>OZ026522.1:31176654-31706654 GCA_964019695.1 Loripinus fragilis
GTCAGAGGTCAAGGTCACAGTGACCGGAAAATGGAACATGACACTTCGTCATCCCAAAATGCATCCATACATCAAATTTGGAATTCCTATCTCAAAGAATATAGGAGATATGCTCCGGACACGATTATTCTAGAAATTAGGTCAAGGTCAAAAAACCGATACATGCCACTCTGCCATCCAAGGATGAAACAACACACCCAATTTGAGATTCCTAGCTCAAATATTATAGAAGAAATGCTCTGGACATGATTATTCTAAAAAACTAGGTCAAGGTCACAGTCACCCAAAAATGGTACGCAACATTCGGCCATCCCAAGAGGCATCCACGCACCAAAATTGGATTCCTACCTCAAAGAATATAGAATTTATGCACCAAACTTGATGCCGATTCTAGAAATTAAGTCACAGGTGAAGGTCACAGTGATCGGAAAATGGAACACGACAATCCGCCATTCCAAAATGCATTCACACACCAAAAATAGTAAGTGAGTTAAATTTGGGATTCCTACCTCAAATAATATAAGAGATGTGCTCCGGTATAAAAATTCTCAAAACGAGGTCAGAGGTCAAGTTTAAGGTCACAGTGACCCGTCAATGTAACACAACACTCCATTATCCCAAGATGCATCCACACACCAAATTTGAGATCCCCATCTCAAATAATATAAGAGATATGTTCTGGACACTATTATTCTAAAACTAGTTCAGAGGTCAAGGTCACATTGACCCGAAAATGGTACAGGACACTCAGCCATCCCAAGATGCAAAAACATACCGAATTTGGAATTCCTAACTCAAATAACATAAGAGATATGCTCCGGACACAATAATTCTTAAAACTAGGTCAGAGGTCAAGGTCACAGTGACCGGAAAATGGAACATGACACTTCGTCATCCCAAAATGCATCCATACATCAAATTTGGAATTCCTATCTCAAAGAATATAGGAGATATGCTCGGACACGATTATTCTAGAAATTAGGTCAAGGTCAAAAAACCGATACATGCCACTCTGCCATCCAAGGATGAAACAACACACCAAATTTGGGATTCCTAGCTCAAATATTATAGAAGAAATGCTCTGGACATGATTATTCTAAAAAACTAGGTCAAGGTCACAGTCACCCAAAAATGGTACGCAACATTCGGCCATCCCAAGAGGCATCCACGCACCAAAATTGGATTCCTACCTCAAAGAATATAGAATTTATGCACCAAACTTGATGCCGATTCTAGAAATTAAGTCACAGGTGAAGGTCACAGTGATCGGAAAATGGAACACGACAATCCGCCATTCCAAAATGCATTCACACACCAAAAATAGTAAGTGAGTTAAATTTGGGATTCCTACCTCAAATAATATAAGAGATGTGCTCCGGTATAAAAATTCTCAAAACGAGGTCAGAGGTCAAGTTTAAGGTCACAGTGACCCGTCAATGTAACACAACACTCCATTATCCCAAGATGCATCCACACACCAAATTTGAGATCCCCATCTCAAATAATATAAGAGATATGTTCTGGACACTATTATTCTAAAACTAGTTCAGAGGTCAAGGTCACATTGACCCGAAAATGGTACAGGACACTCAGCCATCCCAAGATGCAAAAACATACCGAATTTGGAATTCCTAACTCAAATAACATAAGAGATATGCTCCGGACACAATAATTCTTAAAACTAGGTCAGAGGTCAAGGTCACAGTGACCGGAAAATGGAACATGACACTTCGTCATCCCAAAATGCATCCATACATCAAATTTGGAATTCCTATCTCAAAGAATATAGGAGATATGCACCAGACCCAATGCAGTTTCTAGAAACTAGGTCAAGGTCACAGTGACCCAATTATGGTATGCGACACTTCGTCATCCCAAGATGCATCCATACACCCAATTTGAGATTCCTACCTCAAATAATATAAGAGATATGCTCCGGACACGATTATTCTAAAAACTAGGTCAGAGGTCAACGTATGCGACACTCCGCCATCCCAAGATGCATCCATACACCAAATTTGAGATTCCTACCTCAAATAATATAAGAGATATGCTCCGGACACGATTATTCTAAAAACTAGGTCAGAGGTCAAGGTATGCGACACTCCGCCATCCCAAGATGCATCCATACACCAAATTTGAGATTCCTACCTCAAATAATATAAGAGATATGCTCCGGACACGATTATTCTAAAAACTAGGTCAGAGGTCAAGGTATGCGACACTCCGCCATCCCAAGATGCATCCATACACCAAATTTGAGATTCCTACCTCAAATAATATAAGAGATATGCTCCGGACACGATTATTCTACAAACTAGGTCAGAGGTCAAGGTATGCGACACTCTGCCATCCCAAGATGCATCCACACACCAAATTTGGAATTCATACCTCAAAGAATATCGGATATATGCACAGGACACGAAGCGGGACGGACGGATGGACGGACGGACGGACGGACAGTGCGATTACTATATGCCTCCCAAATTTCCTTTGGGGGCATAAAAAAGGAGAATTTTTTGCCAGAAGCTCCCACTACCGGTGGCTTTGGTTGCTGTCCTTAGACAATGCAGCGGATCTGTTGTTGTTCATTCATTGTTTATTATTGCATCTTTTTTATGTGGGTGAGGTGTTTTGTCCTTGTTTTGTTGTGCAGTATTTAGTGCCCTTTCTAGGTTTGTAGTCATCTCGCTAAGGAAGAGAGAGCTGCTTGCTTTACTTTCAAATGCCTTCTAGATGGCATGTATATAGCTGTCAGTGTTATGTGTATCTTTACCATGGTGCCGTGATTTGGTCTACTATATGTGATTGTGTCATGCGCTGATCCAGAGGGAGACAGGGGGTCCGGAGACTCCGGACCCCCTCCTGAAATAGGGTTTCCTAGTAATACTGGTCCGGATCCCCTGAAAAATCATAAAGTAAAGGAAGGCCAGCATTCAATGTTGGGCCATCATCGGCACGCCAGCGACGAAACGCCATTTAAATAATGATAGTGGCCCGCTTTTTGTGGTATTTTGATCGTCAACTAAAAATATGGACCCGCACCTGAAGGCCGACAGTGGCATTTAGGGGATAGCTGTATTCAAAATTTTCATTTGAGGGGGTACATCATCAGCTAAACAGTCGGAAATTTAGTTTTACGACGACGCGCGAGCGGAGCAATTAAACTTGATTTGCGAACGTATCCTACGATATACCTCCCGAAATTAAAATGATTATCCCCATTCTGCATAAGGCGAGGACACCTTTGTCGTTCTTTAAACATATATTTCGTTAAAAAAAGTCTACATTTATATTTTCAGCTCAGATATAGATGCAAAGTGGTAGAGCGCTTGACTCGAAACCGAGGAGTTGCGGGCTCGAGCCTCACCGACATCACTATTAATTAAAGCAGTGTTTTCAGAGGAAAACTATGTCCCTCCAACCGCAAATTGAGTCGGCAAGCAGGCTTACAGCTCTTTATTGTGTCACAATAATACAGGCTGTAAAATCCCTTTGACAATAACGGCGTTTAAGAAATGAGAGAATGATAATATCGCACAATGCGTTAATTCATGCTTTGAACTACTATTCTGCGTTCGGCGTCGTTCTTTTTCTTCTTTTTTTTCTGCAGGGCATACGGTGTTATATATAAACTATAGGTCCGCGGTAGGGATGTCTGTTATTGATGGGGGCGGGGGCTTGTCAGCTTTGCGAATGATAGACATTACTGTCGAATGGAGATATGTCTCTAATAACCCCTGGTCTGCACTGCAGGTATGACAGGGTTCTTGTGAGTTGGGGAGGGGGTACAGGGACATACGCGGATCCTGAAAGTTATGTGATAGGGGGTCCAACTTTAACAACGTTTTTTTTTGTTGCTGTTTTTTTGTCGATGAGGGGATAGAGGATCCAAATACCACTATTAGCGGGCCATCATCGGCTCGTCAGTGAAACGCCAGATGACCCAACGTGGATGCTGGCTTGGAAGCGTTGTAATTTTTCAGGGGATCCGGACCAGTTGTGCTAAGAAACCCTATACTTTTAAAATTTTTATGGGGGGGGGGGTCCGGACCCCCTGCCACCTTCTGGATCCGCGCATGAGGGACAGATAACAGGGGAGCCTAGGTGACGAACTCGGCGCAATCGTGGTGCTGTTGATTTCTAGAGTAACAAACTGAATTATCAGTACGCTGTCAAATAATACATCGGGTGATTTTTGTGACGTTTCATATTTACACGGCTGTCTATCTTCGCAATCGTAACCAAAGCGACATTCAATAGCCAGTAGTTGCAAATATAGATACAAGTCTGCAAATATTCACATCGGGTAATATTTATAAGATGTATTACTGGGTGTATACATTATTTTTGAAGCTTTGCATACATTTTCTACATGATAATCTATAAAAGCGCTGCACACATAATTAATGGGTTATGATCCCAGTGGGGTGGAGGTAGGGGTCTCTTGAATTCTTATAGACATACGTTGCTTTGATTATTTTTTCTGAGCTCAAACTTTTAATTACTACACATTTTAGCGGCTCATAGAAAAATTTATAAGGTCAAGGTACAGGATGGGAATAATTGTATGGTATCAGGGGCGTACAGGTCTACGTGTACGCAAACATACGCATGTGCGTACAACTTGACGCAGCAAGTACAGGTTTTAGGTACAATAATACCTGTCTTAGGCGGCCACCCAAAATTAGTATAAAAATAGTAAAAAAAAATAATAAAAAGAAAAAAAGACGATCTCCGTGACAAATGGTATCTTCATGAAAATCGAAAGTATTGCAGAATGCTCCCTTTGGAGCATTTTGCAATACTTTTGACCTGCATTAAGTGATATTTGGTTTTGAAAACCAAGTTTTGGTCTTCTTTTTGAGTGGCCGCTTAAGACTGGTTTTACTGTATTTAATTTGAGGTTGGGAGAAAAATGTAGCTAATAGTGTTTAGTTGCGTGCCTTGAGGGCTCATTTCAGCCCTTTGGAATGCCCTAAAACCCTTTTCTGCCACAGAGCTTCACCCCTGGCCCATACAGGGGGATTACCACCAGACCCCTCAAGACTGCGTACTCTATAAAACGCCTCAGTAACGCACCTGGGTATACCCGTCATATTTTAAAGGAAAACAGTAGTTGCTGATGTCTAGCATATGTAACAATAAAAATGATATTGACGTACCCCCCCACACACACACACACATACCACCACCACCACCACACACACACACACTCCCTCCTCACACTCACTCACAGCTTTTGCTAGTCGCTCGAATATTCTATAACTGTTAAGCTACTGACCAAACATCATTTGGAGTTTCTAAGCTTAAAAGGAGGCTGCACAGGCTCGTCTGAATCTACACTTGTCAAATGCCACATTGCTGTAAATCATATGTCGATGTTCAAATTCAACTTACTGCAGAAACCCAATTAAGGAATGTGGCTTTAAGATTCGCTCTGTCTGAGCGTCAGTTTGCCATCGTCATGCAATCTCGCATTGACTACAAGGCAAACATTTTTCTGCTAGAAGTACCTGGACCAAAGAGAATTCAAATGCTATTTTGGGATATTCTTGTAGACGACCTTACACAACAAGCTGTTTTCTTTGTTTTATGCATATCACTGACGAATCCCAATGCTTTCAGCGTTTTAAATGCGTTCACGATGTTGGAATTGCGATGATCAGTAGTCGTGAATAATTTGTATGCGAAATCGGATAAATTTGAATAAAAAAAGAAAGAAAAAAGCAATACGGGATAATTCTACTGTTAATCATGTAGATTCTCATAAGTTCTCTCCTCGATCGACTGTTTTAGTGATCGAATTCCTGATTCTTCGTGGATTTTTGTTGTTGTTGTTGACAAAAGATGTAACAGTTGACTTCGTACCAACATTCATTTGTTTTAATTTTCTTTCTTTTGCTCAAACGAACTTAAATTTGTTAGATCTAATTGATTTTTTTACCGACCGGAAATTCTAGGTGACTGGTTTACGTTAATTTTAATGACGAGGTTCGTCATTAGCGCGTTATTAACTAACGTCGGCTTAATGAACCTTTCGTACAATCCACTTTAATGCCGTCATTAACTAATACGTCGTTAGCGTTTTAATAACGTATTAGCCGCTAATTTGTCGTTAGGCTAATGACGTGTTGATACAATCGGGTCCAGACGTTTATATCTCAGGACCCGATTGTATCAACACGTCATTAGCCTAACGACAAATTAGCGGCTAATACGTTATTAAAACGCTAACGACGTATTAGTTAATGACGGCATTAAAGTGGATTGTACGAAAGGTTCATTAAGCCGACGTTAGTTAATAACGCGCTAATGACGAACCTCGTCATTAAAATTAACGTAAACCAGTCACCTAGAATTTCCGGTCGGTAAAAAAATCAATTAGATCTAACAAATTTAAGTTCGTTTGAGCAAAAGAAAGAAAATTAAAACAAATGAATGTTGGTACGAAGTCAACTGTTACATCTTTTGTCAACAACAACAACAAAAATCCACGAAGAATCAGGAATTCGATCACTAAAACAGTCGATCGAGGAGAGAACTTATGAGAATCTACATGATTAACAGTAGAATTATCCCGTATTGCTTTTTTCTTTCTTTTTTTATTCAAATTTATCCGATTTCGCATACAAATTATTCACGACTACTGATCATCGCAATTCCAACATCGTGAACGCATTTAAAACGCTGAAAGCATTGGGATTCGTCAGTGATATGCATAAAACAAAGAAAACAGCTTGTTGTGTAAGGTCGTCTACAAGAATATCCCAAAATAGCATTTGAATTCTCTTTGGTCCAGGTACTTCTAGCAGAAAAATGTTTGCCTTGTAGTCAATGCGAGATTGCATGACGATGGCAAACTGACGCTCAGACAGAGCGAATCTTAAAGCCACATTCCTTAATTGGGTTTCTGCAGTAAGTTGAATTTGAACATCGACATATGATTTACAGCAATGTGGCATTTGACAAGTGTAGATTCAGACGAGCCTGTGCAGCCTCCTTTTAAGCTTAGAAACTCCAAATGATGTTTGGTCAGTAGCTTAACAGTTATAGAATATTCGAGCGACTAGCAAAAGCTGTGAGTGAGTGTGAGGAGGGAGTGTGTGTGTGTGTGGTGGTGGTGGTGGTGGTGGTATGTGTGTGTGTGTGTGGGGGGGTACGTCAATATCATTTTTATTGTTACATATGCTAGACATCAGCAACTACTGTTTTCCTTTAAAATATGACGGGTATACCCAGGTGCGTTACTGAGGCGTTTTATAGAGTACGCAGTCTTGAGGGGTCTGGTGGTAATCCCCCTGTATGGGCCAGGGGTGAAGCTCTGTGGCAGAAAAGGGTTTTAGGGCATTCCAAAGGGCTGAAATGAGCCCTCAAGGCACGCAACTAAACACTATTAGCTACATTTTTCTCCCAACCTCAAATTAAATACAGTAAAACCAGTCTTAAGCGGCCACTCAAAAAGAAGACCAAAACTTGGTTTTCAAAACCAAATATCACTTAATGCAGGTCAAAAGTATTGCAAAATGCTCCAAAGGGAGCATTCTGCAATACTTTCGATTTTCATGAAGATACCATTTGTCACGGAGATCGTCTTTTTTTCTTTTTATTATTTTTTTTTACTATTTTTATACTAATTTTGGGTGGCCGCCTAAGACAGGTATTATTGTACCTAAAACCTGTACTTGCTGCGTCAAGTTGTACGCACATGCGTATGTTTGCGTACACGTAGACCTGTACGCCCCTGATACCATACAATTATTCCCATCCTGTACCTTGACCTTATAAATTTTTCTATGAGCCGCTAAAATGTGTAGTAATTAAAAGTTTGAGCTCAGAAAAAATAATCAAAGCAACGTATGTCTATAAGAATTCAAGAGACCCCTACCTCCACCCCACTGGGATCATAACCCATTAATTATGTGTGCAGCGCTTTTATAGATTATCATGTAGAAAATGTATGCAAAGCTTCAAAAATAATGTATACACCCAGTAATACATCTTATAAATATTACCCGATGTGAATATTTGCAGACTTGTATCTATATTTGCAACTACTGGCTATTGAATGTCGCTTTGGTTACGATTGCGAAGATAGACAGCCGTGTAAATATGAAACGTCACAAAAATCACCCGATGTATTATTTGACAGCGTACTGATAATTCAGTTTGTTACTCTAGAAATCAACAGCACCACGATTGCGCCGAGTTCGTCACCTAGGCTCCCCTGTTATCTGTCCCTCATGCGCGGATCCAGAAGGTGGCAGGGGGTCCGGACCCCCCCCCCATAAAAATTTTAAAAGTATAGGGTTTCTTAGCACAACTGGTCCGGATCCCCTGAAAAATTACAACGCTTCCAAGCCAGCATCCACGTTGGGTCATCTGGCGTTTCACTGACGAGCCGATGATGGCCCGCTAATAGTGGTATTTGGATCCTCTATCCCCTCATCGACAAAAAAACAGCAACAAAAAAAAACGTTGTTAAAGTTGGACCCCCTATCACATAACTTTCAGGATCCGCGTATGTCCCTGTACCCCCTCCCCAACTCACAAGAACCCTGTCATACCTGCAGTGCAGACCAGGGGTTATTAGAGACATATCTCCATTCGACAGTAATGTCTATCATTCGCAAAGCTGACAAGCCCCCGCCCCCATCAATAACAGACATCCCTACCGCGGACCTATAGTTTATATATAACACCGTATGCCCTGCAGAAAAAAAAGAAGAAAAAGAACGACGCCGAACGCAGAATAGTAGTTCAAAGCATGAATTAACGCATTGTGCGATATTATCATTCTCTCATTTCTTAAACGCCGTTATTGTCAAAGGGATTTTACAGCCTGTATTATTGTGACACAATAAAGAGCTGTAAGCCTGCTTGCCGACTCAATTTGCGGTTGGAGGGACATAGTTTTCCTCTGAAAACACTGCTTTAATTAATAGTGATGTCGGTGAGGCTCGAGCCCGCAACTCCTCGGTTTCGAGTCAAGCGCTCTACCACTTTGCATCTATATCTGAGCTGAAAATATAAATGTAGACTTTTTTTAACGAAATATATGTTTAAAGAACGACAAAGGTGTCCTCGCCTTATGCAGAATGGGGATAATCATTTTAATTTCGGGAGGTATATCGTAGGATACGTTCGCAAATCAAGTTTAATTGCTCCGCTCGCGCGTCGTCGTAAAACTAAATTTCCGACTGTTTAGCTGATGATGTACCCCCTCAAATGAAAATTTTGAATACAGCTATCCCCTAAATGCCACTGTCGGCCTTCAGGTGCGGGTCCATATTTTTAGTTGACGATCAAAATACCACAAAAAGCGGGCCACTATCATTATTTAAATGGCGTTTCGTCGCTGGCGTGCCGATGATGGCCCAACATTGAATGCTGGCCTTCCTTTACTTTATGATTTTTCAGGGGATCCGGACCAGTATTACTAGGAAACCCTATTTCAGGAGGGGGTCCGGAGTCTCCGGACCCCCTGTCTCCCTCTGGATCAGCGCATGACACAATCACATATAGTAGACCAAATCACGGCACCATGGTAAAGATACACATAACACTGACAGCTATATACATGCCATCTAGAAGGCATTTGAAAGTAAAGCAAGCAGCTCTCTCTTCCTTAGCGAGATGACTACAAACCTAGAAAGGGCACTAAATACTGCACAACAAAACAAGGACAAAACACCTCACCCACATAAAAAAGATGCAATAATAAACAATGAATGAACAACAACAGATCCGCTGCATTGTCTAAGGACAGCAACCAAAGCCACCGGTAGTGGGAGCTTCTGGCAAAAAATTCTCCTTTTTTATGCCCCCAAAGGAAATTTGGGAGGCATATAGTAATCGCACTGTCCGTCCGTCCGTCCGTCCATCCGTCCGTCCCGCTTCGTGTCCTGTGCATATATCCGATATTCTTTGAGGTATGAATTCCAAATTTGGTGTGTGGATGCATCTTGGGATGGCAGAGTGTCGCATACCTTGACCTCTGACCTAGTTTGTAGAATAATCGTGTCCGGAGCATATCTCTTATATTATTTGAGGTAGGAATCTCAAATTTGGTGTATGGATGCATCTTGGGATGGCGGAGTGTCGCATACCTTGACCTCTGACCTAGTTTTTAGAATAATCGTGTCCGGAGCATATCTCTTATATTATTTGAGGTAGGAATCTCAAATTTGGTGTATGGATGCATCTTGGGATGGCGGAGTGTCGCATACCTTGACCTCTGACCTAGTTTTTAGAATAATCGTGTCCGGAGCATATCTCTTATATTATTTGAGGTAGGAATCTCAAATTTGGTGTATGGATGCATCTTGGGATGGCGGAGTGTCGCATACGTTGACCTCTGACCTAGTTTTTAGAATAATCGTGTCCGGAGCATATCTCTTATATTATTTGAGGTAGGAATCTCAAATTGGGTGTATGGATGCATCTTGGGATGACGAAGTGTCGCATACCATAATTGGGTCACTGTGACCTTGACCTAGTTTCTAGAAACTGCATTGGGTCTGGTGCATATCTCCTATATTCTTTGAGATAGGAATTCCAAATTTGATGTATGGATGCATTTTGGGATGACGAAGTGTCATGTTCCATTTTCCGGTCACTGTGACCTTGACCTCTGACCTAGTTTTAAGAATTATTGTGTCCGGAGCATATCTCTTATGTTATTTGAGTTAGGAATTCCAAATTCGGTATGTTTTTGCATCTTGGGATGGCTGAGTGTCCTGTACCATTTTCGGGTCAATGTGACCTTGACCTCTGAACTAGTTTTAGAATAATAGTGTCCAGAACATATCTCTTATATTATTTGAGATGGGGATCTCAAATTTGGTGTGTGGATGCATCTTGGGATAATGGAGTGTTGTGTTACATTGACGGGTCACTGTGACCTTAAACTTGACCTCTGACCTCGTTTTGAGAATTTTTATACCGGAGCACATCTCTTATATTATTTGAGGTAGGAATCCCAAATTTAACTCACTTACTATTTTTGGTGTGTGAATGCATTTTGGAATGGCGGATTGTCGTGTTCCATTTTCCGATCACTGTGACCTTCACCTGTGACTTAATTTCTAGAATCGGCATCAAGTTTGGTGCATAAATTCTATATTCTTTGAGGTAGGAATCCAATTTTGGTGCGTGGATGCCTCTTGGGATGGCCGAATGTTGCGTACCATTTTTGGGTGACTGTGACCTTGACCTAGTTTTTTAGAATAATCATGTCCAGAGCATTTCTTCTATAATATTTGAGCTAGGAATCCCAAATTTGGTGTGTTGTTTCATCCTTGGATGGCAGAGTGGCATGTATCGGTTTTTTGACCTTGACCTAATTTCTAGAATAATCGTGTCCGGAGCATATCTCCTATATTCTTTGAGATAGGAATTCCAAATTTGATGTATGGATGCATTTTGGGATGACGAAGTGTCATGTTCCATTTTCCGGTCACTGTGACCTTGACCTCTGACCTAGTTTTAAGAATTATTGTGTCCGGAGCATATCTCTTATGTTATTTGAGTTAGGAATTCCAAATTCGGTATGTTTTTGCATCTTGGGATGGCTGAGTGTCCTGTACCATTTTCGGGTCAATGTGACCTTGACCTCTGAACTAGTTTTAGAATAATAGTGTCCAGAACATATCTCTTATATTATTTGAGATGGGGATCTCAAATTTGGTGTGTGGATGCATCTTGGGATAATGGAGTGTTGTGTTACATTGACGGGTCACTGTGACCTTAAACTTGACCTCTGACCTCGTTTTGAGAATTTTTATACCGGAGCACATCTCTTATATTATTTGAGGTAGGAATCCCAAATTTAACTCACTTACTATTTTTGGTGTGTGAATGCATTTTGGAATGGCGGATTGTCGTGTTCCATTTTCCGATCACTGTGACCTTCACCTGTGACTTAATTTCTAGAATCGGCATCAAGTTTGGTGCATAAATTCTATATTCTTTGAGGTAGGAATCCAATTTTGGTGCGTGGATGCCTCTTGGGATGGCCGAATGTTGCGTACCATTTTTGGGTGACTGTGACCTTGACCTAGTTTTTTAGAATAATCATGTCCAGAGCATTTCTTCTATAATATTTGAGCTAGGAATCCCAAATTTGGTGTGTTGTTTCATCCTTGGATGGCAGAGTGGCATGTATCGGTTTTTTGACCTTGACCTAATTTCTAGAATAATCGTGTCCGGAGCATATCTCCTATATTCTTTGAGATAGGAATTCCAAATTTGATGTATGGATGCATTTTGGGATGACGAAGTGTCATGTTCCATTTTCCGGTCACTGTGACCTTGACCTCTGACCTAGTTTTAAGAATTATTGTGTCCGGAGCATATCTCTTATGTTATTTGAGTTAGGAATTCCAAATTCGGTATGTTTTTGCATCTTGGGATGGCTGAGTGTCCTGTACCATTTTCGGGTCAATGTGACCTTGACCTCTGAACTAGTTTTAGAATAATAGTGTCCAGAACATATCTCTTATATTATTTGAGATGGGGATCTCAAATTTGGTGTGTGGATGCATCTTGGGATAATGGAGTGTTGTGTTACATTGACGGGTCACTGTGACCTTAAACTTGACCTCTGACCTCGTTTTGAGAATTTTTATACCGGAGCACATCTCTTATATTATTTGAGGTAGGAATCCCAAATTTAACTCACTTACTATTTTTGGTGTGTGAATGCATTTTGGAATGGCGGATTGTCGTGTTCCATTTTCCGATCACTGTGACCTTCACCTGTGACTTAATTTCTAGAATCGGCATCAAGTTTGGTGCATAAATTCTATATTCTTTGAGGTAGGAATCCAATTTTGGTGCGTGGATGCCTCTTGGGATGGCCGAATGTTGCGTACCATTTTTGGGTGACTGTGACCTTGACCTAGTTTTTTAGAATAATCATGTCCAGAGCATTTCTTCTATAATATTTGAGCTAGGAATCCCAAATTTGGTGTGTTGTTTCATCCTTGGATGGCAGAGTGGCATGTATCGGTTTTTTGACCTTGACCTAATTTCTAGAATAATCGTGTTAGGAGCATATCCCATATATTATTTGAGGGAGGAATCCCAAATTTTCTGTATGGATACATGTTTGGATACTTATATGTCACATTCCATTTAGGTCACTGTGATCTTGACCTATGACCTAGTTTCAAGAATAATTGTGTCTGGAGCATATCTCCTATATTATTTGATGTAGGAATCCCAAATTTGGTGTGCTGATTCCTCTTGGGATGATGGAGTGGTGCATACCATTTTGGGTCACTTTGAGCTTGATATTTACTTTTGGCCTCATTTCTAGGTTTTTCGTGTCTGGAGCATATCTCCTATTCCTCAAATGTGTCTTATGCTAGACCAATTCCTTTGGGGCATTCGTCACGTGACTGTGACATTTCCTGTTCATTATACCTCTGTCTGTTGAAAGTAACTATTAATTTGGTGGTTTGGCAATTAGTTCCAACGGATTCGTTCTCCTGGTTTCACAATCAAGTCAACTACCACTACGCCACAGGAACTAGTCAGAAACTTTTTTTTTTTTAAAAAAAAGGTAGACGTGTAGGGCCTATAGTCTATAGAAGTAAATATAGGTCTATTTGTATTCTAAGGTTTGTGACTATTTCCTGTGCTCTACGCGGGCTCAGAAAGTTTCGCCAGGGCATGATGGGGGTGGGGAGAAAAGGGAGGAATGGTGTCCAGGTTTAGAGTGTTGACATCGACTTACTAGTATTTTACAGAGGAGATAGGTACATACCAATATGCCTAAAAAAGGCTATATACAGTAAGCAAACCGGGCCATCATTGGCCTGCCTACCAGCGAAATGACATTTTGCTGGGGGCGGGGGGGGGGGGGGGGGGGGGCAATGATAGCCCAACACTGATTGCTGGCTGAGGAGCTTCGTATTTTCTAGAGGGTGACCTCCTACACCTTTATCATTTTCCGTGGGGGGGGGGGGGGGGGGTCCGGGACGCCCAGTCCCTGTCTTCTCTGAATCCTTAGTTAAATAATCAAATAACTAAATGATAACGAATTCGGTTTATCGTACAAATTACTAGTGTGCGATCAGTTGTTTTATTTCATCACGTCATGTCGATTTCAATACGTCATCAGTCAAAACAACAGCTGATCTTTCAGAGAAGGACGATGAAATAAACAAATGGACACTGAACGTTTTGCCGATATCGTTTACTCGTTTTGATTTGGTTTCTATTTCATGCAGACTTTTCTCCAGTATGTATCTATGTATTTGTATCTTTTTGGACATTTTAACAAATTCTAGATCTTTATTTGGCGTCTTTTTCGAGCATTTCTTTTGTTTCAACGGTCCGAGTCGATGAAACAACAACATTGGCGGCCATCTTTATTCCCGCTAATGACGGTTTAAAACTACCCCTGGACCATCGTTAACTTTAATGACAAACTCTCGGATTTAACGACGAACATTCGTCATTAAAAGTTTTGTACAACCGGGTTTAATGACGACTTAATTAATGATGGTTTAATTATGGTTTAATTTGTTATTAAATATTGATGCAATCGGATCCAGAGCTTTGAACCATTGTAAATGGACAGGCTCGAGAATTAAAAAATTGAAGCATGCAGTGTGCATGAATACATATTATAATCAGGTTAAACGACCGCCAGCTTTTTTAAGCTAATACTTGTTTCATAATTATTATTACCTGCGTGGCCTCAGCGAAAGCAGGTCTAGTAGTAGGTCCACTCTGTCCGTTCGTACTCACGAATGGACTCTCGTTGGGTACTTTAAATTTCCGAAATTTCTTGGTACTTTAAATTTCCAAAATCAATTACGGAATAAATCTCATTTGCATATAAAGGGAGCTAATGCCTCGGTTACATTTGCCTTACGACGAGTATACGATGTCCAAATCACCGTTTCCGTACCGCCTCCACAGGGAGACCTTGCGATCATCGTACGGATTTACGGGCATCGTGGCCTCTACAATTTTGTTTAAATCCGCACAATGACAATTTGAAAAAATCGTAAGCCCGTAGCCCGTAGACACATCGCAGTGACATCGTACGATCCCCGTACGGGCACCGCACGATGATCGTGAGGACAACGCAGGGTTTTAGATTGTCATCTTGGCCCAAAAATGATCGAACACTCTTGCGATAGTCGTAAGGAGCCCGCAAGGTCGCCGTACGATGCCTTTGCAGGGCCCATAAAATCGTATGGATATCGGACGGTCGTCCTGCGGTAACCCTAAGGCGATGGTACGATGATCGTGCGTTCGCCTTGCGACGTGCCAACAATTTCACAGAGTTATCAGTAGCTGTTTGTTTCATTTCAATATTTGTCTTCAGGTGATGTTTCTTATACCACCACTCAGTGTGACTCAATATGGACACAGTTCAGTTTGCTGATGGAAGCAGTCTAATCATGAGCGGATCCAGAGGGGGGGGACAGGGGGTCCGGACCCCCCCCCCCCCAAATGTGCTGACCAGGCTGAGTGGAAGAAAGCGCATTCTGATCAGTACCTTTGCTGTTCGCATGCAACGACTTCATTTTTGCTTATGACGCAGATTTTATGTGTTGCTGGCCGTAGAGTGCCTTTGAATGATTAAACTGAATAAAACCATAATAAGCGTTTTAGTCTACGCTGATACAATAAAGGAAGAGGCTATTTACAGTTGACTGTCAATAGCCAAAAAACGTTAAAATGGCTATTTACAGTTGACTGTCAATAGCCAAAAGACGTTAAAATGGCTATTTACAGCTGACTGTCAATAGCCAAAAAACGTTAAAGTGGCTATTTACAGTCAACTGTCATTAGCCAAAAATCGTTGAAATGGCTATTGACAGTCAACTGTAAATAGCCATATTAACGTTTTTTGGCTATTTACAGATAAATCAGATATTTTCATTGATGTTGACTTTATATTCGAACATTTGGTGGACAATTTCAAATACAGATGAATATTAAAGTCAATAAATGTGTTTCTTCCATAATTAGTGCATGCTGTAGATCGTATTTGAGCTTGGCATGTGAGTTTTGGGTATTTGACGCATGCAAAAAGTTAAGAAACACGCAAGCTTGTGCATCTACACAGATGCTCCATTGTCATCGCTGTTCGTACGCATAAGTAGAAAATGATTCATATAAGAGCCAAACATCTCAAAAAAATGTACAAGTATGTATTGGCAGTCAGGTGAAAGGCAATTATTCTGTGATTGTGGCATTTCCTGATCAAGATTATAGAGCTCAGACTTCTTACGTGTAACATATATTCCATGGTTTCCTGATCAGACACCACATTCTGCGAAATCTGATCTGGATCTCGATTGTTTGTCTATATCCCATGGATGTATATATAGCTACTTTGACTTGTTTATAGTACAAGTTGTTTTGTTCCTCGGAGTTACACGTACATGTATGAAGTCTGATTATGTCTGAAATAAGCAACGCATTTGAACATTTTATTATTTTATTAATGAAATCCGATTCACATTTTCTAAATAAAAGCGATTCATGTATATCAACTAACAGTACATGTACCCAGTGAATCATTTGACGTCATCTGAACGTGATGATGACGTTAAGACGTGATCGTCACCCCAAAAGCGGTACATTTTGAAAACGTCCAGAACCTATAAATTTCATTTTCAAAACGTGTAGAAGACTAAATAAAAACCCAACATGAACACGTTTTGTAACGTTTTTTTAAGTGTTCAAGACGTTTTTGTAGCCCCATACCTGCCGTGGAACATTGCAAATCTGTAAGGAAAACGTTTTAAAAGTTGTAACTATCTTTCTATATACGTACCCTGAAAGCGATGGAGACGTTTCCACTAACACTATTGAAGACGTTTCCATATAACACGTGTGCGTCACTCACAAAACGTTTCAAATTGAAGACGTCAAATACGTTCGCATTTAGTTTTTAAAATGTGTTGAAGACCTAGCGAATCCCTTGCACGAGGACGAGGATGCTTTTATACCGTTTTGATTCGTGTTTAAGACGTGATGGTAATCCCAAAACAATGACGTCTTCGTTTTGGTGTTCAAACTGTGATCACAACTTCATCAAAACATTATAAATTTGCGGTGAACTCGTTTTAAAAAACGTGTGCTAGTGATTCATAACGTGACTGAGACGTTTTATTATCCAAGACATGTGCGTCACTCCAAAAACGGACGTCGAACACGTTTGCTTTTAGTTTTCAAATCGCGTTGAAGACCTAACGAAACCTGTGCATGGGGATGTTTTTATAACGTTTAAATTCGTGTTTAAGACGTGATGGTAATCCCAAAAAATGACGTCTTTGTTTGGTGTTCAAACTCTGTTTAAAACTATATCAAAAAATATATATCTGCAGTGAACTCGTTTTAAAAACGTGTGCTAGTGATTCCTGAACTTGACCGAGACGTTCTTTACACAAGACGTGTGCGTCACTCCAAAGGCGTTACAAATTGAAGACGTCAAACACGTTTGCATTTAGTTTTCAAAACGTTTATGAGATGTCCTGCAGACGTCAGTTTTGCTGATAAACGTCTGAAACACGTGTCTCAGACGTCTTCGTCACCAAAACGTATGGTTCACTGGGTATGTACTTTTTAACCATTGTGCCCATTTATATAGCTCAGTTAATTCATCGCCTGGAAATTTACCCAGAGTTTCTCTAATCAGTTTCTAGTCATATGCCGTGGTTACTTAAGAGAAACATCTCAGTGATACTATTCATTTAAGTAACAACAGCATATGCCTTTTGCTATCGTCTTCTCGCCGAAACCATTAAGCTTTAGTGAGAGGCGACGATTCGGTAAGCAAAAGTGATAGAACGACCAACTGTACTAATAAAACTATGCTGTCGCTGAATAAAGGAACGTCTCGATGAGACGGCTCCTTTGAGTAACTCCAGCATATCCTGTCGGCCCATGGGCACACAAAAGGCTATGCAATACGAAAACAAACAACACATATACAGTAAAAATTCAATGTCTCGAACTTATCGTGGTTCATCTCCTATGTTGTGGGCAATCATTAGATACGCGTCACTGAAACGATTCTAACGATCACTCGCAGCATTTAAAACATTTAATTGGCGATGGGTGGTATTCATTTCACCGATGTTATGAAACTGTTTTATGCTCAACTTAGCTGAGCATGAAAAATTTCATGCTCGTAAATGTTAAAGTGCTTAAAATGTTAGCATTTCACCTTTTATTAGCATGATAAATGCAACATCTGATTCTTTGAAAGCCAGAAAAGTATTTATCTTTCATCAGTTGAGTTGAGCATGAACAAGGTTCATAGCATCGGGACCTTTAGAAAACAGTGGATTACCTGATCAGTCGTTATGCATTAATTCATATTTCATTTTCCATGCTGTGCGTTATCATTAGATACGCGTAATTGAACTTTAATAATGTTATATAATATACCTTGTGTTTGCGCACGCGTGACCACTTAGCAATACACCTGCTTTAATCTGTTTAATTGTTAATTACACTGACTGTACTTGAACGCCTGAATAGATACGGTCAGAGGTTTGACATACAGTGCATTGAATCATTTCGCTGTCATACAGACCCCTACAGCTGCAAAATATTTTTTCTTTTATATTTATTTGTTTTCTTTTTTTTTCCAATTTGTATTTATACTAAATGGGAAGTTTGATTTTTTTTTTGGGAAAGGCAGGTAATTAAATGGGTCCTCATTTTGCTTTGGTCAAATATAAGTTTAGTAGGATTGAGACCAAAGCTTAACGCAATAGCAAACGCAATTGCAAATACTCCGCATTCTGTTCCCCCAAAATGACGCTTGAAATTTTACAAATTTACTAATTAAATAATCACACACTGGATAGGAGTCAATCGAAAACTCTTATACTGTCGATGATCGTAGATAAAATTCGTTAGAAACAGTTTTCGATTACCATTTATCGCCTGACTTGCGACAAATGGCAATCAAAAACACTGTTTCTATCGAGTTTTGATCCCCGTTCGTCGATTGTTAAGAGCGTTTTCGATAGCCGCCTACCCCGTGTGCTTTGCATTAAAGACAAAGATTACTGTCCAATAGAGATCATTAAAGGATTAACTGATAAGGGACAGTTTCAGTATCTCACAAAATTAATGGGGCCTCAAGAGGGGACTTACCTGTATGCAACACAATTTCATTCACTAAGATAAAGATCAATATTTTATCATAAAATACCTATTCCCTTTATTGGACCACTTTATTGCCCCAGTAAGGAAGTCATTATCACCTCATTATGGCTGTCCTTTTGATCTGCCCAGTATGACCCCTGGAGAGAGTCATAATGAGTGGTACCAGTATTATTGCTCAAATATTTGTCTCTTTAAATCTTATTTTTAAAACTCTACTCTCTTTATAGTAAGTGGATTTTTCAATTAAAACCATAAAGACCAGTGTTTTATGAGGATTAAGATAAGACAACAAGCCCAAGGGTCTATTTTCACACCTAACCATCGCATATCACCGCGTCCTTCCGGTAAACAGCCGAGGTCAGCTTGAGACGGGTGAAGTGTACGAATATTCTACCTGTTAGAAAATTTCATTGTTGAACATGGCGAAACTATGGCTGGAAACTCGGTCCGCATTTTCCATCTTTCAAGATTATTTTCCACCTTCCACCTTAAAAACTTGTAGCTCATTCAGATATTTTAAAGCATGCGAAACACCCATGAATGTTGTATAAACAAGGGTTTTCAAATTTAATACCAGGCAGTGCGCACGTCAGCATTTTGAGTACTTTGATAACCTATGCAAACATTGTGCCTCTGGATCAAACTGTTTGCCACAATGTGTTGAAGGCACCTCGATAATCAGATATTCCAATAGGCAATAAAAGCCAATGAGGATACAGCAATTTTTTATGACAAAAGATAGTGTAGTACATGTAACGTGCAAAACAATCATGTTCCCAAGGATTTTTTTTTTTTTTTTGGGGGGGGGGGGGGGACGAGATATTGAGAGAAGTCAATGGCCAGGATCATCAGACATCGATGGCCAGGATCAGTGCGAGCATATCCTCAATTTGGTCATGGTAATTGCGATCTTCTGAGGGCATAGGGAAGCAATATTCGATAGCAATTGTTTATGGCATCAACAATACGTCGTCGCAAATCATAAAAATACAAAACAATGAGTTTTCGGACAGACTGCGCAAGTGCGCATTCTGCTTGAGAACCTTACATATGACCAATGATGCCGCCGTAAGTAAATTATAAACCTAATTAAAGTCTTGTCTCCTGAATAAAGATTGTCACACCTCTTAAATTCCGGCACGCGTCAACCGCCACGGGAGTTTTATTGCCTCCCGGTGAAGTACACTAATCCCGTTTATTGGGACAGATTAAGCTTTTGGGTGACACTTAAGTCAAAATAAAAATAGATTATATGAAAATATTCTATTCTGTTAATACTATTTCACTAATAAAATCTTCCAATATCACCTCCACTGAAACCCCCACCCCCCACCCCTCCAAAAAAATAAATAAATTAAAATAACAAAAAATATGAAAATATCCGTTTATCTCGAAATTAAAAAGAAATAGACTTGAAAAATGTGCAAAATATGAAACCTGTGCATATTGTACAGGTTTCATACTTTGCACATTTTGCACAGGTTTCATATTTTGCACATTTTCCGAGACTAAATATGTTTAGCAAAGGTCTTTTCCCGTATTTGCGGGTGTAAACCTTTTACAAAGTATAAATAAATTTCAACAGGCCGAAAAGAAAATTAATAATGAAAGAAGAAAAGAAAATAATCGATGGCTGTCTTAATGAAGAGCATGTTGAATATGTCACTTGGATCCTCTCTTCGGAATTCCGTACTTTGTATAAGGGAGTAGAGAAGGTTCTGACGAGACTTCGTATATGCCGACACGCCTTCGCTTTCAATGCTCGAAAATGCGTAAAATATAAGTATTTTAGCAGTAGTCTGCAGAGCAAACTATATAATTAGTCGAAAGAACGGTTACGATCATGAGTTTGACAAATAATTGAGTACAATGTAGACCCAGATGAGATGTCTATTAAAGTAAAGTAATATCAAATGCCAACACGGAGCCTATTTTGGATCCGTGATACCAAATAGTTTCAATCCAGATCTTGACCAATATTTCTTAAACAAAAACCTTTGTAAGAAGTTTCCAAGTCTTAAAATCACCAACAAAGACAAGGCTGCTCGTGTCACTCAGAAATTCTTCTTAGTCTGCACTTAAAGTCATATCAAAATAATGTTAGGAAGCTAAGATTAACTGCTTGCCACATCTTTGCAATTAGTCTGTTTAATTCTTTCGCCAAAACAAAACTCCATGTTACCCTTGTATGACCTACATGTCATACGTATGCGCTCCCTTTTCTACACTGCAGATTAGCCGCCATAAGTTATGCTTTATATATGTACCAGCTCCTCATGTTGTTAGTTTACTAACCTGAGTAAATAAATAAATTTGAATTTCTTGATTTTGCGATCGTTAAATTCTTTTCCGCTTTAGGAGCGGTAAGTCGTTGATTCGAAGCCGCACCATCGTGAAAAAAAACTGCTTCAACAAAAGCCAAAATAGGATTTCAGCTAAATAAAGAGATAAATAAATAAATTTGATATAACCAATAATTTCCCCCTATATCCAAAATAAAAACGACACTGACTGTCATTAGCCGAAAAACGTTAAAATGGCTATATACAGTCAACTGTAAATAGCCAAAAAACGTAAAAATGGCTATTGACAGTCAACTGTAAATAGCCATTTTAACGTTTTTTGGCTATTGACAGTTGACTGTAAATAGCCAATTTAACGTTTTTTGGCTATTTACAGTTGACTGTAAATAGCCACTTCGTACAATAAAAGCATCTTTATATTTTCAATTAAAGTGCTACTTTTCGAATTATAAAAGTGTACTATAAAAAAGTGGTTGCAATATTCTGTGATTTAAACTTTATGAAAACTGCAGAACTTAGAAATCGACATTAAAATATACACAAAGGTATCACGCTGTTTCATACCTTGGGACCATGTTCAACTAAAACACTAGCCTCTTCACATCACGATTTGTGATCACATGACTTTGAAACATAGTTCAAATGGAATGCAAAAATGAACATGGATAGCCGTTTGAATCCATGCACATAATTACACGACTATTGCACAGTCAGCGTACCGACTCCTTGCGACTTCCGCAAGGTCATCGTACGGGCATCGTGCGATTTATATAGGGAGGTCGTGAAGATAACACGATGATTGTACGATAACCTTGCGGTTGTCGTACGATATCCGCAAGGTGTCTGTAAACTTTTGTTCTAGTTTGTCGCCGAAAGAAATCGTAAGGTGATCGTAAGCAATGTAAACACATACGTCGTAGCTTTTAGCCGCCTACGATGCCGAAAAAATCGTAGAGAAAATCGTAGACAAATAAATCGTACGACGACGACAGCAAATGTAACCTAGGCATTATAAACTCAAAATGAAGTTTATTCCGTTAAACTTTTCTGGGATTTGTTGGGTACTTACGCTTTATTGGCAACCAACAAGAATCCATTTGTAAGAGAGTCCGTCTTTCCGTCTGTCCATCCATCCGCAATACTTTTAGGGTGCCTAGTTTTTGTAATCTGTAACTCCAAAAGTTTTCATTCATTTTTATTAAAACTTTGCATAGTGATTGTTCACATATAGAAGATGTGCACCTCCTATTTTGTGCATAATTCATGAATATCAAGTTTCTTATTTTTGAGGGGCGTTGCTCTTAGACATATTTTCTGTCCAGAATGCTAAGATGGTGTCTGGTCTGTGTAATCTGTAACTCAAACACTTTTCATTCCTTTATATTCAAACTTTGCATAATGATTGTTCACACATTGAAGATGTGCATCTCTTATTTTGTGTTCATTTGAAAAATATTTTCTCAATTTTTGACGGGTGTTGAACTTAGAATTTTTTTCACTCCTAATGGCTTTGGGTGTATAGTTTGTGTAATCTGTTACTCCAACAGTTTTCGTTCCTTTATATGAAAACTTTGCATGATGATACGATTGAACATGTGCATCTCTGATTTGGCGCACATTCCCCAAATATTTTGTTTCGTGTTTTGGGGTCTTGAACTTAGGTATTTTTTACGTTCAAAATGCTTAGATGGTGTCTAGTTTGTGTAATCTGTAACTCCCACAGTTTTCATATCTTTATTATTCAAACTTTGCATAATGATTGATCATTCATGCATTGAACATGTGTACCTCCTATTTTGTGCACATTTGAAAAATATTTTCCGTTGAACTTGGACATTTTTCCATCCGAAATGGTTTGGGTGTCTCGTTTATGTAATCTGTAACTCCAGCAGCTTTTGTTCTTTTATATTCAAACTTTGCATTATGGTTGTTCCCACGTTGAACATGTGCAGCCTATATTTTGTGCACATTTGATAGTATATTTGGGAGTTTTGAACTTAGACATTATTATGTACTCTCATGTTTTTCTTCATACGTAGGCTTGGACCCAGCATCTACTGTCTACCCCCAAAATATATCGGGAATATCAGCCAGACCCCAAAAAATGTTTGTAATTTTGGGCTACCCAAAATAATATCCCCATCCTGCACATTGACTTTAAGAAAACCCCTGAAATCCCTGAAATGTATAGAAATGACCTCTAAAACCAGTCCAATTTTGTTATGATATATCCACAAAATCTTCATACCCCCAAAAATACTGATATTTCTGAAACCCCCCCAAAAATATTGAAATTCAAGATTTTGAACCCCCAAAAATGGTCCCAGCCTACGTATATATATGAAAATCTCAGCCCCCCCCCCCTCCCCCACACACACACACACATTCTTGGGGCATCAGGGTGTGAAAAGCGGACGTTACAAAAAATAAGATTAAGAAAGTGGCACCAATTACAAATTAAAGTATAATAGTGAGCGTGCATCAAAGTGGTCTTAAATCATCATTGCCGACCCCTGTGAGCTGAGAAGAAACAGAAAAAATAATATAAAATTATGCTGTTTCGAATCAAAAGATGATTTCGTGTTAACCCGTAGTAATGTTGTAGATGCGCAACCTGATTTGTTGAGTCTTCTCTCGATATAGAATCATAGGTCTAGATTAGCAAACAATTCCAGCGTAATAGTGAGAATGTTTTCTTGTCCATCAGTTTTAATATTTGCTTTGGGTACTCAAAAGATGAGACAGTTCCATTTTGATTATCCACAACATATGCCTTGGTAGAGATTTAAACATATGTTTGGATGCTTTAAAGAACCGTCTTATTGAGACAATTCTTTGAGTACCCGCAACTATGTTTTGGTTGAGAAATAGAAACTGTCCACCGCCACCGCCGATGGGCCGAAATATGTGTTAATGCATTGATGGCGAGGGTTCAAAAAGCTGCTATATGCATTAAAAAAAAACGTAATGCTTGTAAAAAATAAACTTGGCTTCACTAGAAAAAATATGACCTCAAAATGCATTAGAATCGCTTTTACGGACATTTTGAATTAGAAATATTTCTTTAGGGAGGCCCTATCCCCCAACGAGAGGGGTCGTTTCTCTCGTGCTCCCCCCTCCCACCCCCCCCCCCCACACACACACACACACGTGCCTTTGACACTCGAAAGACGCATACTACATTTCAAGATCGTACCACTTTTCAAAAGTCGACAACGACCCTTGAGTCAGTTAGCAGCCTATATTGATGAAAGCATAGGCAGCATTATACCTCCATGAAATGACATTTTCTTGATAAAAGTTTTATTGAGGATTTTCATAACCTTGAAGTGAGCATTGAAATAACGCAACGATGGTTGCACCCCGTTGTTGTATTTACTGGTGCAGACTCGCCAGAGCCTTCGCTGCTCGTATAAATAGGACACAAGTCGTCATTTGAGCCAACGCAAAAAATTTTGGTACAGTGACGAAGGCTCAGTTGAGCCTGTGCAAATGTGCAGACTCACCAGAGCATTCGCTGAAGTCATATATGACAGCGAAAGCGCATTTCGGGCCAGCAAGAGAGTTTGGTACTTATTAGATTGTCGAGTGACAAAAGGCTCAGGTGAACCTGTGCAGCCTTGTGAATATTCACCAGAGCCTTAACTCGCTGCTCGCATAAATGACACACACACCGCCGATCGAGCATGCACATGGGATTCTGATACTGTTACGAAGGCTCAAGTGAGCCTGTGCAAATGTGCAGACTCACCAGAACCTTCGCTTCTGGAACACAGGTTTCTATTTGAGCCACCACATGATATTTTGGAACTGTGATGAATCATTAGGTGAGCCTGTTCTTTAGAGCATTTTCTGCTTGCAAAAATGACACCGAAATCGCCATTTGAGAGAGCACGAGATTTTGACACTTATCGCATTGTGAAGTGACTACGGCTTTGGCGAGTCTGCATATTTGCGCTGACAGTTTCGTCTGAGCCTTCGCAACAGTATTAAAATGTCGCGTGTTTGATCAAATGGGGATTGGGTTGTCGCTAATACGAGCAGCGAATGCATGACGAGTCTGCACATTTGCCTGAGACACTCAACAATGCGACTGCGAAGGCGAGTCTGCACATGTTTGCGCGGAGTCGCCCGAGTCTTCGTCACTGGACAATGCGTTAAGTACCAAAAGGTCGTGTTGACTCAAATGGTGATATGGTTCACATTTATGCTAGAAACGAAGGCTGCGTGAAGTCTGCACATTGTACAGTCAACAGGTTTAGATTTTATTTACCTTTTGGCTTTTGCATTTTCCAGGGTGCATTAAATGGGAAAATGTATTAAATTGTAAAAATTAAATATAAAATAACAGCTGGGATATTTATAATCAAAACTTCGAACAAATATTAATGCAATTGGACAAGTCTGAGAGGTTCAAACACAAGTATGGAGTGCGTAAGACGACTTACAATCATATCGCTAAACGACCGCTAACTTTTTTAAAAAGCCAATTCTTGTATATGTATCAACTGGTTCCCTGCTCACGTGGTCGCTAATTATATAAATTTATTATTGCGCGATAATAATTTACATATATTTATGATTGGTTTTTTGAAATCGAGCAGATAAATCTCAAATACTGTAGATCTAGACCTATTTTTAACAAGCAAATTCAGAGAATTTATGTCCCCCGCCATTATTGTACACTTAAAAATGACTAAGTTCAAATTGCAAAAAAAGTGACAAAAAATAATCTCAGGATAATATCCAAACCACATGCATATCTTCAGATCATGACAAAAACATCTGTAAAGTTTCAAAAGAATCGGCATAAAACTGTAGGAGGAGTTGCGCACACAAGGTACCCAGTATCCATTAACTTTGACAGTAAAAACGCCAGAAAAATGCCTAAGTTAAAATAGCAGAAAAAGTGATAAAAAATAATTTGAGGATTATATCCAAACCACATGCATATCTTCAGACCATGTTCAAAACACCTGTGAAGTTTCAAAAGAATCAATATAAAACTGTAGGAGGAGATGCGCACACAAGGTACCCACTATCCATTCACTTTGATAGTAAAAATGTCAGAAAAATGGCTAAGTTCAACTGGCGGAAAAAGTGTTAAAAAATAATCTGAGGAATATATCCAAACCACATGCATATCTTCAGACCATGTACAAAACACCTGTGAAGTTTCAAAAGAATCGATATAAAACTGTAGGAGGAGTTGCGCACACAAGGTACCCACTATCTTTTCACTTTGATAGTAAAAACGCCTAAAAATGACTAAGTTAAAATTGCGAAAAAAGTGACAAAAAATAATCTCAGGATAATATCCAAACCACATGCATATCTTCAGACCATGACTAAAACATCTGTAAAGTTTCGAAAGAATCGGCATAAAACTGTAGGAGGAGTTGCGCACACAAGGTACCTACTATATTAGGGGGACGGAAGGACGGAAGGACGGAAGGACGGACGGAAGGACGGACGGAAGGACGGAAGGACGGAAGGACGGAATGCCGAAAACTATGTCCCTCCGCTTTTCTTCGAAAAGGCGGGGGACAAAAAGACAAAAACAACAACGACAATAAAAAACACGAAACAAGTTGGAACTATTTTTACGCGGAAGCTTCTTAATAGGTGTTGTTAGGATCGTATTAATCCCTTATCATGCGGCTTGGTAATGCCCTGTTTTGAATACAATGTAGATCCATATCAGCCGGCTTCTCAGAAAGTAACTGATCCAGAATCAACTGTTTACCACTCTGCCTCTAATTCAACCATTTAACCTGATACTTTGCAACAAATATGCTGAAAAATTGGGATTAATGGTAACATATTGATGTGTTCAACAGTGCAAGAGCAAATTACGACGTGTGGTCAAAACGCTATTGTTAAAATTGGGGAACGGACTAACATCCGTCCCCAATAATGTGCACGACTCATGGTGAACGTAGATCTTAGAAAGGGCATTTTTTACAAAAGTTAAAGTTTGTACTACTCTGACTATGCCGAAACTATAGAGAGGGCGAGCATCATTGGTGATAAATTGTCGGTGCGGTTATACATTTGGCCAGAGATTTGTATCAGTTTTCTGTCTTGCTGTGACATGTTTGGGACCGTTTCGGATTTGGGCCTCCACGCGAGCTTAACATTTTATATGTTCTTCAACAAAAGTAGAGTCTAAGGCGAAGATTTGGTACCATAAAAATGCATTTAAGCCCCCAGTGGCTTAGGCAGTTGTCCGTTCTAAGTCTATGGTTCTGTTGTTGGTGATTAGTTGTTTATTGCTACTCCCAGTGTGGGATTATGTTATTGTTCTACGCTTTGTTGTGCGTTGCTTTATTTCCATTCTAGTTTTGCAATCGTCTTGGTGGGGAAGAGAGAGCTGGTTGCTTTGCTATTTTGCTTTCCTGGTGTCTTGTGATTGTTGTACGGTGCTACCGGTCTGTCTGCAGTTTGTGAATGTGGTATTTCCTGATCATACTTACTTACTTTTTTAGGAGTGGACGAATTTTAAGATATTCTAATAAGGGGGTAAAAATATCATATTTGAGTTAAAATCATGTTATATGGCCGAATTTAGGCTAAAGAGACTTTCTACAAGTTGAAATGAAATGCAAAACTAATAATAGCATACAGCCACGCTTTTGGTGAAGGATATTGCGTTGGCTGCAGTTATCAGCTGTTTTCTATGACAACCAAAAGTGTCCGGTTTGCTAAGAGTGTTTGTTATTGAAGTTTCCCCTTTGGATTTCAAATACTGTGTAATATTGATCTAGAGACTGAATTAAGTGAGTAATAGAATTGACTTCCACACAAATTGTGTTGGGTTAAGCGTACTTTAACAGTCGAAAACACACTCCATTCGCACCTACTGTTTTGCTATAGGGACTTTGGATTTATTTTCTAAAGTATGAGCCAACATATATTTATTATTACAATTATTTTAGGAGGATGGCTCTCTTAGCTACAATAGCTTGTCTTCATTGCCGCCTTTCATAAAAACAAATGAATACGTATATACAAACTATACAAAACAAAAAACAATATGATAAAATATAAAAGTATTTGAAGGTGATATATGTGCATGACCACATAAAACTCAGGTTAAAATTTCTTTTAAGATCATGAAATCTGGTTTATAATGTGCTAGTATTTTCAATAAAGAGCACACGCGCATATCACAACCTATCAAGATAAGTGTGATGGGCATGTATGCTTTATTGGGTTAAACATAGATACAAAAAAATATCCAAATAGGATGTGTTCATCTCCTAACACATAAATAAATCGTTTTACATATTTATACCCACAATGTTTGTGGAGGGTATACTGTTTTTACGTTGTCCGTCCGTCCATCCGTAACGTTTTGTTTCCTTAATATCTTGAAGAGTCATTGCTGGAATTCCCATCAAACCTTGCAAACATATTCATATATACAAGACAAAAACTTTTAACAAAAAAGTAAGGGCTAGGGGCCAATTCTGTTAGAGACATTTCCCTTTGTAGTTCTAAATGGCGTTTTTATATAGAGATTTATGCTTATGCTATTATAGTCCATACACAGACCGTTCAACTCCTACCACAGCTTTAGAATGAGCAATTTGATATTTTGCCTATACAATGTAGACACATTGAGCATATACATGAAGGAGTTTGGTTCAAAAGATATTTTTTGACAAAATGACAGCTATGAAAACTTTCCCCAATATGGTTTTTGTATATGCACAGATAGAGCCTTCTTGGACCGATCAACTCCTACCACAGCTTTTAATTCCGCAATTTGATACTTATACTTTGCCTATACAATGTAGACACATTGAACATATGCATGAAGGAGTTTGGTTTTAATAAATAGTTTTTTTTACAAAATGACAGCTATGAAAACTGAGACAATTTTCACCTAATCTGGCTTTTGTATATGGATTAATATTGCCTGCATTGGCCGATCAACTCCTACCACAGTTTTTGATCCAGCAATTTAAATCTTTGCCTATACAATGTAGACACATTGAACACAGACATGAAGGAGTTTGGTTTAATTTTTTTTAACAAAATGAAAGCAATGAGAACTTAGACATTTTTTCCTAATTTGGCTTTTGTATATGCACAGATAGTGCCTACTTGGGCCGATCAACTTCTACCACAGCTTTTGAATCAGCAATTTGATACTTTGCTTATACAATGAAGACACATTGAACATAAGCATGAAGGAGTTTGGTTTAAAAACTATTTTTTGACAAAATGACAGCAATGAGAACTTAGACAATTTTCACCTAATATGGGTTTTGTATATGCACAGATAGTGCCTTCTTGGGTCGATCAGTAACGCACTACCTGTAGCAGACAAAGAGTTAAAACCACCATTATCGTGATAAAATAACCGTTTTTTTTTCATTCCAAATTTGAAACATTATATAATTTATCAGTATTAAATCCGCTTTGCGCCGAAAAGACAATGCGTATATTCACGATGGTACAGCCAATATTTTAATTTAAATAATCATGTTATTGATATCCAATTTTTGACAGAAGATGAAATGAGCCAGTACAGAAAATGAGATATTTGTACTCATGGCAATTTCGTATGTACGTGTACATGTACAAAAATGTATGTACAACTATCTAGTATAGTAGGACCAGAGGTGTCACAGGTCTAAATTTTACCCTGAGCCTTCCTCTATTTTCATATTTTTTTGTATGCGAGCAGCGAAGGTTCTGACGAGACTGCGCATATGCACAGTCTCGTCTTAGCCTTAGGTACTAGCTTGTGCGATAAGTACCAAATCATCTCACGAACTGATTCAAATGATCTTTATTATTGGCTATATTGGCTCTAAGATATTACCTCATTAGTATTATGGTATACAATACATGTCGGAGCAGAACCAGCATCCAAGATAATCAGAAAACAATAAAAACAATAAATAAGAATGAATCCAATTAATTCCATTTATAGGCCTATCTTCTAGACACACACGCATATTATCTCGTATAAACATTAATTAGTTCAACAAAAATTCTATTGTGTGAGCATATCTTTAATCTGTGTAAAGATGTGTTTTGAAAAAAAATCCAATAAAAACAAACTAAGCTCTTTATCGGTGTGGTGATCAGTCTGTACGATTACATGGCCTGTTGATGTATATACAGACCTGTCAAAATGTTGGCAGATGTCCCTTGTCTTTAGTACTAATGTAGATGAGCGTAGACTGATCAGAGGCTGCGTCCTCTCGAAGAATAAGTTGGTACTCATCGAGGTGTTTAGTCCGTTTTGAGCCGATCGTTAGAAAATGTATCTTTGAGCATACAAATAGAACAATATGCCAACTGGAGTAATAGTGGTATCTTTATAGGACTTATTTTAGCTGCTAACAAAACCAGTATATGTCATATATTGTCTCTTCGTTTTCATTGACGACGAATGTCATGCGCAGATGTGCTGGATGATATGGACATTCGCAGTGCACTTATGCTAAACGGACTCCTTTTCAAATGATTTGTCTTAAGTTTGATCAAAGGCGACCTGCATGACAAAAGATCGTAGGGTATTGCCATCAATATATGGTTTCGTTCTAGGGGTGTTCAATAAGTAATACAATATAATAGGGCACATTCTTATGAGTTAGTACAATAATTTCCTATATAAACATAAGCTTTGGGTATTATAAAGAAAAGCCTCTTTGAAATGCTTGAAATGCTGAAAACATTCATTTTTGGGGCTTTACATTATTTAATGAAAGTAAAAGTAAAGTGCCTGTTTATAATAGTGAGAAGCCAGCCATTTCTGACTTATGAGACACCCCAATTTGTCACATTTACTTCCCAAATCCCATCCTTTTGCAAGGCACCAGGCAGGCTAGGAATTGGTAATTTTAACTAGAAGGCGGCTCACCAACTAGCCATATCAGAACGAACCCCACTGCCGCCGACACTGGGATTCGAACCTTGACCGCCTGCTCCCGAAGCGGATGCCTTATCACTAGGCTATCAGGATCGCTTTATTTATTTCCCTAATTCGAAATACTAATAATTTGGAGTAAAATTTTTGGTCTCGATGTCTTCGAACTAACGAGATAAATATGTGAAATCTGCAGTATGTATTGATGTCTTCAGGGAGTGACAAGAATCATCAGTATGGGATCTTATGTTGACTAATGATCAAATTTATGCTTTGAACGTGGACTGGGAGCCAGTGACCATTGTCTGTTGTCATTTATTTGACATTTATTTGTCATCTATTTAATTAATTAATTGATTTATTTATTTATACAATATTTCAAGAGGGTGACATATTTAGCTCGACGGCCAGTCTACGATCTGGCCCTCTGAACATATAACTGATATATAAAACATGGTAACAAACAAACAGTAATATGTACATATATACAAGCATGCATGGCATTGCTAAAAAAAGGATAACATTGTAGTTTCAGACAAATTAAAAGTATCACACAGTCTTACGTCAGGTGGCACATTTGCTGTCTACATTGTACATCTGATGTGTGCTGATGGGTATATAAAAATAGTGTGTTCATAAGTAAAATTGCAGTCTCTAAAATGAAATATATTCTATCATAGCTCTTGACCTAAGATTTCTGTTATATGCTAGAGCTGTCGGTGTCAGTAAATCGGATATATACTCAACCACAAAAGAAACCCATCAGCTACTTTTTAGGGCAATTACGGTAAAATAATTAAGAAATCAAAATATATTTTATACCATATTCTTTAACATTCAACTATGCATCAAATTATTGAAAAATGTAACAGTTCTACTTAAACCTGTTCATGCTGTACGCCAGTGAAAAGACAAGGGGTCATTTCTAAAAATGACAAGTTTCAGACAATTGGTTTTCACTCCAGTTCTTTTCTTAATCAGTTCACTTCGTCCAATAACCGGTATGCCCCTCTCTGAGGAGGCAATCAAGTGTTGGCAGAAGCCAAAACAAACAGCATAAGTTAAGTAAGCCTGGATCTCAATTGGATAGAGCAGTTGCTGGATGAGCTCTGGCGACGCACCCTGGATCATTCAGTACAACCTAGGAATCCTCGACAGCTTTAGGTTGCTCTGCATTAAGAATGGGCGTGGATTCCCAAGAACGTTGTGCTGCGTCACATGCTTTTGGTTTGACCTGGTTATGAGGCAGTTATTGCTGCAGGAGAGGGTCATGTCTTTTTTTGGACGAATTTAACTCGAGTGAACTGATTTAGACGAGAACGAGATTTTCCTTCTCAAGTGATAAACTTGTCATTTTTGAAAATGACCCCTCATATGGGACAATATTAGCTGTTATCGGTTTTATCCGCCCGATTATCCCCCTTGAATATTGACCACTCCCGCAACTTACCTGTTGAAATCTGTGGCATCAATTACACAGAAAAGTATGCAACCCTTTAAATAAATTATTAATAACTAACTTATTATTAAGCTGCCATTATTTATTAAGTTATCAAAAGAAAATTTAATGTTTTATCTTTATAATGATATAAACAAATACGAAATAACTTAATATTTAGTCTTGTCAAATTGTTCATCTTTTTGACTGGTAAAATCCCATTAATTTCTATGTAAACTGACTGCAAATGCCCTTGGTGAGCCTTTTATGACCCAAAAATAATCATGTTCTGATATTTTCTCGATGTTTTATAAGTTATAAATGGTATCTCGATTACCCAACGATATCAACCATATAGGTTTCACAGAAATGAAATAAATTTTAGTTCTGTCATTTTTAGGTTGAAAATTGAGTTTAAGCGCCTTCTTGAAAGGGCGGAGAAAATGTCTAAGTTCTCATAGTTTGTGTCTATTATGCTTCCGCACTATTCAATATGCCGATAATGTCGAGAAACCTAACATCATTTTCAAATAGAAATTTAAGGGGAAAACTTAGCTGAATGGGAGACAAGATAATGAAAAAAAATCTAAAAGGAAATTGTTAGAAAATAACATTACCATAACTTATCACACCGAAATAAAAATCATTTTATTACAAGTTGCTTCAGTTTATTTTTTATTTTAAAAATAACAATTATTATTTTTATAATAATAATACTTATTTTATTATTATTATTATTATTATTATTATTAATGCCTAAATTTATTCGAAGACTTTCATCTGGCAGTATTTTTTTAGTATATTCGTACTTCATTTTCACACCGGATAGGCGGCAATCGAATACACTTATATAATCGGCGAACGAAGATCCAAATATTTAGAACCAGAGTTTTCGATTGCTAATCGTGGCCCGAATGGTGACAAATGGCAATTTAAAACATTGTTTCTTTCCGTTTTTGATCCGCGTCTGTCGATTGTTAGGAGCGTTTTCGATTGCCACCTATTCGGTGTGCCTCTGGTTAGAAACGATTTTGAGACGTTCATAACGGGATATGCGACAATCCTAGGTGGGACTGATCAGTCTGCGCAGATAATTTACTATGTGCATATGTTGTTCCGAGAATTCATGCTTAACAGTAGCATCTGAGCAGTGAACACAAGAAACTGCGATGAGCATGTAATATATGCACAGACTGGCCTGCTCCATTAATGTTCGCTGTTGATGAGCTGAAACATAAAATCATGCAGCCGTTTTATAATGTGGTCATCTTATTGACACAGCGGGAACTCAGTGGGAGTTCGCTCATCTGCGTTTTAGTGTGAAAATACTTGATAAGGATTTGGCCAGAAGCGACTGTTCTCGTTAATTTTGACTGCGTTATAATCCTGTATTATGTTTTTTAACTTGAAGCGAAGACGCTGATCAGACCCTTTCTGTCAAACTCAATGTTCTTTACCTCGGACCCAGTCCGAGTCTTTACAGATGTCGGCTGATTTTATTTTCGAAAAAAGTGTACAGTGTGGATCCAGATAAAGATCGAGCTCACCACATTTCTGATAATTCGTCTACTGATTATTTTTGATAAATTTATCCGCTTACCCACTCTCAGTTTTTCAACCTGAACATGCAAATACTGTGGGTACGTGTACTCAAAGAATGGTCTCAATGAGACGTTTCTTTTGAGCGCTCAAAGCTAATGCTAAAATGTTGGAACAATATTATGCTGGATTTTCTCTTATCAAGACCTATGCCGAGAGAAGAGCCAAATCAAGCTGCGCATCTACAATAGTGATACGGGTAAACATGAAAAAACACCGCATTAAAAAGTCTAGAGGAAACTGAAAAAAATGACCAGATCAGACCAAAAAAGCACATTTGACCAAAAAAGTGGTCCTGTTAAAACCTTATTGGCCTAAAAAGTGGTCATGGCTGGACCGACCATACCGCCGCCGACGGCCTTGTTTGGTGAAGCTGTGTTATTTCTAAATCACTGCGGATGCGCAGGCTGGTCTGAGCATTTGTTGTTCGCAAAACCCCGCAAGACAGTTTTCTCACATCGAGGCCCATATTATGTTTTCTGAACATTAAGAAATTCAGTACTCAAGTGCTCATGTTCTCAATTCAGAACACACGAATAGTGGACAAACATGTTTAACATTTGGAGATGAAAAATCTTTTTCTTGATTTCATTTAGTTGAGCATGCATACTCCAATTTGAACTATTTATGGGTACCCTCTTAGACCTCTTTCGTCAGCACACACATTAGGTGTAATTTCTACGGATTGGAGTGGATCACCTTATTTCTAGCATTGTGTTGGGTTTATTTTAGTAAACACACTGGTGAAAAACTTATTAAAAGCTTTAGCCTTTTCCTAGTCTGTACTGGTCAGTGAACCATTATCCTTTCCACTCAGTAGGGTGAAATCGGGTATATTTGGACAGAAAGCTAAATTCGGACAGCCACCTTGCTTGTTTCATAGTTCAATTAGTGGAATAAAAAAATAAATTAACTAAGCAAACAGTGAAAATCCTGATGATACGGCTCATAAGGAGCCGTTTCATCTGGATTTCTATTGTTTGCAAGTGTGTGTCCGAATTTTCCTGATGTCCGATTTACCTGACTTTACCCTATAAGCTACAATATATCATTAAATCAGGGAGAATTGTCCATGGTTTGGAAAATTAGTCAAGTATCGCCATATATGCTGTAAAATGATGGAATCAATCATACATGATAACATAATGGCTCATATGACAAGATATAAAATATTATGTGATGAACAGCATGGCTTTGTTCCTGGTAGATCCTGTATGAACCCAGCTTTTGGTGACCATTGACAATTGGACAGAATTGTTAGATCAGGAACTCCCAGTGCCCGCCATCTACCTTGATTTTAAGAAGGCATTTGACACAGTCCAACTGAAAAGATTGCTGCTGAAGGCTGAAGCATATGGAATACAGGGGAATATACTACAGTGACTGAATGCTTTTCTTATCTGAAGAAAACAACGAGTATCTGTCAACGGTCAAGATTATGAATGGTCCCCTGTCAGCAGTGGTATACATGTACCACAGGGCAGTGTCCTTGGCACTGTGATATTCGTAATCTACATCAATGACATGTCATCCACATGCGCAGATCCAGAGGGGGAACAGGGGGTCCGCCCCCCCCTGAAAAATCACCAAAATATAGGGTTTCTTAGCAATACTGGTCCAGATCCCCTGAACAATTATAAAACTATCAAACCAGCATTCAATGTTGGGTCATCATCGGCACACCAGCGAAACGCCATTTAAATGGCGTTGCGCTGACGGGCCGATGATGGTCCGCTTATAGTGGTATTTTGATCCCCCTCCCCTCATCAACTAAATTTAAAAAACAAAAACAAAAAAAAACTTTTGTCAAAGTTGGACTCCCTCTGACAAAACTTTCTGGATCAGTGCATGATCCAGTGTTAAACATGCCTTAGTTAGGATTTTTGTCGACGGAACCAAGATGTACAAAGAGGTTCCTACGTATGCAGTGCATGCTGAGGTGCAAAGTGACTTAAATAAATTAGAAAAATTTGTTCACTGACAACGCATGTCGAATCGCTCAGCAAGCCTCGCGATCAAGCGTTCTCAAAGCCTTGCCTGGTAAGCTTGATATCAAAAGACACGAACCTAGTACGCAATATATGGGATAATCACTTAGAATGAAAAAAACCTGAGCGAATGCTTCTTTGAGATATCAGAATAGTTTTATGTACTGATGATTCAAAGATAGATGAGAATCGTTGTAAACGAAAAATATAAACTTATCCAGGTTGTGGATAATTTATACAGGTTTATATCATTAATTGCCTCTGACTGCAGTAAGATATTTACCGTAATTTGCCTGTTTCTATGAAAAGTAGCATATTCTTATTATTATGCATCTTTAAATCATAGTAAGTTTATCATTATTTTGCGAAGATAATCGCCTTTATACCATAAATATTACCTACTTATGCCAAAAGCATGCACATTGGGATTCAGAACTACTGTGAGAAATTCAATTTGGGCACATTGTTGCATGTATGTGTGTCGCTCTGACTCACTTCTGAAATGAATTAACAGTGTACCCAGAATACCCAGGTATTCCTTGTTCAAAAGACTTGTACTTGTTGTTCGCTTAAATATCCCAATTTTTGCCACTGAAACAGCCCTTTTCCAATTTTAGCTCTTTGTATATGTATGATGGGTAATTTCTATGCTTTTGTTGTAGGCTGCTGACTTTTTTCAAAATTAACTTTTTCAAAATATTCTTTCAGGAACATTATCAGAGTGTCATTATTTTTTTTGGATCAAGATGAGGACTGACGTTATGTTGGTCCTGATTTAGGTTTTAATTGTTTAGAAAGGTTATCAGCAGAAGCAAAAACGTCTTGGGAGCGCAGCGGCTCAGTGGTAGAGTGCTTAACTCGAGACCGAAGGGCCGTGGGTTCGAGCCTCACCGGCGTCATTGCGTTGTGTCATTGAGCAAGACACATTGATACTAGCTTAGTAATGGTTCAACCCAGGAAGACCCGTCCCGACGTAACTGAAAGATTGTTGACTGGGACGTAAAGAATCAAATCAAACAAAAAAAAAAAGCAAAAAAGTCGCCTCGCACTAGCAAGAAAATAGTCCTTGGGATACAGTTATACAATGAACTTATCCAAGCGTGTCTGGACGATATATATCACAATTCTTTGTCTATCTGATATTACTTATTGGGCACCCCTTTTGTCGTTTCATGGGCAGTACGAGATCGTTTCTAAAGGATAGCGAATATAATAATGTGTTAATGCGAATACCTCAGTAAGTTTTCGGTGATATGCACGCAACAGCCAGTCTAATATTATTTCACTGGGCGCCAAGTTGAATCTTTACGATGTTGATACGAGTATCTTTTGTATTTTTGCTGCCTCCTCGACAGACACAAACAACCAAAGCAATAGGATAAGCAATCAAGCTCTTTGCCTACTGGGTAATTTTGCAATTTTTGTCATCTGCTGATTTTTTTCAAAATCAACTTTTTCGAAAATTATTTCAGGTATACCATCAGAAGGTCAACATCAGACTCGATGTTTTGTCGGGTCTAATCTGGGTCCAGACTGTTTGTAAAGGTTATCAGCAGATGACACTAGTAGGCAAAGAGTTAAAATAAAAATAGAAGAAAATCAAGTGATGTTACCTATGGAGACAACGAATACCTATATTGCAGGCCCAATCGGTTTTGGACAGTGTGTCTCCGAAAGACGCATTTTCGACCATAGCCTCAACAAAATACCCATCTTTGATTAACTCTTTATCACCTAGTGTCGTCTGCTGATATGTTTTACAAACAGTTTAGACCCAGATCGGGCCTGATCTGGACCAAAACGGCTTGACACTCTGATGGTATTCCTAAAATAATTTTTCGAAAAAGTTGAGTTTAAAAAAAATGAGCAGATTAAAAAAGCATGAATACTTTCCCAGGGCGCAAAGAGTCACCCCCCCCCCCCCTCATTTTGCTCTACATGCACTAGTTTTTCGTGTTGATGATCGACAATCACTTTCTAAAAGGGCGCGTCCCTACGCTCTGACTATAAACACCATCCGGGGGCTCGTGCACCTATAAATTAAAATTACTCCCCTTAAGGTACCTTTTTCTTGAGTGAGGTAGGATCCGGTTTTATTGTGGTGTCTTTTTAAAAATATTATATAAACTGGAGTAAATATTTCATGGTTATATAAATGTATTACAAACGTCAGAATTAGATTGTTTTATTGCAGGAAACTCAACGTCGTCTGCAGCGCGGTCATTTTGCAAAGTGCATGTACATATAAATGTGGTTGTTTGATGAAATAATTGGGGTTGTCGCATATGCGCAAACCTATCCTTTTAACGTGGTACAAGATGTCTAGCGTGTGGTTGGAACCTTTGGTTTAAACATATTTTATTAGCAAGAACAGTTGACATTATCAAACAGATGTTAACAATATTAAAGTTACAAGGATTGGAATGGAAGCAACATGCTTATATAATTCCTTTCCTGATTACCAATAACATATTGTAAACGATAATGGCAAAATGTGGTAAAGTTGAACAAATATGCATTTCGCAAGTAACTATTCCACTAACGGAAGATTACATTTGCTTCTAATAAGAAGGCATATAATATTAGTGGATAAATTTAGTTTGTGTTGGTGCTCAGCAGTCATGCAGGCCTCGTTTTCGAAGTTTTGTGTTTGATGAGCGTTGCATATTTGTCCAATACGATTTACCAAATACAAAAAAAAAAACGAAAATATGCACACATGAGAACAGAATTAATTTTATAACAAAATGGGGACAACCCATGGAGAGCACAGAAATAGGGAGAGAGGCTAAGGTTTATGAAAGCCTGTGGAGTGGAGGGAACGAATCAAGGTCTAGTGGCTTTTACTTCCCAGTCTATACACTATATATGTCGTTTCACGCTCAAGGAACAGATGATGGAGTTCGTTATAGCACTGTCTAGAACCGTTTAGTTTCAACAATAAATTTCTGCACAGCAGTGAAAATAGATGTGTTTGTATTCATAGAAAGTGAGCTGTCCCCAAACAGAAGTACATCTAAAGTGATGTGGCAAAGTGGAGAAATAGTTTGTATCATTTCTAGTCTTTGTCTGTGATAATATCTACATTGTAGAAAGAAGTGTTCTGAATTTTCAATGTTACCACAGCGGCATGAAGGTGTGTCTGTTAAGTTCTTTAGATATATTTCGTAATTTAGGGCACTACATTTGGTACGAAGGCGTGTATGCAATACTTGCGGACGTCTATCACCGACATAGAAGTACTTAGGCACAGATATATTTGTTTCGTTTAAGGTATGTTTGAAAGATGCAACAGACGTGGAATTTCTATGCTCTTCACTGAGACTATTCCAATCTCTTATTGTAGAAGGGAGAAAGGAATTGAAGTACTGGTTTGTTCGTGCATTAATTGTAGAGATATTATTTGCATTTCTTAGATTATATCGAGATGTTTCGTTGACAGTGGGTGGTATAAGAGAAGATAGATAAAGAGGTGTAAGATGATTTACCATTTTGTAGAAAAGAACCAATTTTTGCCTTTTCCGACGGGTGTCCAAAGAATTCCAGCCAATTTCACTATATAAAGAGGCAATAGATACAAGTTTTGTTGTTCCAGTGGCAATTCTGGCTGCCTCTATTTGGATCTTTTCAAGATCATCTTTTTCATATTGCTGACAGTTGTCCCATATTTCATTACCATATTCCAAAATGGGTCTAATAAAAGAGATGTATATAGTTTCAAGGGATTTGCGGTCTAAGACAAATTTTAATCTTCTCATAATGTTTATTCTTGCCCAAGCCTTTTCTTTTATATAACTAATCTGTTTATGCCAAGAGCCATCATTACTAAGATAAATTCCAAGGTGTTTGTGGGTATCAACTTCCATAATTTGTTGGTTTAACATAAACAATGGTGGATGGTTAAAGGTTTGAAGCTTTCTGGAGATGAGAAGTGCCTCTGTTTTGATAGGATTAAATGTAACTAACCAATCTAATGCCCATTTGGCGATTTTTTCAAGGTCAGAGTTTAGAAGTTGTGCAGCTGAAATAGGATTTTCAACAATTATAAATACTTGTATCATCGGCAAAAAGTCTTATGTTAGACCCCATATTTTTCACAATATCATTTATATATAACAGAAAAAGCAAAGGTCCTAAGATTGACCCTTGTGGCACACCAGCAAATATAAAATTCCAAGTAGAAGATGCACCTGGGAGAACAACTTTTTGTCTTCTGTTTGAAAGATAACTCCTGAACCAAGATAGAAGGTTCCCAGTTACACCTGCTGCTTGAAGTTTAAGAAGAATACCTTGATGCCAAACACGATCGAACGCTTTGCTTATATCACAAAATACCACTCGTATTTCCTTACCAGAGTCTAAAGCATGAGAGAAAGTATCATATAGATAGGTCAGTTGGTTTGTTGGGGAATCTCCTGGAATAAAACCAGACTGTAGGGGAGTGAGAATACTGTTTTCATGTAAGTGATTATAAAGGTGTTTAAATACAGCGCGCTCTGCTACCTTTTCCAAACAGGACAAGAGGGAGATTGGACGATAATTAGAAACAGATGACATATCTCCTTTTTTGTATATAGCACACACCATAGCATCTTTCCATGTTTCAGGGAAGATTCCAAGACTTAAAGAATGATTTAATAGAAAGCACAGTGGATGTGAGAGCTCACGTGAACACTCCTGAAGGATTCGATTGTTTATACCATCAGGACCAACAGCTTTTCCAAGAGGAAGACACTTCATAATAGATTCAACTTCAAGAGGTGTTATAACTAGTGAAGACATAGTGTTATCAGTGTACGGTTCAATATTAGGGATTGGTGCATGTTGATCATCCAAGATTGTTTGGTCACTAAAGAAGTCATTCAGTACATTTGCTTTATCAGTTTCATCAGTGAAGATAAGTCCATCTTTTTCTAGTGTAGGCATAGAGGAATTTGAAGAAGGAGATATAAAAGATTTTAAGATTGGCCACCAGTCTTTGGATGAAAGGTTTTCTGATTTTAATTTGTCAGACAACTGATTGAAATATTGTTGTTTTGACTTCCTCAGACATTCAATTACTTTATTTCTGATTTTTTTAAATTTATTCCATGCATGTGGTGTGTTCAAGGATTTGGCTTTCCTGTATGCTCTTTTACGAACCTTTATGAACATCGGTTCTCCCTTTATTCAAGAAGGGAGCCCAGCCTCATATCGCCTTGGCTCATATAGTACAGCCAACAATCATTTACCCCACATTTTCACTCATCACTTATTCAGCTAGCGTTTACCCAGCATTGGTGTTCAGTTACCACTGCAGTTCTGATACAGTCACTCAGTGGATCGATAATTGGAATGATATCGGCCTGCCTAACAGTCGCAGTGCTCCAGGAAAAACAACAACTGGAAATAGTTTAATTCCTTATAAAAATATATATATATATACATTTGCATTATACGAAGTCTTAGCAAATTTGAATCAAATGAAAAGATGTTATTTGAGAATATGCTTATCTTTTTTCAGAAAGCATGGTTTTGCATTTATAATCCTGCCATCTTAATTGGTTTCAAATGACAAAAGGATGGCATAAGAACATAATCAGAGTCCCAGATATGTATCCTTGTTGAATCCTATATTTTAGTTTGGAGCATTAATGAGCTATAGTGGTTGGAACACCACCACCGACAAACCGATTCACGAGCGCGAGCTCAACAATTGTCAGCAGCTCATCACAAAGTCACATGGTCGATCCTGATTGGATTCAAATATTCAACAGCAAGAGGAAAGCAACACCTACCTGTCTGTAAAGGGAAGGGTCACTGTAAACGTAACGTGTCAGTGCTCCTAAAATAGCTACTTTTGTCAAAGATCACAAATATCAGGCTCCGTGTTGGGTGGTTTTAATCTCCACGTATATTCCGCAGCATATAACCTTATCGTGTGTCCTCTGTGTGGAAATTAAGATCACGTTCTTTCACTGGGCTTGCAGTATAAATCATACATTTCTTACGCAATAATTAAAGCTGACCCTATTAGATTCGCATGCCCACAAAAAACAGACAGCACTTTTAAAGTTTGTTGCTGTCCTAGGAATCAAATAAGGAACGACATTTCATGTGAATTGTCTGGTGGTAGATGATTCATATGAAATATCAAGGTCTATTTTCTCCCTGAAATTCAAGCAATACATTGATCACAAAAGAGTACAGTGCAATTTGTCATGATTGGCGTTTTAAGGGTTAAGACCAAAGCGGTATTTTTTTCAAGCTCTAGATAAAAAGATTTTTTGACACCGACGTGATTTGAAATGAGCTTATTATAATTCTTTGCATGCTGGTTAAGTTCTCATATTTTTGTCATCTTTATCATGTAGAATTTAATATCAAGACTATTTTAAGAACATCACCAGTCAGACCGTTTGATCATGTCTGATCTGGGTTCAAACTGTTGCAAGCCCGCAATCTTTTAGTGTCACTTTCCGGACAAACTGATCTGTTAAAATTGTATGCAAAGGTAATTAGCTCCAGCAGGCAAAGTTAAATCTATTTGGGGACAAGAGATTATTATGTCACCGAGACAGTCTGAAGGTCACAATGTCCATGAATAGATCATGATGCAGCTTGTGTATACATGCTATTTGACATATAGAACGCTGCAAGGTAGGCGATTTTTTCCTGTCTCCTGTTATTTATTTGACATCCACTCAGCACCAAAGCTGTGACTTTGACGAGTGTCTGATTGTAAACATTGGTCCATCGCAAAGTCCATGGTCATTGTCCATCCGCAGTAATGGTAATTTTAATCATACAAGATGTGCCAGGGTATGTATTAATTTATATCTGGCCAAACTATTAGACTGTATTTGATAGGACTGTTCATGGTGGCAGTTAGATTGATTATACCCCAACAATTGTGTTTTCAATAAGTGCAATTTCAAGGGATTTATTTTAACGCTACATTAAAGTCCTATTATCACATACTCGCAGATGTGTAATCTTTTTAATTTTTTGGTCCCAACAACTTTCCATAACCGTTTTGATAAATTCTAATGTCTCATCATATGAACTTAATTTGATTTTTTGTTGTTGCTTCTCTGTGATGATACATTGCATACGTTATGAAGCCTCCTTCTGAGCTGAACACCAATAGTTTGGTTTTAACAAAAGCGATCAACTAGTAAAATATAATTAAGCCCATCCCCGTTGGTTGCCTCGGCTGCTGTCCATTCATGGCCAAGTGGTGATTCTGCCGTTGTTGATTCGTTGTTGCTACTATGTTTTTGCAACAGTTTTGTGTTTGGTCCTTGTTTTGTTATACAGTTATGAACTCTAAGTGGCTTTTCTATTTTTTGAAATCATCTTGCTGAGGAAGAGGGAACTGGTTGCTTTACTTTATGTTCTTGCTGTCACGTGGATGGCTATGTTCCGTATCTCTTCCTCGTTGTTCTAGGCTCTGTGATACTCCTTGTCATACTCACTTTATTTTTATCTTGTGCATCATGGAGAATAGTAAATAACACCTACAGTAAAAACCTCGAAATTCGATTTTTCAAAATGCTCGCTTATTCGAACGCTGGATTCAGAGAATATGGCATATTTATGAACTATCTTAAAAATGTCAATAAAACACATGTTTGATAAAAAACAGCACTAATAATAATCATGTTTGTGGGTTATATATTTTATGTCTACCTCCCTACAATTCGAAAAAATCCAATACTTCGACTTCGACTTTATGAGATATTAATGTATTTGGTATCCTTATCATTAATCTCAGGTCTGGGGAATATTTGTTTTTTTTTATCATATATATTTACAGTAAAGCCTGTGTAAAACGGCCACTCAAAAACAGACAATACAAAGATCTTTATAACAAATGGTAGCTTAAAGAAAGTAGGAAGTATTGCAGAATGCTCCACTTATAGCATTCTGAAATACTTTTGACACCTGCATTAAGCGATAATTGGTCTTGAAAACCAATTTTCAGTCTTTTTAAGAGTGATCGTTTTACGCAGGTTTTATTGTACATACATTTCATCAATATTATAAGTAGTCTGATTCCAACAACTGGCGAAACTGTTTGAATGCTGTTTTTCATGATCATATTTAAAGGAACCCAGGCTCAACTTGACACTTTCTTTCGCTCTGACTATCTATGAGTCGTGAGCCCTTTTTCCTGTTTCATCATAGTGCGTTTATTTGATTATATTGTTTCTCTATGATGATACATTGCAATAGTTAGGAATCCTCCATGTGAGCTTAACAGTTTTGTGCTTCAAAACCACAGAATCTAGGGCAAATATTTGGTACCAGTAAAATGCATTTAAGCCCTCAGTGACTTTGGCTGCTGTCCGTTCTAAGACGGTGGTTCTGTTGTTGTTGTTTCGTTGTTGATTTTTAATCAAATTGTGAGATTGTGTAATTGTTCTTCGTTATTTGTGTCCATTCTAGTTTTGCAATCATCTCGATGAGGAAGAGAGAGCTGGTTGTTTGCTTTGTTTGTCTTCCTGGTGTCTTGTGATTGTTGTGTGGCTCTTCCTCACGATCACGGAATTGTCTGCAGTTTGTAAATGTAGTATTTCCGGATCATACTCACTTACTTTTTTCTTTATTTGTGGATGTTATGGGGTTATGTGCCATTATGATTTTGCATTATAACAGTTTGTTAATTTGATTTAAATGTTTCACTGTAATAATGCATTGAATAAGTTAGGAATTAAGCCTAATTAATGCAAGTTGAGTTATATGAACATAATCTAGGGTGAGGGTTTAGCCATATCATATTTAAGCCCCCTGATGGCTAAGGTTGCTGTAAGTGCTAAGACGGTGATTCTGTTGACGCATATAAGCCGAATGGAATTCCCAATTCTTATCAATTGGACCAATCCATTTCCGTTATAAGGGTTGTATGTCGTATTTTTCCTTTTTATTTAAATCTAAATAGAATATTTAGAAAGCAAACAGTGTAGATCCTGATCAGATGCCAATTTTTGTAGCGTCTGATCTTGCATATGTCCCTCCATAAAAATGACGCTATATGCTTATATTTATACCACCTTTACCAACTTTAGCATGAAATACCTCGTGATGTGCAAGATCTACACTAATGTAGGTGGTATAAATTAGTTATACCATGTTTGTCCACCTGTACGTAAGATAATCCACTCGCTAAAGCTCGTGGATTATCTCCACGTACAGGCGGACAACCCATGGTATAATTATTACGTGTTAATCCCCCTGGTTGCTCATACTGTTGCCTCAATAGTTGTCTGGTTCTATGTTTGTGATTCAGATATCTGTGACATATCCTACTTTATATAAATATATAACTTCCAGCTGCCTGCAGTCTTTTGTCAGTTTTGCATAAAACCCATATACATGGTATTTTCATTTAAAAAGTAGTGTCGTTGACATAAATAAAGTTACACGTGCGTCCAGTCTAAACTCAAATCAGTCTATCTCACGAGACATTTATAGAAGGACCGCAGAATCTTCCGGCAGACAGCTAGGACTGAGCATACATGGCAGTATAAGTAAACTAAGCTGAACTGGGTCTACGTTGATCGAGCATGCCCCATTGTTGGGTTTGCTATGAAAAGGCGGTTTATATATATTCTAAGCCGCCCACACTAAGTAGCTGCTGTCTGGGTTTGTTTGTGTGTGTGGGGAGGGTCTTGTTTATTCCTTTTGTATAAAGTAAGAAAGACAACAAGGATCAGGAATCTATACAGTCAAGTTCCACACATGTCCCAGGATACCAAATGGGAAAGTAACAAAATCACAATAAACATCACAAAGAAGAGCCAAGAGGTCAGCCATTTCCCTTCGGGTGACCACAAGGCAGCAATGAACAGACGTAAAAGCATGAAAAACACAAGACATAAATAACACAAATGTGATTATTTCCGTAATAGAAAGATGTGTTTGTTCATTTGGTATAAAGTTATGTGCTTATTCTTGATTTGTTATCGTTTTACAAATAGTATACTTTTGAGTTGATCAGTAAAAGTAGATCCTGATCTTTGCACCCTTACTTACTTTCCAACGATTCTTTTGAATTTATAAACTAAATCACCGAACTACTCGCTCTGATATGCCTTGTTGCAGGAGAGCATTTAAACCAATATTGTGTATAACAATCCACTCCAAGTGTCTGTGGTAGAATTTAAAAAGGCCTTCTTTTACTGTTCAATTCAAAAAAGATACAGTGCTATTCAGCCTACACTCTAATGAACTACTAGTCAACTACATACAAACTCAAAATAAAGCGTAATGATTGGCTGCTTGCGGACACGTGTCCGCAAGCAGCCAATCATTGTGCTTTATTTTGAGTTTGAGAATGAACTCAAGTTTTATCACTTCGAGGCCTGGTTAACTTCAAGTCAACTACACCAGTCTAAATTGTCAACTATGAAGTTAACTTTAATTAACCCCAAGTTGACTAGAAGTCTGTTCTATAACGCAGGACTCATTTTAATGACAAGGAAATAGGATTGAAAATGAATGTAGCATGTTCATATATCTAAATGTTCATTTCTATCTTATCCATGTACTCTATTAAATATTGTCAAATGCTAACAGAAACGACTATTTTCTCTTCTGGTAGATAATGCGGCGTTCTGGTTCACAAAAATAACAACGTAAGACAAACTATTCAAAAGCTATTTAATCTCTCAGTATAAGATTTGCTCTCTTGTCGTAGCTAGTACATCACGTTTACCACATACCTATATCATCTAGCGCCGGTTCAACATTTACCCTTTGTATAAGGGTTCTTTGGCAAACAGTGAAGACCCAGATGAAATGCTGTTTTTCATCAGGTTCTGCACCATTCGCTAAGTTTAAAACGTCCTTTAAGACAGAAATACTTTATAGTTCAGAAAACTCTACATGTGGTTCCTTAAAGTGAACACTGGACAGTCCCATACTTACTGTATCAAGATGTATGGGAAAACCTATCAGAATACAAAGGGTTACCAAGAGGCTATCTTTTCCAAGGTAGCACAGAACACTGCTAGAATATGTTGTAACATAAGCCAATGCTTGATTTTGGTTGACTCCAGTTTTAAGCGAAAGTCTTGTGAAACTATTTGGATTGTCTGATCTTATGCACAGGTTTAGATAAGCGAAATGTATCAGGGTACAATTGCAAATATTTTCTTACATGTACACATAATTTTTAACATATGTTTTGGATGCTCAAAAGAACCGTCTCATATTTCCATTAGCAAACAGAATAAATTCTATGGATCTGCTCTGTTTGCAAAAGTGTAAAAAGGTGTTTCTATGAGGTAAAGGGTTAACTCAAATTTTCGATAACTCAAAGTGCCTTCTTAAGGCAAAGTGGATTTTGGATATATTGGTATTTTAGAATAATTGGGCATCAAGGCAAGAAAAACCCGTCTTCAGTGTTTGCAAACAACAAAGGCGCGGAACAGCCTGCGCATCAGCGCAGTCTGATCAGCGGCTTTGTTATTGGATTAATGACAAGTATCATATCTTAACTTGCTACAAACGAAATTTTCTAGATAATCCCTGTAGCAGAGGAGACTGGTTTGAGTCTGGCTTTGTCAGAAACTCCATAAACAGGTTTTGTAGCAGCACGGCCCAATTATGACCGAAACATATTGACCAGCACATGGGATTTTGGTTTTTATCACACATGTGCAAAAGCCCCAATTAAACACTCATGCTGACGTATCAAGCGGGCCATCCTCGGTAACCCTACCGTGACCAATTCCTTTTCACTGCATTCATCATGTACCCAGGTGTAACCCATTCCTTTTCACTGCATTCATCATGTACCCAGGTGTAACACTTTCCATTACACTGCATTCACCATGTACCCAGGTGTAACCCATTCTGTTACACTGCATTCATCATGTACCCAGGTATAACCCATTCAGTTACACTGCATTCATCATGTACCCAGGTATAACCCATTCAGTTACACTGCATTCATCATGTACCCAGGTATAACCCATTCAGTTACACTGCATTCATCATGTACCCAGGTATAACCCATTCAGTTACACTGCATTCATCATGTACCCAGGTATAACCCATTCAGTTACACTGCATTCATCATGTACCATGTATAACCCATTCAGTTACACTGCATTCATCATGTACCCAGGTATAACCCATTCAGTTACACTGCATTCATCATGTACCCAGGTATAACCCATTCAGTTACACTGCATTCATCATGTACCCAGGTATAACCCATTCAGTTACACTGCATTCATCATGTACCCAGGTATAACCCATTCAGTTACACTGCATTCATCATGTACCCAGGTATAACCCATTCAGTTACACTGCATTCATCATGTACCATGTATAACCCATTCAGTTACACTGCATTCATCATGTACCATGTATAACCCATTCAGTTACACTGCATTCATCATGTACCCAGGTATAACCCATTCAGTTACACTGCATTCATCATGTACCCAGGTATAACCCATTCAGTTACACTGCATTCATCATGTACCCAGGTATAACCCATTCAGTTACACTGCATTCATCATGTACCCAGGTATAACCCATTCAGTTACACTGCATTCATCATGTACCCAGGTATAACCCATTCAGTTACACTGCATTCATCATGTACCATGTATAACCCATTCAGTTACACTGCATTCATCATGTACCCAGGTATAACCCATTCAGTTACACTGCATTCATCATGTACCCAGGTATAACCCATTCAGTTACACTGCAACTATCATGTACCCATGCGTGACCCATTCCGTTACACTGCATTCATCATGTACCATGTATAACCCATTTTGTTTCACTGCATTCATCATATACCCAGGTGTAACCCATTCCGTCACACTGCATTCATCATTAACCCAGGTGTAACCCATTCCGTTATACTGCATTCATTATAAGGTGAATGCAGTGCAACGAAATGGGTAATGCCTGGGCTACCGAGGATGCCAGAGGGCTGCTCTAAATACGGGTCTGAGTCTCCATCTATATTCATACTGTGTATATGCTAGCAATGAAGGCTCTAAAGAGCCCATTCCTTTGTACTGACATCATTGCTTTCACGATCACACAGAAGGAATATGTATCATCGAAATAGTGTCTAACCACAACAAAACAACAGTTACTGCTAACCAAATACATATACATTGTTTATGACGTCATTATCAGCTTATTGTGACGTCAGTATTAGTTTCTAGATCATTTTCTTCGTCATAGTAATACTCTTCGCTGCATGTGAAACAACAGCGCTGTTGAAAATTCGAATAATGGCACATTTTCAGCAACTTTACAATACTACAATAGTCAGACTCGTCCTCACAAGCTGAAAGAAAAAGAAGAAAATTAACCCTTTCTTGCCTAATGGAATGTCCCACCCTTATCAACTGGACGAATCCATTTCGAATTGCAGGGTTGTTGGGTAGTAGCATTTAATATCACATAAATCTGTAAGCCAACAGTAAAGAACCTGAGCAGACGTCGCGTTTTGCGGCGTCTGGTCTGGGTCTCCACTGTTCGCATATGTTCCACAAAAAGGATGCTAGGCATATATGTATTAACAAATGTAATGACATTCTGATATAGACTTACAAGTGTATACACGCCTACCAAACGGTCAGATGCTCAATCGCTGGTTGAGCTAGAAAAACAATTCGAGTGTCGTGCGGTTGAGATTTCGAGGAGCTTAAAGGGTAAACAAATGATGTTGCATGTTCTGTATATTTAAATTAATATTTCTTGCCCTAGTTAGAGAATCAAAAATCTGGGAATGTCATGCAACCTCTTACCGTTCCCTACGTTTATGGTGTAAAAAGGAGGTCAGAAAATTTTCTCCTTTTGTAAAATTTACTTTTTCCCGGAGAAGGTGTACCAGAAGCAGATAAAAACGTGTAGAAATTCGTGTTGTTTTGGGCTGTGTATTCAATTTTATGATGTGCTCGAAGGTGATATATACAGGCCTGATCAAGACTGAGATCGGCAGCTGGAATTCTGATGGTTATTTTCATTGAGCTTGTGCAATATGCGAAAAATCTTGGTGGAAAGTCCTGGAAAATCTGGTTGAGCATCCGATAATAAAAAATGATAAGAAAATTAAATAACGTCATTTGTCGCTTTTTTGCACCCCATAGTCAAGATAACGCATTCAGTCTTTTACAAGCGCCCATGCCGACTAACTATACTCAAATTTGGCGTTACAAATTCTTGAATTCTTGAAAAAAATGCCGAATAGCAAACTATATGTTATAAAATATTTTTGCACGAATATAAAATCATATGAATGATCATATGCGACCGAAATGCACTAAAATACAGTTATAAACAATTTTGAGATTTGTTTTCGTCAAGGAATACCACTCTTTCAGATCTTTTTTTGGTTAACAGACTGAATGCGTTATCTTGACGTAGGGAACGGTAAGAGGTTGCATGACATTCCCCGATTTTTGATTCTATTTCTAGGACAATAAATATTAAGTATAATATACAGAACATGCAACATTAGTATCTTTTTAGCTCCTCGAAATCTCAACCGGACGACACTCGAATTGTTTTTTCTCGCTCAACCAGCGGTCGAGCATCCGACCGTTTGGTAGGCGTGGTATAGGTCAGTTTAAGTAAACCAAAAACTTGTCTCAGGATATTTTTTTATAATAGAGTATGTCAGGATGAGATTTTAGAAAATGTTAAGATTAAACATTTATACAATAAATTATATATTTCTTCCAAAGCAATATATCACACAAGGCACCAAAATCTTATGTAGACTAAATAAATGCAGAAAGTAGACGTGCGCATGTTAAAGCACCAAACACAAGAATGCACCATTGGGAAGAATTCTTGCCTTTGGTTACTTAACTGCATCAAAACCAAATATGACACCACTGGCAAGAAGGGTTTTTCTTCAGCTGTGTCATAAGTAAAATATTCAAAGGAATGGCACGAATGATCATAGAAAGGTTCACGATAATTCAATATTTTTCATAACTGAACCGCCTCATGAGATTTCCAACAATGTGGTATGTGCGACCAGCAAAGCCTCAGATCAGCCTGCACACACACGCAGTCTGATCACAGCCTTTGCTAGTCGCTTGAATATTCTATGAGTGTTAAGCTACTGACTGAACATTATTTGGAGTTTCTAAGCTTAAAAGGAGGCTGTATAGACTCGTGTAAAAATACCACATTGTTGGAAATCACGTGTCACAGATCAAATGCAATCAGCAGTGCATAATCAAGGGGGTAGTTAAGGATAACATTGAATATCTGGTTAAGTGATTGTAAAAGTATGTCTTGCACATGTTTTTGGATTTCCTTAGCTTTTAATTGCATGATAATGGTGCCAGATATTAAAACAGTATAATTTCACATGTCCACTAGTTGTTCACAATATATATGCTTCACCAGCTATATTTAACCCATTTAAGCCTAGCGTCCTTTTTGTGGGACATGCGCAAACAGTTAAAAACCAGATCAGACACCACACAGTGCAGCGTCTGATCAGGTTTTGTACTGTTTGCTTACAAAACATACTTACCACCCAAAACCCTTAAATTCGAAATGGATTCGTCCAAATGATAAGGATGGGAAATTCCATTAGTCATAAATAGGTTAGAATTAACTTTAACTGATTTAAGTAATATTTATTTGTAACCTGTAACAAACAAATACTTTTTTCTCACGATGGATAAGTTTTCTATTAATTTGAGATTTATTCAATGAATATGCTACTATTGATGTGCTTTGACATGTACTACTTGTTTCTTTATAGAAAGTGAAACAATATGTTAGACGAACACAACTGTTTAGGCAGTAAATGGTGTTATACAATAATAATAAGCATACCTCCAGTTCAGCAAGAGGACCATAACGGCCCAGTATTACTCACCTGTGTTTCTGTTGCAATGGTGTACATTTGGCTCAGTGCAGCAATATGGTTTGAGCAACTTTGGTGTAGGGAAACATGGGGAACAATGTTATGAATACATTTTCAAAATAGGTCAGTGGTTTTGGATCTGACGTTATTTAGGGTGTTTCTACAAATTATCTCTTGCATTATTTTTTGTATTTGTTTTTCATTCGAAAAAAGCAAAGTTTACACAATATTGGAAGACAAACAGAAAGGACCATTCATGCCAAAACTCCACCCTACTCTCATGCTTGCCATGTTTTTCAATTAACCAATTACGACTGCAGCAGACGACAAATTTTGCGGCATGAACATTCATAGTAGAGGGTCATAAAAGGATCATTTGAACCAAATTATTTAAAAATCAGGCTTGTAGTTTTGATAAGATTTTGTACATTGGTAAAGTAAAAATAAACCTGATCTTTGGAGAAGATCTTTGTATGATTTTCTATTCATTTAAAGGGAAACTGACCCACTCACAGGCAGCTGAATATGTTATTTGTAGAATAATTTGATTGTTTTGGTAGAAGGTCGTCCAATGCTCATTTCTGTCTCAAACCAGAAATTTTTTACGAGTTTTTAATTTTTTTTCTGTTGCCATATCAACCAATATTATACATTAAATTAAATCCTTATAATAATTTGAAAAAGGACCGCCCAATGGTCATTCATGGCAAATGTAAGCAAGCCAACAGTCACAAATGGCCCTGGATCGCGCACCTGAGCTTTGTTTACAGGTTATAATATATGTATATATTAGAAACTGATCACCCACCTGGCAAAATATCTTTTTAAGGTATTTATATAGCAAATCGCCTGATTGCAATTCCTAACAAAATTATTTTCAATTCTGACCATTGCATGCTGAATAATTGTTTTAGGATAAGTGGAGGTCATTGAAGTCAACCTATGCCGTACATGCTTAATAGAACCTCGCATCCCGAAATAACGTTTTGTGGCAACTCATTTTTTTTTTGTTTACCATTGTGCCATTTATGAAACGTTAGGTTTAAAGGGTCAAATAATGTCATAAGGCCATATATAAGGCTGTTTTGGAACATACATTGGATTATCAAAAGCACATATTTCGCCACTATTTTGTCCTGAAAACTTCATCTGCTTTTTACGTCCTCTGCATATTTCAAGAGTACTTCAGACTTGATTTTATCAAGGAAGCAAACACTATGGACCCTGATCAGACTGCTCCTTAAAGAGCAGTCTGATCTGGGTCCATATTGTTTGCAATATAGGCTATCTAAAATTATATGCAGACGAAATGTAGTGACTTGCGGAAAAAGGGTTTATAGTCTAATGAGCACACATCTAGCAATATAAACTATGGATAGCCAACACGCTACTGCCTGGAAACTTACTAATCGTACCAATAGATGAACACGGAGGTCCTTTACATTTCCGAGAGGTTCTCGGCATAGGTAGGGAATCGCAGCTACCCTGACGAGCTAGCTGTCCAGATTTGGTCCAAGTACAGCTCAACATCCGGGTTTTAAAGCCGGTGCTGTCACAATCTGACATGCACTGCAATAAAGAAATAAATGACATCATGTGAACAGGTTCCCTATATTCTATTTTATCATATGGCGTCGCGTCTGAAATGACATTATTTCGATAAACCACTAGTGCTATACAGAATTTAGTCACTTTAAGCCATAACAAATTCGCATTTATATGGGAAAAAATGGGTAATATGATAAATAGAATTTAACATGTATTATTGAATTTATTAAAATCGTAGCGAAAAACAGACAAACTGCTAGGTAAGCCTCGCATTTATCTCTTTTTCTTAACTCGTTTAATAAATACAATAAAACATGAGCACTCCTATAATATCCACTATTTGGTCTGGCAGCATAGAAGATAGAAGAGTAGCATGCCACACTTTAAAATTCATACATTGACAGCAAAAATACAAAACTGTTCTAAAAATTCAAATAACTAGAAATGTGTCCATTGGACACGGATGCCCCCGCTATTGCCAAATTCGCATAAATTAGGCATTGTCATTTAACAAAGGGCCATAACTCTGATAAGAATCGGTGGATTTTATCTATAATCGAACTTGACCTGTGTTTTATGATTATATACCTGTGTATGAAATATGATCGAATACACCAATGTATTCAAAAGATATCGCCCGGAAACCATTTTTTATACGGAGATCAAGGGCCATAACTCTGATAATAATTGGTGGATTTTAACCGTTATTGAACTTATCCTGTATTTTATGATTATATACCTTTGCATGAAATATGAATCCAATTCACCAATGCATTCAAAAGATATCGCCCGGAAACCATTTTTCGTACCGAGATCAAGGGCCATAACTCTGATAATAATCGGTGGATTTTGTCTGTAATCGAACTTGACCTGTATTTTATGATTATATACCTGTGTATGAAATATGAATCCAATACATATCGCCCGGAAACCATTTTTCGTACGTACGGGACGGGACGTACGTACGGACAAGGGTGATGCTAAATGCCCCCCCCCCCCATTATAAATGGCGGGGGCATAAAAAAGCGTCTACTGTCCTGCCAGCCAAGAGTGACAGTGACTTCATGTTTTGTTTACAAAGTTATCAGGGACTTACAATTCATATATATCTTGAGTATTAATCCTATCCGCAGGATTGAATTAATACACAAGTGATCTATCGATTCACGGTAGCTCAAGTGGAGTGTACAATGTAATGTTTTATTAACAATTGTAAACAAAATACATTACGTCACTGTCACTCTTGGATGACAGGACAGTAAGGCAATGGTTATTTATATAAACATAGTTTAATTTGGTTTTGGTTAGGTCTGTTGCTTAAAGTCTCAGTCAACAGCTATGACTATGTCATACAGAGACAGTCAGTTCACCTAACCACACTTTATTTCCTTGACAAGCTTGAACAAGCAGTTAACCAGTACTTCGTGCACATACTTTTGCTTGTAACTGAACCCCTGTCATAGTAGAGTCACGAAGTTGGTCACATTCTGCTACTGCATTACCATTATTGGACGAATACAGGTACATGTGTATTTTTTTCCCAATTCTAACAATACATATGTATCACCAAGCTAGTCTTATTGTGTGGGAACGATCCTTATTCTAACGGCAAATCTATACCATCACGCTAGTCTTATGGCGTGGGAATGATTTCCTTTTTTACTTGTTTTGTTTTGTTTGTGTTGACGCTTCAAGTCAACATTTTTTCAGTATAGCCAGGGCATTTTCTGGTGTGATCCAGTACTAAGCAAAGGACGAGGTGTCTACAACTGAGCCACTAAGCATTTTAACTGTGACGATGCATTGCATTAAATAGGAAGCCTTCAGGCGAGCTAAACTTTTGTTGTGCTTTAACAACAACTGAAGCTAGGACGAAAAGTTTGCGTAAGAACACCGCTTTAAAGTGCCCACTCCCGATAGCTAAGGATACTGTCCCTTCTAAGGCCGTGGTTCTGTTGTTGTTGATTTATTGTGTTTTGTACCTCCTATTATTTGTGGGGGTTCTGTGTTGGTCTTCGGTTTGGTATGTCTTACTTTGTGTCCTTTCTAAGTTGACAATCATACTGATAAGGAAGAGAGAGCTAGTTGCTTTGCTTATATTGTCTTTCGGATGTCTTGATGCTGTTGATGTACTGTTGCTCTTCCTCACGGTGCTGTAGGTCGGTCTGCAATGTGTGATTGTGGTATTTCCTGATCATGCTCACTTACTTTTTAAAAGAATTTAAAAAAGAACTGATTTCTTTTGTTGTATAACTTGCCTGACAGACTAACGATTATGTGTTTGATATGATTCTTTTTATGCCCCAGTCAATATTTTTTAAGTTATGCCGGCAAATGTCTTCCTTGGTTGAACCATTTAAGCAAGGATAAATGTTTCTTGCTCACGAACACAAGGCAGTGACGCTAGTGAGACTCAAACCAACAACCCCTCAGTGTTGAGTCAAGCACTCTCCCACAGAGCCCCTGGACTCCAACAGACTAACATAGTTTTCTCTCTATTACATTTCTCTTTTCATATGGGCCACACTGCGGGAAACCTGTCTTTGGGGTTTCCATCAAAGCGAGTTTCAAACCAGCCTCCTCAGTTACAGACACTAGCTAGAAATTTCAAACTTCACCTGAAGCAAGTTTACGTATGATACTTTTCAAAAAGCGATAACAAAGGTTATCTGTCTGGTTAGACTGGGCAGATGCGCAGGCTGGTCTGCGCCTGTGGTGTTCGCAAACCCCCAAAGACAGGGTTTCTCGGGTCTAGGCCCATTATTATACATCTGTATGACCCTCGTATTTTACTTTTATCTGCATAAGTGTACCTAGAAAATACTTAGAACATTTTAAATCTCTGATGGCTACGTTTTCGGGTTCTTAAAGGACAATTCGTCCTGGCCGTTATGCAAATACTTACAAATGTGTACGATTTACCCCCGCAGTCAATTCAGCGCCATTGATATTCACTGTTTGGTCACTATAGAAGTTACTCTTGCTTTATGCAACATTCAAATATTCCAGCTCAAATATTCCAGGCCTCTTTGAGTCCTACTTGGTTGCAAATACCAAAGAGAGGTCTTTTTTGCGACGCAGTCCATGTAATATTATAAATTTAAAAGAATATGTTACCTCTGACCAACTAGAAGTATTCCATCGTGCTAAGCAATCAGGGTTAAAACAATCCCTGACATTGTCCGGAGGAAAGCCCAATGAGTTACAAAACGAGTCGTCCAGCTGTGTTTCGTTGAACTGTAGGGAACAAACAACGGAACGTTTCTGAATGGAGTATAATTCTCTCACACACTCATCAGTAGAACACTGAAACACAAGGTTAAATCATCAAAATAACTTACTTACTGGTTTACTTTACCGTCCAATACAACTTTTACAGACAGACAGACAAAACATATACAATTATGGGTCAATTCATAACAATGTGATACTTATCGTTGGAAAAATGTTTCAAAATGTCGAAAACTTTTCTCTTTCTGTTCTCAAGTAAAATGTTGACTATCAGGGTTGGAATTCACAAAACAGGGAAGGCACTAATCAGACTGCTTCTGAGTCTGCACTATTTGTGTAGGCTTTTTTGGCAGGCAACTAGTGTTCAGAATTTTAGAACATTTATAATATCAGCAATAAGCCCCTCCCTAAACATGCAATCGCAGCTATCCAGTGGAGCAAGAGTCCATATATTTGGTATAAACCTTTTTATATATGCACATTGCTCGCCAATGTTAAAGTAATAAAAGTAAAAGTGGTTGTGAAACAAAATAAACTGATGAGTACATTTTTCCTTACATAGTTTGTGGGTACGTTGCGTTTATTTCAAAATGGAGATTAATGCTTGAGGAAGGAAAAACTCTTCACCAGTTCACATTTCTGTCTTTTGTGTTTACAGATCCACTGCCCTTCAAATTAAAGATATCTTCTTATGCTCATATCAATTGAGCATGCGCAATTTCAACTGCTAATAAAAAATACTAGAATACTGAGTATTAATGGTTTGTCTTACTTTAAAACACTGACATATGTATTAAATGATATTTAACATTTATAAATATGGGCATGAGTTAAGCATGAGCAAGTTTTAAAAGTAAGTAATGGTGCAAAGATCAGGAATCGATACAATCAAGTACCACACCTGACCCAGGATACCAATGGGAAAGTGACAAACTCACAGAAGACACCACAAACGAGAGCCAAGAGGTCAGCCCTTTCCCAGCAGGTGACCACTAAGCACATATAAACAGACGCGCACAAAACATAGCAAACACAAGACAGAACAAAAACATAAAAGATCCACAAAAGAAGTACCGTCTTGGAATGGTCAGTAAAATATTTTACTGGAGGGCTTAAACCGGTTTAACGGTTTAAAACCATGAGGGATAACTAGAGGTACATACCTGAGACCAATTTCCTGATCTCCATCTTACACAAGGATCAGTTTTACAACTTCTTAACATTAAAGGTTTCTCAGCTAAATATTTGGTACATATAGACATGGGAAAAACTTCATAATATCTTCTAGTAATTATTTCACAACTCATATTTCTAGACTGCAATCCACCTCCACACGTGACCGTACACAAAGTCCAATCAGTGGACAGCAAATTTAAAGGTTTCTGTTTCCGGTCCACCGGATCCATGTGGAGATACGTTCCATTCATAGCATCGTCTTTAGGGGACGTAACTCCCTGTAGAAACTTTTCTCTATTAACAGTTGCTTTTAATACATCAAAAGATGAACTAAAATTAATTGAAATATTTGATTCTAATCCGCCTATCAGGCATGTATATACACCATCGTTTTTCTCTGGTCGCGCATGACGTATCCGAAGCGCGCCAGACTTAGTCACTCTTGTGCGTTTAAAACGTCTTATTTTTATTCCATTTTTAAACCAGTTTACTTTTTGTCTGTCTAGTCCAACATGCGGACATTTTACAATCACAGATGTTTCTGGTAACAGAAAGGCTTTCATTCCTACAACAAGTTTCACTTTGGACATTTTATTTAACTGGTAAAAACGGACATCTCTGGATTTGATCATTGGTTCGGGACATTCAGTTTTGTTACAGAGTCTTTCTGTCTCTGGTTTAAGTTTATAATCACACTCGGAGTTCAACACACGTTCTAGTCGTCCATTCTTCTTTATTCTTTGGCAATATGGAGCACGCTTGATTATCCCTAGACCGCATGTCACTGAGCACTGCAATACAGAGGTATACATTAGACAAGATAAGAAGAGGTATATAAAAAAACTCCAGCTGTTAAGTTTTTAGAACTAATTTCTCACAATAACTCTTTTATCTTCAATTTTAGCAAAATGTGTTCGAAATGGAAGCTGTAGAGGAGAATTTCCGCCAACTTCTCCAAAAGGTCTTGTGTTTGTGGCTCAAGCAGATTTTTGTGTATATAGATAAGTAAATTGAATTCATCCTATTTTTAAGTCTTTTATTGACAGTTAAAATTCGTATAGGCATGGCAGAAAGGGGCAGTCTCAAGAATTTGGAAGCAGTGCATATCCCGTTATTCAAAGGTTGTGCATAACATAAAACTGCCATAAACATACTCAGAATTTACCGTGCATATGCATAATCAACATTAAGCAGGTAAATTTGTAGGAACAAAGGTTGGGTGTTCCCATGAAGTGCAATTTTTCTCTTATGCACGTGCAGTGAAATGAATGGTTTTGAGATAATCCCACTAGCTTAAAGCTCGAGCGAATCAGGCAGGATTTCCATTATATTTGAACAAACCATCCATTGCTTTAGTAGTTGAATTAGAGGGGCGCAATGTAACTTTTTGACTGACACCTTCGACTTGGTTTATTTGCGCTTTGCATAAAATGTTCAAAGAGTGCATCTTAGCACAGAGGAACCTGCAGCATCTTGGATGTTGGAACTGTTTGAAGCAGTTGGCGCAGATTTTCATGAACACTTATCATTGGGATAAGTTTTTCAATAAATGACACAGTAAAAAATTATTGCGAGAAAATAGTTCTAAAAACTTAACAGCTGGAGTTTAGTGCATAAATTTGTGATTATGTTTAACCCTTAAAGCGCTAATCATGCCTGCAGCAGAGGACAAATTTTGCGACATCTAATTCTTAATTTTCCATAAAATAAGGTATGATATTTCGTGAGAATCGTCTGCCAGCAGACGATTCTCACGTTATAACATGCCTTATAAGTTATATTTGAAAAAGCAGCACAATTTGAAATTGTCGTCTGCTGCAAATTATAGGTGGCGCTTTATGGATTAATTTGATTTAGTAAACATTTCTTCAGAGCACCTTAAAAACATACAAGCAAGGTAGCTCCTTTTCAAGCACACTATAGTTGCGTTGCATAGAGCTTTATTTCTTTTATTCAGAGTCACCCTATTACATTGCATCTACATACCTGGTACCAATATGATCACGTTTGACAAAATGAAAGCATTAGTGATCTTTTTGCCTTCATTTACTGTCAGACTTTGTGCATGCTAACAGTGAAGAGTCTGGCTGAGCCCTCGCTGTTTAGTTATGTGCTAAGTTACAAAATGTCATGTACTAGTCCATATGCACAAAAAGACATATCTTACAATAAATATAAATGAAGTGCATATATTAAAGAAATTATTATTGAAAATGTAAACGCCGTGTTGGATAGCAGTCAACAATATTTATAAAACTAACTGATCATGAACTGGCAATTGTAAATTGGAACATTACAAGAAATATGATACAAACCCCTGACCAGTTCCGGACAGCCCACTTAGCAGGGCAGTCGTGAGCATTACATCTTTCCACTCTGTCAGGAGTAGGTTGTGGACACATTATATCTGAAGTAAAAAAACAGTAGTAATTTGAGATTGTTCTGTGACTGGGACCACTGTAAATGCCCAGTAAGACTTTTGACTTTCAGAGAAATTCTGCTTTTCATACACCCTGACAACTCTTATAGTTTTCCTTTCATACTGTAAATTTAGAAAATTGCGCTAGGGTTTTATTTTTGCGAAAGTTCAAATGTTTCAAAGAATGCATTTATGTAGGAGCTAGTTCTACGCACATGAGATAAGTATTCTTTCACACGATCAGAGTAAAAATACGTAGTTGGTCACATTGTGCTACTGCATTTACTTGATTGGACAAATGCAGGTACATACTATATCTTTCATATTTCTAACATTAAATCTTTTTCTTAACTGTACTCTTATTGTGTCTGAGCTCTATCATCATCTCAACAGCATATATGTCAAGAAAAACAAAACATTTGAGCGTGCAAATGTAACTTTTTTTTTATTATCCATCAGTTTTAGCATCTGCATCGTTACTGTACTCTTATTATGTATGAACTCTACCATCATCCCATCAGCATAGGTCAAGATAAACAAAAACATTTGAACGTATAATTGTAAGTATTTTATTATCTGTCAGTTATAGCATCTGTATCATAACTGTACTCTTATTGTGTGTGAACTCTACCATCTTCTCATCAGCATAGGTCAAGATAAACAAAAACATTTGAACGTATAATTGTAAGTATTTTATTATCCATCAGTTTTAGCATCTGTATCGTAACTGTGCCCTTATCGTGTGTGAACTCTACCATCTTCTCATCAGCATAGGTCAAGATAAACAAAAACATTTGAACGTATAATTGTAAGTATTTTATTATCCATCAGTTTTAGCATCTGTATCGTAACTGTGCCCTTATCGTGTGTGAACTCTACCATCATCCCATCAGCATAGGTCAAGATAAACAAAAACATTTGAGCAAACACATATCCATCAGTTTTAGCACAGGTTTAGATAATCAAAAAAAAAATTAGCGTAAAATTGTAAATATTTTCTTATCGATCAATTTTAACAAATGTTTTGGCTGAGAAATAAGAAAATTAAATTTTCGTTACACACTCTTAACTAAAGTCCTGAACTGTTTTAGCATTTGTTTTGGGTGCTCAACAGCACCGTCTTTGTTTTTGTTGAGAAATGAGAAAAACAATTTTCTGTTAACTAACAATATCTTCTGTTAACCTCTTAACTAAAGGACTGACAGATGTGTCTGTTTTTTCTGCGAAAATGTGCTTCATTTACATTTTTAATCTTAAAAAGATCTTAAAGCTTTGCTTGGAGGTAAACAGCTGGTTAGATGAATATATTATATACAATAAGAGGGCAGCAGATGGTATAACAGGAAGTTTCGACCAAAGTGTGCAGCTGTCAATTAAGATATTAAGATTGAGTCAATACATAATTGCAATTTCTTTAAATATCACGATTTTAAAATTCAATAAAACTGCAAAATACACATTATTTTGTAAGAGAAAGATTGCTGAACTAATTTACCTGGAAGATGAAGTATTCTTGGTCCTTGTGCGTATTCCTGTATGCATTCAACAGTTCGATTCCTCCGCCCACCACCACAAGTTTTATTGCAAGCACCAAAGGGACCCAGCTGCCACCTAGAATAATAATAATATCAATCTAAATGAATCATGTTCTAACTATGCAGGAATTTATTTGACCAGAATGTTTTAAAGGCTGAGCTATAGAAAACAATACACTAAGGAATTAAAGTGCGAGATATGGAAATACAAAAAATTAAGAAATAAATCATAAGTGTTTTGTTTTCTATAACTCAGCCTTTCTGGTCATATCATTATCTTCCTATAGGTGGCATTCGTGTCAAATACTGACCTATCTGATTTGAAAATTGTGGGTACATGGGACATATTTGTAAGCCCAATACGCCCAAATGGTTGATTTAATCTTGTATCAAATTGCACCACATGTCACTGAAACGCTTCTATGACCTGACCATGTGCAAAACTTTTTTTCAAAATGTTTTTAATGTAGAAAATATATCAGTCTATCGCTAAATACTATAATACCAATCATTGTTATGGTTCAGCTATTAAAGTTGCCGTGGTGTCTCCACATGTTATTTGCAACCTGTTGCTACGTTTTAATGACAGTGTTGCGAATTAGACATACTGCGTATTAACGAAATACCCGTTTAGGTAGGTGATGTGCCGTAGCAAAAAGGTTGATCTTCAAAATATTTGGGATGCACAGACAAAACTGGTCATATCAACTTCAATTTCTGCATAATTCCTTAGTGTTTTGTTTTTCTATATTGCAGACTTTCTGGTCATAATAACTTCCAATTCTGCATAATTCCTAAGTGTTTTGTTTTTCTATATCTGGAATTTTCTGGTCATGTTAACTTTAATTTCTGCATAAATATTGTGTTTTGTTTTCTTTCTATGTATCAGCCTTTCTGGTCATATTAACTATACTTTCTGCATACTTCCTAAGTGTTTTGTTTTTCTATATCTTGGACATACAAGCCTACTTATCTTCAGAGTCTGGAACCTACAAAGTTTGAAGTATTGCAAAGAGTAATATAGCCGATTGAGGCAGTGCATATCAATAATGCCAATCAGAATGGACCCAAACGTATCTTACATAGGTCTTGATAACCAAACTTTTGGAATAAAGTGCGAACATTTTCTTGACCACCAGTTTATATATTTGTTTTGAGTACCAGCAACAGTTTTTTTTGCTTGAGAAGTAAGAATATACATTTTAATCACACACACGCGCGTGGCCCTGAGGTAATAAATCTTTTATCATGCTAAACTCAACTGAGCATGAATTTATGGGCATTATAAATTTCATGCTCAGCTGAGTTGAGCATAAAAACGTTTTATAACCCTGAGGCCAGATCTTTTCAAAGTAAGCAACTACTTTTATGCATACTACTATATGTATATGATTCAGTCCATGTGATAGATGTCATTAAATAGGCTTATGGTATAAGCATTATATCTCACTGACAGGTTTATTTATTACAGCAAACTTGTAATAGTGTGAAAACTAACCTTTGAGGACAGGGTCTATCGTTACATACTCTTCTCTCTGTCTGTACATGTGGTGCTTCTAGACAATAATCATCTTGAACGAAACTACCATTTACTTTGAGCACACATTTTAGTATTGTCTCCTGGATGCCTGAAATGATATGACTGTATATTTTACTTTTAAATACTAGTATAACAACTATACGTTGATCATCTCACTTTTGTACTAAACATCCTTTTATTATAGTCTCTACCCCTCTTGACACATCATCTATATATGAGACGTTCTGTGCGATAAAGCTACTTTGAGAAACTGAAGCAGTTGCATATCACCACTTTTATATGAAAGCTCATCAGGTTACTACGTACCATTGTGCATGGACAGTACTGAACCATTTTATTCTCAAATGGTTGTCTGTACAAGCATATGATATATAAACAGCAATGTAAAACTGCAGCTTTAGCATGTTTAATAACTCACTTAAACCCAAATTTTGATAATTCAAAGTCCCTGCATGCCTAATAGTTTATTTTAATTACACTGGAAGCAGTTTGAAATCATAGTTATGATGCATTGTCTTTGTTACCTGTCAAACATTGTTGGTACTTAGAAGAAATGGTCAAAACTTCAAAGTTTATTTTACTAATAAATATTGCCTGATTATTAAGATTAAATCCTGAAATCAGGATTTATCCTGAAATTTACTACCCCTGATGGTCGTATATACTGGAAATGGTTATTTTGGCAAACAGAAAAGACTCCATTGAAATGTTGCATTATGCAGACATCAGAATACTGTTTGCTAAGAAACAAACTCATGTCAGGGGCAGAAACACACCATAATTTGAAAATTCAAACATGGGAGCCTTTAAATGTAAAATAAACCATCCATTGTATATTGTCTAAAACAAGATGGTAGAGCCCATCAGTATACAAAGAGTTAAGCATCCATAACATTGCTTACAATATATTAGATATAAGAACAATACTTTTGGATTGTATAATGCAGACCAATTTGCCTATTTACTCCATAGGCTATTTTAGACCATGACATCGTTTTCACATTTTAGAAAACATTGAAAAATTCAAGAAAACATTAAGTAAAGTTTTTAATACTATTGAAAATATAATGGAAAATAGAGCATTTGCTCCAAGCAAATGCTCCATTTTCCATAATATTTTCAAATACATGATATTTCAAAGGCGTCAAAGGCGTTATTATGGAGGAAAGGGTTAATTTAACAAATTTAGGAACTCAAAGTGGTTGACGAGTTATATGCATAATATTTATAAACCATTTAAAGTAACATACCTCCCAGACAACTCTGGCTACATTTAGTCATACCAACAGATCTCCATTCATACTGGTCATAACAAGGCTCTAGGAAACATGAATCTTGCTCTGGAGGCTTCTCCTCTGTAACAAGAAAAATAGCAGTTATAAACAGTTTGCACGTCACTTGATAATACGTGAAAATGTCTAATCAATCGCAAATACTGTTCAATATGAGGAGGATATTGGTATATGACATTTTCAAAGAAATGTTTTGACTAAAATATCAGAAGATGTTGATAAAATGATTTTGTGTGATTAAACAAAAACGTGTCAGATTCTAAATAATTCTTTTTCATTACAGAAATCTTCATCAGAATAGTATTATATCAGAATCAATTTAAAGGAGACTATAAGCGTATAATGTTTTGTTGAAAAAAATTTGAAACTAAGTGCATTTATATGTACATTCCTCGTATATAGATATTGTTGATGGTAAGTCGAATATGTGATGTTTGTGTAATAGAGACAGGCAGTTGAACCAACGTACACTATTACCAATATGGTCATATAACTGTTCACATTTTTCTAAATGAAGCTTTTTAGCACAGCAAGATATTTCCTAGGTAACTAAATTGTCGAGAGTACTATTTTAATATCAAGCTGATCAGGCTAGGACAAACAGACACTAGCATTGGCTGTGTTTCTTTGGCAACAAACGGTGTACGCCGCTGCCTCGCCTGCGCCTCCCGCTTACGCCGATCAAATGACCGGGGATGGGTACTAAGTCGCTGCAATCGAGCAACAACTGCGCAACAGTACTTACTTTGTGGCGAAACAGGCCTCGCTGCTTTCACGCCTTGGTTGAAATTCGGCGAGATTGGAGTACGCAGGTAGTGCACCTATCAGGTGACCGGCCACATGATCCAAATCAATCACGTGCTCCGCCTGTTATACAATACAACCGGCCTACGCCCAATGGCAAGGCTAGTGTGAGTTTCATTTCTCTCATATTGTGAACAATAGATGCCACCATGCAGTACTCACCGAGTTTGAAACTCTTGTCTTTTGTTCAGAAGCAAGTGAATATACTAAACATGCTACCATCACAGAAAAACCTTCTAGTATGATACAATTAACAAATGTCGTTTTTTGCTTGAACTTTATGATGAGTTGCATTTTGCAGATAAACGGACTAACTAATATTACCAGCATACACTAAGAAAGCATGAGATGGCATGTCTGAATATCAGACATATATAAGTGAACATAATTTCTTGAAGTTATTTAATAAGGGTGGTCTCCAGTGAAGGGGCATACTTTTTTTTCTATATTTACAATTTATGCGCCATTGTTTTTGACAAAGGTGGCTATAATGAAAATGCCTACCATCACAATCTGTGTCAGGAAGGTCTATGAAGTCATCAAGATATCTAAGATATACCTGACATCTCACAAACCGGAAACGAACACCTTCTCCACATGTCGCACTGCAAGAGTCCCAACTCGTGTATACATATCTGAAAGACAGTAAAATGACGAGCAAGTTTAAGTCTTGCCTTTATGGTTTTCCTGTCAAAAAGTTTGATTTTTCCAATTTATGTAAATTATGATACTTTCACTTTTTATCAAAGTTTAGTCTTGTTATCAAAAATGGAGACTTTATCAGGAAAATAGCAATTAAACCATAACAAGAAAACAAGGAAACTAAAAACACCATACTGTTTTGTAAGTGTTGACTGGTGGCATTACTTCTTGTTTTTCTTGTATTTGAATCTCGTGGGTTCACCTTTGTTCTTGTGTCTTTTCATCTGCGTACCAGATTCGTTTCTATATTTGGTACTTACTGTATCATTAACTTCTTTTTCAAAAAAATTAGCCCCATCTGCTTTGGGCCTTTATACTATAACCAGTCATATTTACATCATAGAGTCTGTTCTTATTAAAACAACATAAAATGTATATTTTAAAAAGTTGTTTTCACACATACTTAATATATCGTCGCAGTGGAGCAAACAAGTAAATTATCTGTAATGAAATAAAGAAAATGTATCACGTAATTCACAAACAGCTATATATCTCCATCAGTTGGATGGCGGTGGCAAACAGTCTTACTTAAAAAGTAAGTGAGTATGGTCAGGAAATACCACAATCATAAGCTGCAGACTAACCCACAACACTGTTAGGAAGAGCAACAAACACAAACAGTCACAAGACATCAGGAAGACGATGCAAGTAAAGCAACATGCTCCTTCTACCCCATCAAGATGATTGCAAAACTAGAAAGTACACTGAGTACTGCATAACAAAAATAAGGACCAACAAAGAACCCCCCACAAACAAGGGAGCAATAATAAACAAAGAATAAACAACACCTGAACCACTACCTCAGATTGGACAGCAGCCTAAGCCACTGGGGGTAGGGGTGCTTAAATGCATTTTTAAATCTTGTTTGTGATATAATACAGAGAATGTAGTTCATACACATTTTGCTATCAAAATAGTTATCCCTAATGACTGTGCAAAATATATATTGAGGTTACATCTGTTTTGAAAATGTAACAGAACCTCTGGGAACTATCCTGAGGAGCAGAAGAAGGTCTGTTTTGTTGTGGAAGCATAACCGTTGACGATATGGAAATTATATTAAAAAATAAAGCCAGCGAGCATTAAATTAATCAGTCAGAGAAGCCTTTCAATAGTAAGGCATAATTTCAAAAAGTTAACAACAGAAGAATTGCTTTGCTAGAGAAAATGTTTCTCTTTGTATCAATAACAAGATTTATGTCAAGTGTGGTACTTGATTGTATTGATTCCTAATCTTTGACTGCTTCCTAACTTAGGGGAAGAAAGCATAAACAGATGGTACAACGTACATGTATTTGGTTTTTGCAGTCAAATATTTTAGAATATGCCAAATAAATTCTGTTTTTTCATGATGTTCTCATATGGGAACACGTCATAGTTTTAGAGCCTCCCAAATAAAAAAAATGTTTGTACCAATACAGTCATATATGACCAAGTATAATAGAACCTTTTTGCTCTCTGTAAAGGTGGTAACTTTAATATTAATATCTGAGCGTGGTTCGGCTATTTCATCTACTAAACAAGGGAAATCAGGTTCTATTTATAATTTGGTGAAGAATTAATAAGTTGTTTAGGCCGCACATACGTGCCTGCAATTCGTGAAAATCCAAACCATATACACACTGAAATCACATTTATTAACCCTTAAAGCACATAATCACAAAATGTATGTTTTTTTTTCGTCCACTGAATTATTTGAAGCCTCATAGACAAACAGTGCGGACCAAGATCAGACTGCTCCTGTAGGAGCAGTCTGATCTGGGTTCACTATGTTTGCCTCTATGCTTATGTTAATAAACGTTTTCATTTTGCTAGCGTTTTAAGGACTAAATAAAGTATTTTACTGAGGTAATGACGCAAGATGATACAGTTACTTTTGAATAAAGACATGCCCATTTTCAGCTTTTACCTTTGTCTAAAGTTAAACAGTCCTAATTACGTATTCATGAGGTGCTACCTTTACAGTAACCAAAAAGTAATATAATATACTAAATGGGTTATCGATATACGAGGGATGATCCTAAAGTTCTGATCCTGGCGTGATATCTCTGTAACCAGTAATGTAACATGCATGAAAATTGCAACAAATACAGATACATTCTTGGTATAAACACTGCTTTGATAAGTTTTGTGTAACTTGAACGAGCGACCGGAACTCTACCCCGAAACAGCCATACCCTCAATGCACTCACCTATCAAGCCGACTAGGCATATTAGAGACCCCACAATTCAGACAAGAGCAGTCTCAGCAATTCATTTTCATGGCTGCTCAATGTCCATTTGTAAGCCAATATGTCCTGTAAATATGGCGAATTTTCTATATGATCTGGGTTTCCTAGGCCCTTGAAAGTATTTCTATGCAAATGTTAGCCATAATCAAATTTTGGACCACTTTAAGTTTTGACGGGCCCATTCTGCCGTAAAAACAGATGTATTAAAAGTAAAAATTATTTTAAGGCAAACTTAGATGAACTGACTTTTGTCTGAAGCAATTTTAAATAGTCCGTATCGTTGGAGACTGATAGTAACCCACATAAGAAAATTAAAACGAGTATTGACGGTTCACAAGTTTGCAGGTCTAAATCTAAAAATAAAACCCAATCAATTGTCCAAAGGTGCATTATATCGTCAAATGATACAATGTGGGTTTAAATGGAGCACACCACATCCGTCCTAAACCAATAACAATTTTGAAAAATCTTATGTAAAACCAATCATTTTTGGTAAAAAATATAATTTTTTACAATGTTTTAATCAAGATTAAGATATTTTGTAATTAAAATAATATCAGTCTTACATATTTTACCGATATTAGGTTCAGCATGTTTTTAGTCCAAATTGATAGACAAAGTAAGAATATTCTCCAAAATGAAAATTCTGCAATGTATTCAAAATGACGTAGTTGTCAATTTCAATGACGTCATAAGAATTGTGGTTGTGCTTTAAACATTGAATCGACACAACCTGTCGCCATTCTAACATTTTAATGGACATTATAAGTAACAAAAAGTAAACATACAATGGAATTTTATTTTGTGGTTTTAAAGATGCAGGGCTTGAAAAATTCAGATTCAAATATTATTATAATTCTATAACATGAAAACAGGCCAGTGGTATGGAGTGGGACATATATTAGGTGCTGTGATAATTAAACTAAACAGTAGAGCGAGACCATGTTAGCATCATTAAAAGGGTAAAAACTCATTCTTTTGAATGATGCATAATAAACCTCTCAAAAACATCTCTGGACAAAGCTACAAGGGATGATCCAAATGTTCTGATCTTTACCTTGTAGCTTTGTCCAGAGACATTTTTGAGTGGCATACTATGCACCATTCAAACGAACGAGTTTTTACCTTTATAATGATGCTAATATTTTCTCGCTGTACTGTTTCGTTTAATAGTTACAGCACATTATATATGGCTCACTCCATACCACTGGCCTGTTTTAATGTTATAGAATTATAATAATATTTGAATCTGGATCTTTCAAGCCCCGCATCTTTAAAACCACGAAATAAAATTGCATTGTATTTTTACTTTTTTGTTACTTATAACATCAATTCAAATTTAAGAATGGCGACATATTGTGTCGATTCAATATTCAAAGAGCAACGCACAATTATTATGACGTTATTGAAATTGAAAACTACGTCATTTTTAATACATTGCAGATTTTTCATTTCGGATAATTTTCTATTTTTGTCTATCAAATTTGGCTAAAAACATGTCAAACGTAATATCAGCAAAATATTTAAGACCAATATTATTTGTATTACAAAAATATCTTAATCTTAATTGGAATATTGTAAAAAATTTTATTTATTCTAAAATACTGATTGCTTTTAAATAAGAATTTTTAAAAATTGTCATTGGTCTCAGGCGGATGCTTTGTGCTCAATTTAAACCCGTATTGCATCATTTTACGATATAGTGCACCTTTGGATAATTGATTGGGTTTTATCTTTAGATAAACACATGCAAATTTGTGTACCACCGAATATTGACCTAATTTGTGGACTCATTTTAATTTTTTTATGTGGGTTTCTATCAGTCTCCGACGATACCTACTATTTATAATTGCTTCAGACAAAAGTCAGTTTATATAAGTTTGCCCATAAATATTTTTACCTTCAACACAGATGTTGTTTACGGCAGAATGGGCTGGTCAAAACGTCAAGTGGTCAAAAATTTAATTATAGCTGACAGTTGCATAGCCATGCATTCAAGGCCCTAGGAAACCCAGATCATATAGAAAGTTCGCTATATTTACAAGAAATATTGGCTTACGTATGAACATTGAGCAGCCATGGAAACGAATTGCTGAGACTGCTCTTGTCTGAATTTTGAGGTCTCTAATATGCACAGTCTGCTTGATATGTCAGTGCATTGAGGGTATGGCTGTTACGGGGTAAATTTCCGGTCGCTCCTTCAAGTTACACAAAACTTGTCAGAGTGGTGTATAGACAAAGAACGTATTTGTATTTGGTACAATTTTCAGGCATGTTGCATTGCTGGTTTCAGAGATATCACGCCAGGATCAGAACTTTAGGATCACCCCTCGTACAAGGTAAAGATCAGAAATTTTGGAACATCCCTCGTATGAGTGATGCCTGCAAAACACTGCAATTTGCAATTTTCAAGATGCTTATAATTATTTGTTAATATAATTCTTTAGTCTTAGAGTAGTGCACTCGGTCAAATATAACAGCACCCAAGCAATCATGCTCATTTTTATAAAGTTAAAAACATAAAACATCAATTGAAATCTACTTATGTGTCATGTGTTTATTAATATACCTTGGTTGTGAAAGGTCATCTTTGGTGAGAGCTTGGTCATTTACGGCCATCTCAGATCCAGCGTGGAAAGCTCCTATCCTTTCTTGTATATCACCTAAAGGATAAACAAAACACAGAAATACTCTTTTCTCTATAGAAATTCATTATGTCCACCCATGATAAACATTTCCCCCATGGCCCCCTCAAATGATCAGATAAACATTTTGATATCGTGGGTGGTCATACTTTAGAAAAATGGTGCTACAATAGCCTAATTATGTTCCTAATTATGTTTAGTGTCACAAAGAAGGGTAATTTAGGCAATTTGCTAAGATGCTGAAACATTTGAACATAAATTTATAAATGTCGTTTTAATCGGTGCTTACGAATTTCTAAAACGTTTGTATCGTCAAATATTAATATATGCCCATATATGTTATATCAAATGTGAACTTAATAATCTGTGACCCTAAAACAACAACCAAAACAACAAAAATACATCATTTTGGACGATAACTACGTCTTAAAATCCTCAACGCCTTATATGACAACAATCTGTATGGTGAGAGCATGAATTTTAAATCTGATCATTCCGTTTAACATAGGTAATTCAGACAAAATTTGACCAGTAATTCTATTGAAGAAGAATTCTACCTTCAACATTTGTTAGCATTTTTAAATTGAAATAACTCATAAGATTTTGGTTTTGTTTGAGTTAAAGCTTTATGCCCTAGTTAAATCGGTACCAAGCAGAGGATAAATGTTTCGTTCGAGGACAAAGCACAATGCCTAAAGTGAGGCTTGAACTAGCGACCACTTGATCTTGATTCAAACACTTTACCACTGACTCACTGCACTACTGGTGATATTTTGGTACTTATTGCGCATGCGTTAAACTAAATTAAGTTGTAAAACATGCAGTCACAGCTAACTAGTGGACCAAGATACCGTAAATCATTTATATTTGGCTGGTATTTTACTTCGTGCTATTGGTGGTAAAACCAAAAATCACCAAAATATGAGACTGCGAAATAAGTTTCAAATTCAGTTACACAACCATGAAATATGATTTCAATTTCAGTTACACAATAAGCAATAAATGAACAAACATTCTTAGTATGTTGGTATATCAACTTTTGAACGGTTGAGAATGTTTCAACGTAAAGGAAACGACGTCTTAAAATGTGCTACTATTTAAGAAAAGAATATGCTCCTCATAGGGAGTATATTCTTTCCTTTAAAAGTAGCCACTATGATAATAGATAATAACTTTAAAGGAAATTAAGATAAAGAAACCACAAATATCAAACAACGCCAATATGTCAGTCTATTAAAACTGCCAAATTTTGATGCCGCGAAAATTAAGTGTTTAACAGTAGCTACTAGTGGAGCAAGAAAGCTTACTTTAGACATTCTTAATCTATTTCTAGCCTCGTCGAAATCTTCATTGATCTCTAATTCTATAATTACCAAAATCTCCTCAGCTGGCATATTACTTTGTTTCTTACCATTTAAGCTATAGCAAGGAATACCAGTTGTACAGTTTTTCATGGTTTTGGGCTTATCTGTTTCCCGGCAATATGTATCCCCAATATGGCGACAAATAACTTCTCTACGTTGGTATCCGGTTCCACAACTGACACTACACTGTGAAAAGACAGGTGTAGGAGTGAGCATCATTGACTTCAACTATGCTATTTGCATAATAAATGGAATATGAAGGAACATTAACATCTGCATTATTCTATACCCGTATATTTGGCACGAATGTTTAAGTATTTTGGGCAGTTAGAGGAATATTTCAATTTCAAGGACAGATAGTTCAAAAACACCTCAAAGGGGACAAAAACATTGGCAGAATGGGAATCTGAAATGCACAGACCTATTCAACCACGCATGCAATCTGTTGCAAACCTGGTCAAAATCAGATGTTAAATAAGGAAGTTATTAGCAATCCAAAAAACAAAATTCTGACTTCTTATAAACCATGTGGCCACAATTTTGAAAATTTAGTTAACTTCCTGTAAATTTAAAATAGCCAATAAAGGCACAAATTTTATTGCCAACTGCACAGATAATTTTTCAAAATCAACTAAATGTATTTTCAACAGGAAAATCAATGCAAAGTTAAAACGAGTAGCAGGCAGCTAGCTATTCTGTTTATGCATATTTAGATAGAGCTTAGTAACGTCACACAGTCTAAAAATGGCTGCCCTCCATATCTCTATTAAATAGATAAAATAAATAAATAAATCTTTCAATTTTCTAGTATACAAACAACTGTAACATCGATTTTGATCAGGTTTGCAGCATATTGTTTAGTATTTTCAGATTCATTTGGTGTCAGTGTTGTTGTTTCCTTAACGAGACCAGGGGTTACATAGGTTGGTGCGCATATCTAACTTTCACAGTGATCAGTTTAGATGCGTTTCAGTTAAATCTTATGAAAACTGCAAGAAGCGTATAAATACTCGCATACTGGTAAAGTATTATGTCACAATAGAACATTATCAAGTTCAAGGAGTCATGTTCAAGGGCACATAATTCTAACATTAATAAAGAGACGTGCTCAAAATATGCCACGCACGTTTACACGTCATGGTGTTCAATTGTGATACATGACAGTTAACCCTTTGTATTCTGATGGATTTCCAATACATATTGATACAAGAAGTATAGGACTGCCTATTATGTACTTTAAGGGGTCTCAGGTAGATTTTTCTAAATTATGATGTATTTCTGTCTTCGAAGATTGTTTAAATCTTAGCAAACAGTGGATAGCCTGATGAAATGCAGCATTATGCTGCATTTCATCCGGGTATTCACTGTTTGCAAAAGTACTCACTAAGGGGTTTCCAGTATACAAAAGGTTAAACCCGATGAAAATAGTAAGTGAGTATGATCAGGAAATACCACAATCACAAACCGCAGGCAACCCCGTGGCACCGTGAAAACAGATAGTACAAAGCGGATGTATAAAACAGAATCCAGTATATATTTACCACTGACCACTCTCCAGCATACCAGGTTGGACAGATGTGTCCATTGCAAGACTTTCTAGATGAGGGTCTCAAGCTGTTACAGAAATTGCCCCTAACCCACTGCTGGGTACCATCCTCAAACGTCCTCACGCAAGTCACGATCCGCCACGATACCCCACCACCACAGTCCCGCGTGCAGTTTTGCCATGGCCCCACACGCCATCTGAAATTCATATTGTATTAATGAAAACTTAAAACATTTTCAAACCTAATTGAGGCACATAACAATTCTCGATACACCGCCCTTACCACGATTATAAACCCATATAAGCCTAACGTCCTTTCTGTCAGTGCTGATTCAGATCAGACGCCACTTTTTTGCGGCGTCTGATCAGAGTCACGACGGTTTGCTTACAGAATGCTCTATTAATTTTTTTATAAAATGAAAAAAAAAAAAAAATCCAACAACCTTTAAAACGGAAAGGATTTGTCCAATTGAACAGGATTGGAAAATCCATTCGGCATAAATGGGTTAAAGGTTTTTACACCGACCCAGTTGCTTGACTATTTGGTGCAATACTATAAAAAATTGACTAATCTGGTTCGCCGCGTTCATTTTACTCTCTGAGTGCCAGATTCAAATTACCTAGGCATCAACGTGTGTATCAAATAGTCCCAGTCAGAATGCACTTAGAGGAGCAGTCCGATCAGGGACTATTATTTGTTTTCTTCAGAATATTCTTATTGGTAATACGGAAATTCCATATTAGAAAATTTGCATTTTTAAAGAGAGTTCAATACCCCCACCACTCCCCCAGTATCTATTGCTGAAGTCCGTTCTTTGGTAGTCGTTCTTATATTGCTAGTTATTTGCTTGTTTTCGTTGCTATCATCATGTGCGGGGGAGAGGGTGCAGGTTTTTGTGCTTAGTCATGTTTGTTTATGTAGGTTTTTGCGTCATTTCTAGTTAGGCAAGGTAGATATGAGGTGGTTTTGCTGTTTTGCTTGTGTGTATTTCTTGTTGACTCTATGCCTACTGGGCAATTTATTTGCTTTTTGTCGTTTGCTAATTCTTTTCAAAATCAACTTTTTAAATTGCACCCTTTTTGCACCTACACTCGAGAATGGCACATGCTTTGTGCTTTAAGGGCTAATCTGATGAAGTAATAGTCTAGAATTGAGCCTAGAGTGCAGACAGGAAAATATGATGCTATCAGATAATGCTTTCTGTCTTAAGTTTTAATGCCATTTTAAATACTTTAATAGGTTTTTAAATGAAATCCAATAGTATGCGCTAAATATTAATGTCCGTACATAGATGACCTAGAGATGAACTTTTTAAAGGGGTATATTGGCAAATAGTGCTGAGTCAGCTAGATGAGAGACTGCATTCTAAAATGATCAGAATGTGGTGTCTTATTTAACCCCCATTTCACCAAGGATTATTTTGGTCCCGAAAGTACCCGATCTCTATATATGGTTGATCGGCCGCATTGCTGGGAAAGCAGTCGGGGACTTGCGGACAATCACGGGCAATCACCTGGGAAGGTCGGGGAAGGTCTGGCGCAATCGCCTCAGTCCTACGAGAGTCGGGTACCGAAAAAGTGATCGGCTACTGTTTTTAAACATGTTCAAAAACAGTAGCCGACCAGAACCCGTCGGCCCAAGGTCGTCTTGGTCGTTCGAGGGTCCTCTGAAGGTCTTCTTGTCTCGCCTGCCCTCTGGAGTTTTCGTGTACCCTCTGGAGCTCTCTTCTACCCTCGGGAGCTCTCGTATACTCTCCGCAGCTCAGTCTGCCGGTGATCTTGCGTAAGGTCTCCAAGAGAATTGATATTTCCTTAATACAACAGCAAGATATAGCTCTATGTTTACTCAAAATTAATATGACTTATAATAAATTTACAAATTAATACCAATACCAGCCCGAGATTTATAAACCAAATATGATAAAAAGTGCACACGTTTCTCAATATACGCGCTGAAACGAAACACAAAGTAAAGCCCTTTAAAAACTCGCAAATGTATACTTTTTTTGAATATTTTCTCTTGGCCCCCTACCCTGCATATTTCTTAATGTAATAACATTTTACTGTGTCCCTGCAGAACGAATCTTATATAGTAAAAACAAGCTCAGCGCTGATTATTGGTACATGATCATCGCTAGCTGGCAAGAAAGTGATTACGGCTTCGATTTGATGCTTTAAGCTAGTCGGGACTCAATCGGGTCAAAAAGGGGGAGACGATTAGAGGCGATTCAGGACGACAGTCGGGCGGATCAAAAATTGATTGATCGGGGACAATCTAGTCCTGATCGGGTCGATCGGACAAAACAATCCTTGGTGAAATGGTGGCATTACGGAACAAACAAATTACGACAGGGACTGAAATGCGATTTATTCTGGCAATACTTACATTTAAAAGCGGGCCACTATCCGCCCACCAGCGAAACGCCATTGAAATGGCGTTTCGCTGGTGGGCCGTTAATGGCCCGGGATCGTGAGCTGGCTAGGTTGTCCCGCAGGCAAAGGAGAAAATGGTGCTTACCGCTTTACTTGGCTTAAATGCGTTCTTTAAACGGTTATATGCACCAATGAAGCGGGGATAGAGTCTCAGGTATTAGCCTGAACCTTCATCTACATTCAAACCAGAAGCAGTGTGCGAGCATTGTAGGCGCAAGCTAGACGACTGCGCAAACTCGCCTATGCCATCGTTGGAGTACCATATCTAATAAGTTATTTTAGTATGTCAAACTGGATGAAAAAAACAACAACAGTTAAATGCCTATGTGATTGGAAACAAAGCGTGGTGCTTATCAATGCATATGAGCCCCTCGTATATTAGGCAAGTCATATTTTTGTATGTTTGATACATCAAAAACTGAAATCGACAATGATATCGTTATACATACTCTGGAGGACAGCTCCCCGTGGAACATTTCTGTGTTGTTTCAGCAGGTCGTATAAGGTTGTCACAGAAGGTCGAGTCCATTACTTTCCCCCGGTAAGCATCAAAACATAGCAGCTTCTTCTCCCGCTGACCTACCTCAAATACAGAAGAGTCCAACTTAAAAACACGGACAATCCTACAAACCGGACAAACAGTCCAACTTAAGACACGGTCGAGTCCCGTTATAACGCCTTGCTATATCTCCTAAAACCAACATACGAGGGTCATCCAATAAATAGCGTGATTTTTTTTATATTTTAAGAGTTTGTATCATTTAAACATCACAAATGTAACCATTAGGTGGCATAACTTGTTGGGCTTGCAACAATATATTAAATATTTGCTGGAAAAAGAGGTTGCTTGTTGCTTAGCAACGAAAAAATGATATCAAAGCTAGCCTGGCCGAACTTTCCCCATACAAAAATCTCATGCTAAGGAAACGTAGGCTGCCATTTAGCTAGTATCATATGTCTGTACATAGTTTGTCAGTTTACTGTGTTCTAGTTTAGTTGTTCTCAATGTTACATATAAGATATGGTCATTAACATATACAAGTTAGGCACGGTTGCCTAGAAACCACGCAATTGTGAAAATTGGACTTTTTGTATATTCTATATTCTTCTGTTGCTAGGCAACAAGGGGTACATTTGATAAGTGTATTTTTAAAGATTTTATTGTAAATTATATAATATATTTAATATGTTAAGGGTAATTCAAAACCTTTTACCAACCAACGAAAATTTAGGACCAATCCATGATTCCTACCCCCATTTCTGATGCCAAAATGTTGCATTTTTGTCTTTTTTTCACACTAAACGTACCTGTCAATTTGACATTTTTCAAAAGAAGTCAATGGGTTTCACAGAAAAGTTCCTTTATGTTGTAGTTAATAAAATAGATTCTTTTTGAACTGATCTGCACATGCAAGTCTACATGGCAACCATTTCAAGACATCCGACCAGGTTAGCTTTAATACCATGCTTTCGTTGAGCACTAAGCAACAAGCGACATCACTTTCCATCAAATTTTTGGATATATCGTTGTATGCGCTACAAGTTATGCACCCTTATGGTTACATTTGTGATGTTTAAATGGCACGCACTCTTACATTATAAGAAAATTTCTGCTATTTATTGGATGACCCTCGTATTTGATGGCTTTATCCGAACAAATCATAATGCCGTAACAGCTACTGCGTGGTTTCAACGTCGATGTGATAAATTGACGTTGAAATCACGTTGTTACGTTTCATCGGCGTTGAAACCTAGTTGTGTTGACGTTGCGTACCCACTGGAAAAAATGCCACGCCCAAAACATATCTTTGAGGTTTGCAAGTTTTATAGGCCTAAGGCATATCTGCTTAATTCCGCGGCGTATATAGTGCAGCATGCAAGAGACTATCGCAATTGTCCCTAAAAGAAACGTTTGAGGGAAACGGGATCTTCTCACTACCGCTCCCTTAAAACACATTCATGAATACCAAACGTTAGCAAATTCGTATGTCACGTTTGAGTGTGTGTGTGTGTGGGGGGGGGGGGGGGGGTGGGGGGCGTTTGGTCCTGGTTTTGTGTATACATGTATTATTTAAAAACAGGTTGCATGCCGGGTTGTTAACCCAATCACAGTTTATAGTTTCCTTTTTAATTGCGCGACGATGGGCCAGGCCTCAGACTCAATGATGTCCCTGACGTTAAGCTTTAATCCATTGGTTGGTGCCTTATGTGTGTCTTTGGTAGGGCCAACCGTGGCTCAACTTGGTGTTTTCTGTGAGTCATGAGCCCTTTCTTTTTTTTTCATCATAGTGTGTTAATTTGGTTAAGTTGTTTCTCTGTGTTAGGAAGTCTCTCTGGAAGTTGAACAAGTTTTGTGTTATAATAACAACAGAATCTATGGTTAAGATTTGCGCCAGTAAAATGCCTTTACCCCCCCCCCCCCCCCGGTGGCTTCGGCTGCTGTAAGGGTGTTTGTGTGTGGTTATCGTCTGGTGTTTCTTCCTCGGGGTGCCATGGGTTGGTCTGTGATCTGTGGTTGTAGAATTTCCTGATAATACCCCCTCCTTTATTTTAACAAACAAGTCGCAGTTTGGCTTTCAATTTGTTTGATGAGCATTTGTGAATGGTTTCATTCTGGCATACCAGAAATTTCTAAGGATCGTTGAAATGTTGGTCCATATGTTTTAGATCAAATTAGATCATCATTATCACATATTTACCTGAGAAAATAGACTTATAGCATGCCAATAACAGGTTGTACCTAAATTTTCTATCTATACCAATATATATACGGGGTACAGTAAAACAGTAAAAAGTAAGCGGTCACTTAATAATAGACAAAACAAAGGTCATAAAGACAAATGGTAGCTAAATGAAGGTCGAAAGCATTCTGCAATTTTTTTGACCTGCATAAAGCGATAATCGGTATTGAAAACCAATTTTTGGTCTTCTTTTTGAGTGGTCGCTTAAGACAGGTTTTACCATTACAGTACAATGTAATAATGCAAGGTAGCAATATGATGCCTGGGGTTGATGCTTTCTTACCATTATTATTATTACTAAGTTTTGAATTTCTAATATAGAACATACACTTCATGATCCTAGTTGTCAAAAAACAATTTGCTAAAGACAATATACATTGTTATATGACTGATTGGCCCAATTTGTCCTCATAAATCTCTATGTCTACCTGAAAACTGGTCTAAACTGGCTCAGAAGGTGATATAGGATGTAATCCAGCTCAAACTAGTTTCCAGAAGTTAATATTTTTGACACTTCTGCAATATCACCCTCTAGAGAGCTAAAAATAGCATGATGAGTATAAAACTAGCATGAGCTGCATGAAATTGACATGATTTGCTATTTCACATCCCAACAGGTAAACTAAAGACTTTCATGAATTTTAACAACTGTTTTGTTATGTTTTGTTTGTTCATTTATCTTTGTATGAATAAACAAAATGTAAAAAAAGTTTTATGATTAAATTTTACATTCCACATTCAGAGAATTAATATACATTTCAAATTGCAAAAAACTACATTAAAATATTTTAATAACAGTTGATAAAACTTGTTAGAAAGTCCTTAGGTTGAAGGTTGACTTCAGCAACAAAGTGAAAGTAGAAAACTTTCATTCTAAGTTAGAAAGTTATATAACAAAACAGTTATTGACTTCAATTTCGGTAGACATGAGGATTTATCTACCCTTAAAAGTGATATTCACCTCGGCCTAGCAGCCTCGGTGAATTATCACTTTTTCGGGTAGATAAATCCTTATGTCTACCTCATTGAAGTCAATAATTGTATAATATAGTACCTGATCATATCATGTTTGCACATTGTTTTCATGTCTGTGTTTTGTTCTGGCACTTATAAAGTTAACTTTCATTGTAGCAACTCAGCTGATAGAGTAACTCACATATGTGGGTAGTAGGAGGTGCCTCAAAGTTTATAATAGTTCTACATGCTTTCTTATTAATATGTAGTTCTCTATTGAGCCAATCTTAGGAGTGTTCAAGTTTGAAATCTACCAAAGTGGACTGAATTGTGCATTTATATGGACATTAAACAAAAATAAATTGAAACGGAAATCAAAAAATAAATGTGTCGGAAAAGGCAGGCATTTTCACATCAACAATTTTAGTGCAAATTTGATCAACATCAGCTCAGAAATAAGAATGTTATTCATAAATTCATGAAATTTCATAAAAACCTGGTATCGTCGCCATTTTGAAAACATAACGCGGTATGAATGAATGAAACGGGATGTATGAAATCTTATATATATGCATAAAACCTTTATTTTAGCTTTAAACCACACAATGTCGTTTATAAATGATCAGTTAATGCTACATTAGGCGTATTCATTAAAGTATAGTAAAATTATTTTTCAAATATTAATAATCACATTTTTGCATACATAATTAGGAGGTTATGACGTCATAAACTCACAAATATATCGGCCTTCATTTAAGAACTAATGGCAACTTCAAATGCATTTAACTTTTTTTTATTCCTCGAAAGATTTTGATAAAAGTTGCAACAAACTGATTTGAAAGACTAATTCTGTCTTTTGAAGCTCATATATTATTAGGTGAGCGTTTCCCTGTAAAGTATCATCAAGGCAAAATACGGCTCTGGCTTACAACGACCGCGTTTCATGGTGGCTGGGTACCCAGTCCACACGTCGCGTCTTGTATAATCTGATCTGCGTCTGCACTAATTTCCAAAAATGTTTCAATCAAAAGAAGTTTTTTTTAAAAATGATTGGTTAGTTAGTATAATTTCCCTTTTCTCGTACTCATTTCAGAACACCTGTAATAGGTTGTATATAAAATGTTAATTCCAAGTTTTTGGTTTATTGACGTTTCGGTCGATGGGATGGATAGGTATGCGATTTTGATGATATAGCAAATTATCTCAGGCAATGTTACGAAATCAACTCCAATTAATTCGACGTCCATGAGATCAGATGTGCACTTCGAGCTTTCAGTAGTTCGAGTAAGAAGAACTTATTTTTTGTAGTCCCTGTCAAAAAATGTTATTGGTACTTAAAGGAACCGTCTCTGAGACGGTTCATTTAAGTATATACAACATATTTTTGTTACGCAATAAGTAAAATAATCCAGAATATGTCCTCTGGTCTGAATCTATTTAATATGTTCCAAATTTATTTCGAATTAAGTGGACCTTCGAGCTATGGGGGTTTAAAATTTACTTCATGATTTGAAGAATTACCCTAACATGCCTTATTTTACCATAAATTGGTTTTTGGGTAGCGGGGAAAAGGGAATATAAGATTTATAATATACGAACTAGGTCCCCTACTGGTTAATTAATCTCACTGGCGACTCTATTATTAAACGTTCTAAGGAGTTGCACTGGTTACCATTGCCAGGAATCTCTATCACATTTATGAGTTGAAAAAATACGAACTCTTCAACATTTTCAAGTGCCAAATTTCCGAAATAGAATCCTCCAATCAATTATCTGGACTATTTATTTTAACTATGCATATTTTTTCCCCTAAAACATATGTACAATATCACTAATACAGAATAGAAAAAATAAAAAAATAGCAAAAGGATGGAATTTCAGGAATCTGTAGGTTTAGAAAACACAGCTTTCCCACAGGGCTTGGAATCTATAAGGTCTACATCATAGTGTTTTATGTCCTACAATCCTATATAAAATGTAGTTGAGGATGGTGAACCTTCCATTATGCCCATAAAAATGCCAAAGCCCTGTTGGTTTTAATTATATAGGACAATAAAACAGTAGCTTTAAACCCCAAACAATGCATTGCTATTTCGTTTCTAAAATTCCACTAAAAACCTGTTGTGTGTATCCTGCAATGGGTATCAGAAATTGTTTGGCCGCCACTTGTTGGAGTTACGCAGGTGGATTATATCTCGGTGGGCTATAACTAAATTATGCAACCTTTTGCACATTATGAGATAGTTCGTGTTTAACTTTGGTAAGGGTGGTATAATGTTAATAATAACGTAGGTGGAACATTTTTACGTGAAGTTATTAATTCCTCCGTAAAACATAAAATACTTTAACCAGCTGTGTAGCCCAGCTGTGTAACCTCTCATTATTTTGTTTATTCTAACAATAAACGTAGTGTTTCAACTTTGGGTACTATCTTTGTACTTGGCCCATTCAAATATCTATCTATTTATTGCAATTATTTTGGAATAGTCTTTTTCAAAGTATAGGCTTTCTGGTATTAATTGATAACAAAATAATTGTTTTGACAAGCACTGCAAACTCTGATGAGATGTCACATTTCCGACGTCTGATTTGGATCGAGATTTCGCCTGTGCAACCAATCCAAACCAAATCAGATCGCCCCTGGGGAGCAGTCTAGTCAGAGTTTACATTGTTTGCCATATATTCAAGAGATTTAACACAGCTCGTCGGGTTTTAATATAGTGGTGGGGAGTTATATAGTGTCCCGTCCATGGCCCTTTACCTTGTGCTCTTTAGTTGCCTAGCAACCATTGCGATTGCAACATGGAAATATTTGAACAGGTAATTCAATTCCCTATATTCTAAATCACATGTGAAGATTATTGAAACACGTCCTAGAGAAATAGGTTTTGTTTTATGGGGTCATTGTCAGAACTTATTGGATCACCCTCGTAGTGTTGACAAATCACACTTTTTGCAGGAAACGCAACCCACAGATTAACATTTTCTCAGATTCATCGAGAAGGTCAGGTCTCTCCTTCTTGTTAACTATTTGCCTACTGGGTAATTTTGCATGTTTTTGTCATCCGAGAAATTTGTTCATGAACAGCATTAGCATGTGATGATGGGATGAAAATATCCGTCCCTCACGATCACCGCTTGTAATGACTCGGCCAGCCCCATGTTGCCAAGTCAAGATCCTCGGCACAGATTTTTCAATCCCACCCTCATACTCATGATAGATTCTTATAGTATTGCAGATTCCTAGCTCATCTGTTATCATTAAATGTAAGCTGTCTTCAAATCAATTTACAATATCTTTAAATACATCAGTGCCACCTTTCAAGGTATTTCACTGGAAAACATACTTACTTTCACACATTATAAAAATTCATATATTTTAGAATAATGCAGCCTTAGGCAGGATCCGAAAATGACCCGAGCAGATATTTAACGTAAAAATGGCGTATTTTCCGCGCCGACACAGCGTCGCTAAATACAACAGCATCATGGCGCCTTTGCTTACTATAGGACATATAGGGCGTATGTCTGTTATACAGTCAGGTAGATAATTGCATTTTAATCCACAAACAAAGCACTTTACTCAGCACCTATTAGAAACTGTGTAGACAAGGTAAAACCTGTCTTAAGCAGCCACACAAAATAGACAATTAAAGGTATTAAAGCCATGTAGTGGAGTGAGTATGTGACTGATTATCATACTTCCACATTATCGTAGAATGAGCTACAAAATGAAGCGCACTGCTTGATCCTGTTACATGTATATCGCCTCTTTGAACCTGAGTGGATAAAAAACCTAAGTTCCATCTGCTGACACAGACGGTATATTATAACCAATGGTTATTAAAAAATCCAAAATAGTATTCGTATATTGCATGAATACGAAGATAATCACAACATCTTAGCGCACACTGTACTGTTGAACATGTGAGGGATACAGATTCGAATAAGTCTTCGGACTTCCTTCTGAATCCCGTTTGTATAATGCTTATATACATGTACATTATTACTGCGTTTATGTATTGTACGAATGAAATAAAGTTTAAACTAAAACATATTATTGGTGTTATGGAGTGGCCGCCTAAGAGAGGTTACATGTACAGCCTATTATCTATTACGTGTGAACACCTACATGTTCAACTGGGTGAAATGTACACAATATTGCATATTTTCGGACAGGTCTCATATTTTGTACATTACCCCAAAACATGCGCTTAAGAAGTTTTTTTTCTATACTTTTTGAAAGCTTGTTCATTAAGATAATGGTACAGCGCATTTAGATGCCCATTGCACAACTGCATAGAAAGGTTAATGGCTGTTATAAACATAGCATTTTTCAAGCAGAAAAGGAGTTCTAGCGATAAGGCGTATATTTTCCCTAGTTGACATGATTGCAAAACCTAAATTTTGAAATTGCCCTAATGTTTTTAAAATTGGTCTGTTCCGGTAGTAAAATTTACATATAAAGCATCAAAATAGGTTTCAAAGCGATTCATCATTTACTAAACCGTTGAAACTTGCGCCTTCTACTCCCACCCCTCATTTTACGTCTTTAGACTGGGTGCCGTTTAGACGAGAGTTTTAGTAAATCCTTTGCAGGTTTTCAAAAAGTAAAAGTGCTAAAATATTAAGGATATAAGTACCCTTCATTTTCGAAACTTTGCGGTTTTTCCTCTGCGCATGCGTACGAAATATACTTAAAATTGTGACGTTTGTCATTGAAAAGATGAAACTGGCGTCTTTCAGTTTGTTTTTAGATGCTTTGCCCCCCTAGACCCAAGATGCCCTTTGGACAATTAAATGTCGCTATACAAATACATAACATATGTAAAGGGCGTCTTGGGTCTAGGGGGGCAAAGGGGTTGTATAAGCGAAAGAAGACATCAAATATCTGACAAAAATAGACCACTTTGCAAGATGGTCGTTTTTATTGTACATCAACTGTATAAATAGTTTTACTGTACATAGCGTGATAGGACGATTGGTTCCCTTGTTTAACGGTCTAGTTCCCATATAGGTTACTGAATAACAAGTACAGTTGATGATCGAAATAAATTCCCATTCAATAAGAAGTAGAGTTATTACATGCACTAAGGAAATCCCGTTTTAAATATACAAATTCGGGGGCAATGGTGCATCGACGGCCCGTCTATATATATTTGTTTAATGTGCCTAGTTTCTCCAGTCGTCATTTCAACAAAATAAAACGAACGTCTCGTTTAGGGAGATTGCTCGCCTTATCGCTAGAAATTCTTCGCTATTTTGGCGGGAAGGTCGGCGTTTTAGATATTCATACACTAATTTGCAGCTTTAGAGCGAACGACAAATCTTCATGTTGGTGTTAGCTGTTCCCCAAAACATGGGAGGATCCAGAGGGGGGGGGGTCCGAACCCCCCGGATAATCACAGCTGGGTATAGTGGTCCTTAGAAATAGTGGTACGGACCTCCCTCGAGAAGCAATGGGACCCATTGGGTCCAATTGCTTTTCGAGGGAGGTTCGTACGGCCCTCTGTGAAATACTTGATGATAAAAAAAAACCCCGTCAGGACCCCCTGACGGAATTTTCTAATCCGCGCATGCGTACTATTTCCAATTTTAGGAAAAGTACAAAACCAAGTACATTCCTTTGACTGTGACGTTAGCCGCCTTTGACAATTGTTTGATGGCATTATTCTCAACAATTGCAGATTGAAAGACAAAAGCATGGCGTTTTTACTTTGAAGCAAATCGAATGCTATGAAATCGCTTTATCTAAGCAAGAATGAAAACACTTTTTACTGTTAAAGAAACACCTGGAAGTTCTTGAAGAAACACGTCTTGACAGGTGTATCGGAGAGGCAATGTCAAAATCCCGACAAAGCTTTCACTCATCTTACATTTCGCTAACGCACCTATGTTAATGAGTCTCTAAAAAACTATAACCCAACATTTGCAAGCAAAATAGTTTCTTATTTGTGCTGAAGTAAAACTTCATTAGAAAATGCAATGTGCAGTTTTGCACAAGTTTCACTTTTTTTGTATAGATCTAGACCCAAAAAGTAAGTGAGTATGATCAGGAAATATCACAATCACATACTGCAGACCAACCCACGGCACCGTGAGGAAGAGCCACAGAACATTTATAATAACAATACATCTGTAAGACAATAATAGTAAAGCAACCAGCTTTTTCTTCCTCTTCAAGACGATTGCAAAACTAGAATGGACGCAAAGTAATGCATAACAAATAACAAAAACAAAGACAAACATAAAACTCCCCAAAACAATGGGAAGTACATTAAACAATATATCAACAACAACAGAACCACCGTCTTATAACGGATAGCAGCCTAAGCCACTGGGGTGCTTAAATGCATCTTACTAGCGCTAAATCTTCGCCGTAGATTCTGTTGTTGTTAAAACACAAAATTGTTTAGCTCGACTGGAGGCTTCCTAACTAATGCAATGTATCATCACAGACAAACAACCGAATCAAATTAACACCTTGCGATGATACAAAGAAAAGGGCTCATGACTAACAGATAGTCGGAGCTAAATAAAACCTCAAGTTGAGCGACGGTTGGCCAAGCCAACGACAACCAACGGATTTAAGCTTTACATCAGGGCCGTCATTAAGTCTGAGGCCTGACCCACCGTCGTGCAATTTAAGAGGAAACCATAGCTATCAACCGTGATTGGGTTCACAACCATGCATGCAGACTGTCGCATGATATCCATGTTGTATCCCACTCTTTTATAACGTTTATTTTTTTAAATGATCACTAAAATTAGGCTTTCCAGCAATTCTTTTAAATTTATAAACTAAATCGCCATAAAATACAGGTTCTGATATGCCTGATATGCCGACAATATCAGTTTCATCAGATTTGTCTGGAACACCCATTGACTTTGATTATGCTATTTCTTGCAGTGAGTAAGGAGTCTCAAGTCAGTTCATAACGAATTATTTTACATGCTTAGTTTGGATAGTTGATCTGTCATTTAGCTGAGCGATAGATCAGTAGGAGTAAGAAAGAGGTCAAAGATCAGGAATCGATACAATCAAGCACCACCCCTGAACCAGGATACCAATGGGAAAGTGACAACTTCACAATAAGACTTATATGATCCACAAAAGAAGCATCGCCATCCGGGAACGGTCAGTAAAAAAATATTTTACTGGAGGGCTTAAACGGCTAAAAATTTAATATAAGTCCAAGTAGAAGACTTGGGCTTATATTAAATTTTCGGCAAATGTAACAGCTTTACCACTCGTTGCGTCGTATATTAAAAAGTGATGTATAAACAAATGATATTAAAGACACTGTTACCTACACCGCAGGTCACAGAACAAGATCCGAATCCCGTCTCGATCCATCTGTATCTTCCAGCATTACCCCTGTTACCATGGATACATGTATCGTTACCACCACACACACCACATGTATCCATCCGCTTGTTGGAGTCCAGCCTGTGATCACAACCTACATGCTGGAACAAAAAAAACACAAAATACATGCATTTTTAATGGCCAGTTTATGATATCGTTTAGGAGTTCACTAGAGAAATGGCACTCCAGCCAGCCAGCGAAACGCCATTTGAATGACGTTTCGCTGACGGGACGATGATTGCCTGCTTTTAGATGTTTATTGGAAAGTCGTATTTGGAGTTCATCAGACATGTTTGATTTTTCCAACGGAACCGAGTATAATTATCACTTGAGACCTAATTATCTAAAAATCTATTGGTGGAATAAAAATATCTGGCTATTTCATTGGATAAGTAATTTGCATATTCAGATTATCAAAGGGCAAGCTTTGGCGTGATATGTATATCTACAGTCCAGTTCAAATAAATAATCATTTTTACTAGTACGAAGTGAACATTGTGGCAATTAAGACGTTAAATAATGAAAAATACCCCTAATCAAAGCAATACCAATTGAATTGTTGGATTATCGACGAGATTTTTTACTCAGGCCCTTTACCAGGTACACTCTATATCAATAATTGAGAGTCCTTGCTTTTTGAAAACCTTCGCAGTTTGTAACACCAGAAGCAAATAAGAGCGGGACTCCCAGCGCGCACGAGTAGCAATAAAATGAGGTTTTGGTGTAGACCTTCGTAAGAGCATATATAGACGGCGATGTCCGAAATGCTAGGATTTCCCCATTTAAAACAATATTATTGCTGTTACACATTATTTTAACAGAATCTTGAAACCTGTACAGAATGAATTGCATTGCTACAGGAAAAGCAAGTATTTTGATTAAACCTATATCTCTTTCACTTTTCAACTCCTTATTCTAATGCACTTTGCATACGCGATGTTCTGCCAATAAGGAATACATTAAATGTGACTAAAAAGGAAAGTTGGAGAGCAAGGATTGTGGCCTAAGATTAAAAACAAAGATAGGGAAAATCCCTAGGGGTAAAAATCAAATAATTAAGATATTTATTTGTTAATGACTAATGAAATTCATATTAATGAATAAGTGAAAATGTTAATGGGCTTAATATTTAATGGACACCCCCGCCCACCACTACCACATCCAGACCGTCAGTTAGATTCACTGGTTCTTTGAATGAAGGGCAGATCATGTCGGCGTCTGGATTGTTCCAGTGTACTGCGATTGCGTTGTATGCACCGCTATTGTTACCCCGAGTTCTTACAGGGCAATATAGTTTCTAGTCCCGATGCTGTAGCAATTATTTTGCTATGTTGGTCGTAAATGGTCATCAATTTTACATGCAGATAATATAGAGCTTCTGAAAACGTATTCATCGTTTTACATATGAGCCGTGACATGTGATTTCCAACAATATGGCATTTTGACAAGTGTAGACTCAGACGAGCCTGTGCAGCCTCCCTTTAAGCTTAGAAACTCAATATGATGACGGTCAGTAGCTGAACAGTCATAGCATATTCGAGCGACAAGCAAAGGCTTTGATCAGACTGCGCGTATGCGCAGGCTGATCTGAGGCTTTGCTGGTCGCACTTGCCGCATTGTTGGAAATTACATGTCGCGGCTCACATAACCAAACACCTTTCCATTTTAATCTCCGCCGATTTAGTGTAGGCCTTGTGTCGAAATTTGGGCTCCCGTGTGCACTTTTTGGTAAAAGTGATTCTTATCGATTTTCAACTAAAGAAATATATGTAGTGTAAGGAAAAAGATGTTTACAATTTTTTCTTGAAGTATTAACGTCACAGTGACGTCACAAAAAGGGTACCATCGTTTCATTTGCACCAGAGAACTTATATGTGGTGGGGTTATTTACAAACCTAAAATAATCTTATTTTTATGTTTGTTGCATTGAAATGGTTGAAAACGTCTATAGAAACACTAAAATGAAAATTTGATTCAATATGGACTTCAATTTCACGTGAAATTGACGTCGTTTTGACGTCAATGTGCTAGAAAAAACACATTGTGTACAAAAAATAATAATTCTGGAATTCGTGTGTGCCTTGCGACTAAAATCAGATCTTAGAATAACTGTATGATCCTGGCTAAGCTTTTTGAAACAAATTAGCCATCTGATGATTGGGGCGTTTAGCTGCTACAGCATGTTAACTACGTTACCCTACATTTTAAAACAAAATAAATGTAATCAAGGTTGTTAAGGTAATACTTTAATTATTTAAATTGGACAAACATTCATGGAATATAGAAGCACATTTCATTCCTTACGTATATTTATGTTTATAAAAGTTATGTGGGCCCATTGTAATGTCCTTTATGTTACATTTTAAGCTACTCCATTTAAAATCACTGAATTATATTAAATAATTTTCTTTGGTAAGCTTCCGGGTTAACTTTCAGGTTTTAAATACATCTTTCACAATACAAGTAATGGACCATTATAAAGCTGCAAACAGTTTGTTTGTATCACAAATACTTTAAGAGTTATAAACTGTTAAATATGATGACCCTGAACGAAAAGTTCACTATTTAATTCGGCATGAAATTCAATTTGAAAACCTTAAAACACCATATATGAGCATTCTGTTGATAAGAAAAAGTGAAAAAGCCAGGCTTAACTTCGTTTCTGGTGTAATATATTAGTTTTCTTTTTGTTTGTACAGCATCATGTAACGTATATTACAACTTTCAAGACTGCATATACGTTGCGTTGCTTTATTCCGTATATTATACGTCATAGGATATTTTATTTCATCTTAAAATTGGCTGTGCTTGTTAATTAGAGATCAAGATACCAGTCTGTCTGAAAAAAGGATTTATCAGGATGTATTAAGTTCCTACTTATTATCCATGCACATTTACATTTGCAAAATAGTATATATTTGAACTTTTTACATCTACAAAGAAATAATTTGCCCAAAATTATGGATTTTAAAATTCAGAAACAAAGGAATTAATAGCATTCAAGTAACAGCACTTAGAAGGATACATTTCAAACCTGTCAAATTTGTTAAAATAACATAATATTACTGTACAAAATATATTATATTGCCATATGTTTATCCAAAATGTTAACAAAGCATATATATAATTGAGCCTAAAAAGCTAATACAATATGTTAAGTTTAGAGTTTTGTAATATTTTTCTGAAGATTTGTATTGTTAATTGAGCTACTTCTCCTTAGGTATTTAAAGTGTCTGTATTTAGTTATTGTTAATAGTGACTGTCTCGAAATCAATTTGTATCCTGACTTTTAGCTGTGTATGCATATGAAGACGCATTACAGAAGCTTTGAAATTAATTATAGTTTATATACAGCATAGCTTTCGTTGTGCAATCAACAAAGCTGTCCATCACAATAAGTAAGTACCTAGGATCACTTGCTCAACCGATAATATCTAAAGAACTGCTTTATTGATGAAAAAACATTTCCCTGGAAATAGAGAAATTTAGTTATAGTGGTGAGTTTTACTTTAAGGCCACATTAGATATGGCCATATATATAGGTCAGCTGTAACTACAATACCAATTTATATAAAGACTTTTCAGCTAAAATTGTATCCGTCCAAATTTTAACAGATGACATTCAATTTATTGTAAAGTAGATTTTACAATAATTTTTAGAATGCTCGATAGATATGTTAAATATTAAAAATGCAGTCAAGAGATTAGATCTGATTTAGTTTGAGCAATAAATGTTTATATACCTGATGTTAATTTTCACTAAACAGAAAGTTTGCAAAATATTCCAGGAACCTCGCAAACATGATAAATGTAATCATTAATAACAATGTTTAACATGTATATGTGTACTTTAGATTAGAATGAGTTGTTAACTTGCCAGGATATCAGGATATAGATTCAAAAGGAGCATGCACAATGCTAACTGTTCAGCATTAAAATTGCACTCTTCTCAGTCTCAACTGTATCACCAATGATAGTCGCACATGCAAAGTTTAAAAATGTACATGGACTTATGCTTGTATACTTTCATTCAAGTATCTCTTAAAGAAATCATTTCATTTAAATGTACAGGATATCATGATAAATCTGAGAGGTTGATTTAGTAGCGTATTATTGGCAATTGTGTAATATGTGTGTATGGTATAGTTTACGAAATGTTGAATGCTATATTTCAGATATGTTCTTTGATAGTAACGCAAGTATAAATCACGGTGCTTTTAGATGAAACTATTTTTACTCTTTTATTGTAATTCATAAAAATGGACAAGCAAATGCATTGTTTAATCGCTCATGATGATGCAGAGAGGCTAGTTTTCTAAAATTTGGTCTTCAACCTACATTCTACTTTGTGTATACGATCAGCGACGGCTCTGGCAAGTCTACCTATACATATGCACAGGCTCACCTGAGCCTTCATTGCCCAACACTGCGGCAAATACCAAAATTAAATGGGCTTTTCCCTTTGATCTGTTCTTTCGTTACTAATAAAAGTAAGTAAGGGTGCAAAGATCAGTAATCGATACAATCAAGTACCACACCTGACCCAGGATACCAATGGGAAAGTGACAAACTCACAGTAAGACACCACAAACGAGAGCCAAGAGGCCAGCCCTTTCCCAGCAGGTGACCACAAAGCACATATCAACAGACGTGCACAAAGACATAGCAAACGCAAGACAGAAAAAACATAAATCTATTTTGTTTGATTTGAACTATGCAAAGAAATATTAGGCCGCATTTTTATATTAACGATAATGTTCACATTTGACATGCTTAATATCAATTTGATATTATCTGCAACAAAATTCCACTGTAAGACCAATGGGTCTTACTGATAGAATAACAAAACAAATAATTTATTAAAATCAATAAATTTATTGTGAGTCAGCTATTTTAGCAATAGCTACAATGTACATATAATACTGACAATGCCTGGTGGCTTTTCTAAGTGATAAACATATCTCTTTCAAAATATGACTAAAATGAACCACTAGAACAAATGTTGTCCTGTTTGAATGTTTCACAATAGTTTAGAACAAGAAAGAACAGATGTTAAGACATGTCCTTAAAATTCTCTTGTTATGCATTTTACCATCTTAAATGGTATGTTTTTATCACCAAACTGGACATCGTTCTGCTATAAAGCAGTTATAACCATAGGGATAGGCTTTGCGTGTGTCATACCTTTGGGCAAAAATCGTTAAGGTTTTAAATCATTTTAGTTTAATTTTTCAAAAGACAAGGATAAAAGAACTGTTTTAAATTCTCAATTCTCGATTTTAACATATGCTTGAATTGACCTACAGTTACAAATTCCGAAAAGTTTTTTTTTTATTCCTGAATGGTATCAGCATAGTAGTTGTAATTAATAGCTGGCTTAGACAATATGTAATAAATCTTACTAAGCTAGTCCATGCTTAATATCATTGTGTTATCTAAAATACGATACAATATAATACAATATATTTTATTCAGTATCAAAACATATAATAATCTTTATAACCTACACAATAAGTTAACATGTTAATGTAGTGAAACAACAATAATTTGATAAAACGCACAGACTAAAACATTTTTGTTGTATGTGAAAAAGCTTCAAATTTCATTCTTTTATTAATCCATGCGTTGTTGGAGGTTCAAATTTCATTCTTTTATTAATCCATGCGTTGTTGGTAGTTTCCTTTAATGACAATTAATGGCAGTTAAATGGCAATAAATATCCCACTAGCAGTGTAAACTTAAATAGTGTTTCTTTGTAATTTAAAATGTATTTAAAAGAAATCAACGTATTTCACAGTACATCTACTTTGATAGCTTCATATTGCTAGCCATTTGCATACAATTAAAAGGCTATATTTGGATGTTATAATAAAGAGTAATTAGATATGATTTCCAATTATTCTACAGTAACGTAGAAAATGTTGCTATTGCGTGGTTTCGCCCCAACCGCTAAAGAGTTAACATACGTTATTTTGTGGCTTATAGAATGTGGTTTTAGAAAAAAATAGTGTACAGAACTCTCTTAGGAGGTATTTTGGTAGTCCAATGTCTAGTGACAGTTATGCATTAAACAGTTATACATTTAATGTAACATATATAACTCTACCATCATAGTGGTGTATTGTTTAATTGCATACCGGCTGTTCCTTTTTTTTTAAAAAAATTTTAAGGCAAAAAGCATTTGGATAAATAATAATTAGGTATATCTTGGTATTTGCAAAATAGGATTTAAAACTATAATAGGGTAACGTAGTTAACATGCATGTCTTAATATAGGTCAGAGAGCTAACGTATGTCATTTCGCATCTTATATAATGTTGTTTCAGCAAATTATAGTAAACAATATTTTCCTTGCTGTGTGGAGAGGAGGGTCTAGCTATTTGAGCTTTCACTATCACAGAATTTTCATTTTGGCACTGACGTCACTTTTCCATATGTACAGACATCATTTTGAAGTTAATGTAACCTCTTTAAAATCCAGAGTCATGTTCTATGCTCCGAAATCAACATGTCGCCAGTAAAATTACTACAACTGATCAAACAGTTCATGTTTATGCCTGCTGGAATTCATAACACTCCACTTTCAAGCCTTAAATAAGCTAAAAATGGGTACATCACTTTATGACGTCACAGTGACGTTAAAACGCCAAGGAAAAATTGTAAACATTTTTTTTCTTAATCAGGATACATTTTGCTACAAGAAAATATATGTTTGACACTTTTACCAAAAAAAGCACACGGAATTACACAGCGGCCTACACTAATTATCGTTTTTAAAAATATTTCTTGTTTCTTCTAATATATTTGCAATTCCTCACAGAGTTTCAAAACCAATGAGTTGTCAGGTCATTTTTTTTGATTTTAGCACATTGAATAAGTTAGCTTTATTGTACAATTTAACTAGTGTATATACAAAAATATTCCCTCTTGTATGCGGGACGAGTCGAAGGCGAGTTTCCCCCTTCCAGAGAGAATATTTGTATATTCACGAGTATTTGTACAATGAAATAAATGTATCATGACCAAAAAACCAACCACCTTTTAATTTATTCATCAGATATTCGAGTCAATTAGCAGCTCCAGCCTTGACAGAGTCTTGTGGAAATTTATGAACAGCAAAGATAAAAGGAAAGGCGATCAATGTTTGCTCCTGAGGAAACTTGAGTCATATCATTTATTGAGTATCTCACGAGAAATTATAGGCTCCTGGAAGAAACTATCTCAGACTTTCATCAAAATATACTTAACCATTTCCTTCATGAATATTAATGCTAAGCTCCGCCCACTATGAATAAGTATATTAATGAACTTAAATACATTTGTACAAAAAACAAAGAAATTACTTGCCATTAGTGTAGGATCAGATCTAATCTTATTTCCATAAGCAAACAGAGTAGGCCCCGATCAGGAGATGCCTGATCTGGGTCTGCTCTATTTGCAAAAGTGTTAAAAGGCGTCTCTATGAGGTAAAGGGTTAATATACCATCAGACGTGTGATAATTCTAACATAGGTTGGTCGGTTCGACATGTCAATGTCGTACACATATCAAAACAATGTATATATTTCATAATTAGTCTGGAGTGCATCTGAATATATGCAGCAGACGTAATAAGCAAAAACCATTTTATAACTAAACATAATGGCATGATAAGGGTTAACAGTGTTCGAATTATTAACCCATTTATGCCTTATGGAATATTCGTCTCTTATCAACTGGACAAGTCCATTTCCATTTAAGGGTAGTTGGGAGGCACTTTTCATTTTTATTCACATTTTAATAGAGCATTCTGTAAGCAAACAGTGGAGACCCAGATCAGACGCCGCGTTCTGCTGCATCTGATCTGGGTTTGTACTGTTTGACTATGTCCCACAAAAGGACGCTAGGCTTAAATGGGTTAAGAGCCCACTTTATATTTATACCCACCATGCATTTTCCGTTTATACACATGTCTAAAGTATGTGTGTCACATCTGGTGCCATCTAGAACCTTGGGCGCTAATGCAGCAACCATTTTGGTGCCTTCTGCTAGACAGGAAAGAGCACACGGATCATTGGGATCATGGTAAGCTAGCCAGCGGAAGTAGCGTCCAGAATAAGGTACGTCATTGTAGGCGGCGCACTGCTGAGACCGGAAGTCTGGTAATCCAGTTGGACATGGCTGCAAAAGACAAAGAGGTAATTTTTGCATACATGCTTACAAGAAGAAGTGTTTGTACATCCTGTGAAAGTCAGAATACAGACAATCTATGAATATGTTCAACATAATATATATTATATATATCATTAACCCATTTAAGCCGAATGGAATTTTCCACTCTTATCAATTCCGTTCAAGGGTTCATTTTTATTCATTTTTTAATTGAACATTCTGTAAGCGAATCGTGGATACCCTGATCAGACACAACGTTTTACGGCGTCTGATAAGAGTGCATTATTAATCTTTTTGTTTTTATCTACCAACCAAAACATATAGTATGTTGGGTACATAATGGGGATTCAATGAGACGGTAATTTAGAGCTCCTGAAATATTCATAATTTTCAGCCCATTTTTTAAAAATCTTGATTTAAGATACGAAAAGCTTAACTTTAGATAAGAAAGCTTTAGCGAATGTCTTGACCCGATATTTACTTTGTGAGCCGAAAATATAACAAAAATAAACTAATATGGCGTAGCAAGAAATATATAATCAATCAATTGAATAACTAGAAATGTGTCTAGGGGACATGGATGCCCCCGCTGTTGCAAACTTCGCATATTTGCACAAACAATGTCAAAAATGACACATTTTGATGAACTAAGGGCAATAACTCTTGAAGCCACAATAGATTATGGATCATTTTGGAACTTGAGCAAGACCATTTGGTGCTAATCATTGTGTCTAAGTAACGTAAAGTTCCATTTGAAATTACTTGAGTTAGAGACTCTATATCGAAAAATAATGACAAAAATTAACGAACAAAGGGCAATAACTCCTGAAGGAATATTGCGATATATACTATGTGAGAACTTGGAAAATACATTATGGTTGTGAATAAGATGATAAAGTTCTGATCAAAATTACTCAGTAGTTTTTTTCTTAAACCAATACTGGGCTTGCAGAGCTTAGATGCCGTGGTATAGTTATACAGCTACCTATATTTTGTTGAATGTGATTTCATCTGACATTATTTCTTCTCATTTTCTCTAATTACAGATTGTAAAAGTCTTGTTTGACGCCACGGGTTTATGATCAGATCAAGATAACCATTTCAATTTTAGATACAGACATTTCTTAAACTCCGGGTGTTAGATAACAAAGATATAATATAGGAAAATGTTACAGTTCATAGCTTGGTCTGGTTTGGTCTGGCCATGCTACAGCATGAACTGTGTATAATTTGGAAACTACATGTAGTTATTATAAAACTGGACAGATCTTATTGCACATCCTTGTGGAACTTTTTCCTTTTTGAATTGTTAAGGAAAAGAAGACTTCCTTAGGAGTCCTTTTGAATTTATAAACCAAAAGGCTACAAATCAGTAGAAAATACTTGCTCTGGTATATCCTGTTGCAGAAGAGTTTTCACAAAACGTATCATCATATCTAAAATAAACTGTGTGTTGTCTTTTTTGTATTTTTGTACTATGTCTCAGTTTTAATAGAAAATCTAATTTCAAGATGGCTTCTTTGGCTGACATATTGCAAGATGCGATGTCTTCGCTTGACGTCTTCGTTTGTATGTCTTTAAACCAGTTAGCTTTATGGAAACTGTTTAGCAAAGTCAACAGCCTTGTTTAAGCCATTCAACAATATATTTCTTAATTTTAGAACATACTATTAAAAGGGGACTTGTGAAATGATGGCGAGCAAAGATCGTCTCAAGCCAGTAAAGGAAAATTCACAATTTCTTAAACAAAGTCATCTCGTTTATTATAAACTTTAAATTAAACTAAAAGTTCGTAATTTTAAAAATTCTTAACTTTTGAAACCCCAATCTTAGTATACCCACTAGATATTCACGATTTCAAGTTTAAATCATCAAGTGTCCTTCGAGGCTATTATGGCGTCCCTAATTCAAGATTTTGAGGCTGATTTTCCACAGAAAATCAGCCTCAAAATCCTGAATTCAGTAATTATACTGAAAACTTTAACCCATGCGTTATGGATAAGTAGAGAGGAAGACAAAGATCAGGAATCGAAACAATCAAGCACAATACCTGACCTGGAACACCAATTGGGAGTATGAGAAAAATACAAGAAAACACAACACACAAGAGAGCAAAGGGGTCATCCTTTTCCCAGCAGGTGACTACGGCACAAGGCCGCAAGGAACAGACAAGACAGCATAACAAAGATAAACGTGAAACATAAATAACAAAAATGATCCACAAAAGAAGCAATGGAAAGTGATTTTAAAAGGCCATCTAGATATAAATAGGTGAAGTATTTAAAGCTTCAATAACATAAGCTTGACTGTTGTCAGAGAGATTGAGGCATAGAATAACGCACACCTATATATTGTTTACACATGTCAGAGCCAAATTTGATACAGACATTTTGGCATGACTACGAAGTGTATTGTTGTTCAGAACTAAGAAAGGCAGTTGTTTTAAAACAAAAATACAAACTAAATAAAGTGAGTAATAAGAGTTTATGTAGTATAGACAAGACAATTAATATATAGACAAACTAGACCCTCGAAAATCTTTAGTTTTTAATTTATTAGGAAATTGACATGCATTTTTAATTAATCAAAATAAGGATTACCATAATTTGGAGCAGCTGATAAGTTAAGCATTATTCTAGAATTTTGAGTAAATAAAAATGATTTTTAGGTATTACCTAAAAACGTTCACCTTAGAAGACAGCTTGAAAAGAACAATATTTATGCCAACTTTGTATTTGCTGACATTATATTGGCACCGTTCTGTATTAAGGTCGGTAGTTCCTTCTCATTCCAAAATCATCCCTTTAAGTTTGAACCTTATAACCGAATGGGTACTAGGCCATTGCAAAGTCGGTAGCAAGTTTGATCATAATTTGACTTCTATTGACAATAACAACTGCTTTCATAGAAATTAATTGTTCTCTTCCTACCACTAGTCAAGTAAGGCAACTGTCAGTTAGTGACGAAAGTATGGATACATTAAGAGATGGTAAGTCTACCTATGTACGATATTTGCCGTCGTGAAATGACGGAAAAATTGTTTAATGCGACCTTAAGCACTAAACATACAAACTCACAGAACGGTAGCAATTCATTTGCATTAATATATGGCAAACAAAGTAAATAACAACAGAATGGCAATGTTCTGATTGTAATATATTCGACGTTATGTTTCTGTCAAGAGCGACGACGCAAGATTGTTTTTATCATACGACACTGCGATGTGCTTGGTATCAAATTTATCAATGAATGAACTATGAATGGAATGTTTGTCTCGCAAGGCTTGCTGAGGGAAATAGGATGTTTGCATTTGATCATTTTATCCGTACCTGTAGAAAAACGTATTCTCTAGAAAGCATACAGAAATGAAGCTGAACATATTGAGTTCAGCCTAACCTGGTCACAACCCCAAAATAAAGCGCAATGATTGGCTGCTTGCGGACACGTGTCCGCAAGCAGCCAATCATTGCGCTTTATTTTGAGTTTGAGAATGAACTCAAGTTTTATAACCTCAAGGCCAGGTAAGTCTCAAATCTGACCTGTCTGGTCGCATATCCAAAGGAATTCTTTAGACTCCCATGTCCTATATAATTTCTGCATTATCGCATTCTCCAAAACTCTTCTGCAACAGTACATATCAGAGCCAATATTCTATGGGATATCGGCTAATGACTTTAATAGAATTGTGGGAAAAACAAGTGAGTATGACCAGGCTGTATCACAATCACAGATCACAGACCAACTTATGGCACCACAAGAAAGAAACACAGGAACACAGATTGCCAGACTAAAGTCTACTTTTTCAGTTAATTCATAAGGATAGCCAAATGTAAACAAGTAGGATATAACATAATAGATCTAATGTGAAAATTAGCATGCCAAGTCGTAACACAATCACGGTTTATAATTGGCTTCCTGTTGAGCTACAGGCCCCTGAACACATGATAAGTACAAAAATCTCATGTACTGGCCCAAATACATGGTATCCATGTACAAATGCATGGTATTCATGTACAAATACATGGTATTCATGTATTGCCGCCTTTCCAATTTCTCAGACAACGGCTCAGTCATCTGTATAATTTTAGTAAACTGTTGCGCGTTTATTTATATAGTCTTGAGAGCTTCATGAAAGAGTCGACGACGAACTTATACTGTTTTATATATATATGGCCTGACACGAGAAAAATTCTTGTGTTATACACGCACGAATTTACTAGACAGTATACAAATTAAAGCGACCAGGAAGGCTATATATAGTGACAGTTTACCTGTATTATTTCGCTTTATTGGGTCGCTTTCTTTTGGTGTCATGGATGGATCTTTGAAACTGTGAAATTAGCAATGCCTAGTCATAATCGTTTTTGGCGGGGAGATGTTGATATTTTGTACAGACAAACTCTTAGTGCTCAAACTATATAACGTAAACTAAACAAAAATCAAATGGAGATGGCCAGGAAAAGCCACAATCACAGATCACTGACCAACCAAAAGAAAACGAGACATTAGGACACGGAAATCCTGCTGAGGAAGAAATAGCTGATTGCTTTGCTTATTGGGGATGAGATGGCTGGTTGCTTTGCTTATTGAGGAAGAGATAGCTGATTGCTTTGCTTATTGGGGAAGAGATGGCTGGTTGCTTTGCTTATTGTGAAATAGATAGTTGGTTGCTTTGCTTATTGAGGTAGATATAGCTGGTTGTTTTGCTTATTGAGGAAGAGATAGCTTTTTGATTTGCTTATTGAGGAAGAGATAGTTGGTTGATTTGCTTATTGAGGAAGAGATATATGGTTGCTTTCCTTATGATATGAAGAAAAGATAGCTGGTTGCTGTGCTTACTGAAGGGGAAGAGATATCTGGTTGCTTTGCTTATAGCATGAGGAAGAGATAGCTGGTTGTTTTGCTTATAGTATGAGGAAGGGATAGCTGTTTGCTTTGCTTATAGTATGATGAAAAGATAGCATAAGCAAAGCAACCAGCTTTCTCTTCCTCAGCGGGATTTATTGTCAATCTAGGAAGGACACAAAGAATCACTCACAAACACAGGACGAAGCACGAAATCATCAACACAGAATCATATCCTAAGGACAGACAGTTGTCACAGCCTCTGGGATATTGGCAGCTTGGATATATTTTACTAGCTAAATCTTCTCCCTATATTATGTTATTGTTCAAACACATACATTGTGCAGCTCGCAGAGTGAATTTTAAGCTTATTCAATGTAACACCACTGAGAAACAAGCGATTCAAATTAACTTTGATGAATCAATGATAATGGCTCAAAACTAACAGGCAGTCAGAGCTTAAGAAAACCATTAGCTGAGACATCGTGGGCCCAACCAAAAACAAGCCTCCAGGCACAAACCTACCGATGAAAGTTCTAAGTTAGGGTCTTCACTGAGTTTTAACTAGGCATGTAAAGACTGTCCTATGATATCCATGATATTATATAGCCTACTCTTTGGCAAGGTTTGAACACGTTTTGAAAAGATAAAAAGTGGGCTTTCGCGCTGTTGTTGGCTTGTTATTTATTGTAACTCCCATTGTGGGAGTCTGTAATTGTTCTATGTTTTGTTGTACGTTACATATGTTCATTCTAGTTTTGCAATCATCTTGATGGGGAAGAGAGAGCTGGTTGCATTGGTTAGTTTGTCTTCCTGGTTTTTCGTGATTGTTGTGTGGCTCTTCCTCGCGGCGCCATGAGTTTGTCTGCAGTTTGTGATTGTGGTATTTCCTGGTCATACGCACGTACTTTTTACATTGAATAGTGCCAATTGGCTACACTTTACTTTAGTCGCGTATGAATGTCAAGCTTTGCAGTATACACATATCAGCATGTAATTGTAACACTTGACGTCGATATATGGACGTAGGCGGCAGCTATGGAGTTCAAGATGATTGAATAATTGTCAAGATGTATTCCAAACATCATACAGAATTAAAAAAGTTGATAAAGTAACAGTGCTTTTTAAAAGCTCATAAAACGCTGATAACGTAAAATTGACGTTAAGAAAGTGAAAACAGGCTTTTGGGTTGAACAATTCTTTCAGTGTTGTTTATTTTTGTGATGTCGTTCTTGTTGCCCTTTTTAGTTTTGCAAATATATTGCTGTGGAGAACTGGTTGATTTACTTTGATTTAATCGGAACTGCATCGGCCAATTCCGTCGAATCAGACCTCGGATGTACATCAAGGGTCTTCTTTGATTCTCACAGAAACCACGCCTTCACTATAACAAGTATAATTATAGCGAAACAAACGATTACAACATCCCACAATAAACATTGCTATAATTGAAGTTTAGGTGTTTTCTATAAAGTATCGCTATAGCGATATTTTATTGAAAAAACATAAGCTTCATTTATTCTGTTGATAAAACATTTCGGATTATCAGAATGATGGATTTGAACCCACATGCTACTGTACTATTTTCCTTATGCCAGTTCCGGCTAATACAATGCAGATTTTTCATACACTGTACTACACCAAACATACATCCGGGGCTCGCTTCTCGAATTGGGCCGATATATTCCGATTGTACTTTGATTGTGTGTTCTTGTTGTCGTGTGGATGTATCTTCTTCGCGGGTTGGTCTGTGGTATGTGGCATTTTCTGGTCATACTCACTTGCTTTTTCTATATTCATGAATGAATGACCTTGTTCTGGATGATATGTCGCGATGAATGTCGTGATGTTATAAATTACAGCATCGGTGTTGAATGAATGGACAACTGCCCTGTTATGTGGTGGCGGAAAGTATTATGTTCAAAAAGGCGACAGTGATAATTAAAAAGCATCCATGTCTATGTTGGTGGTCCCACATTTCATAGTATCATATAGGCTAGTGTACGTTGAAACAAGCAATAGTATTCTCGTCCAACGAAGACTTAGACCGGTCTGGTTATCACCAGAGTCTGATCAAAGTCTTAGCTGCGTGCTTAATTGGTACCTGGGCGGATGCAGAGAGGCGGGAACAGAGGGCCCGGACCCCCCTGGGACCCCCCTGGGAAATCGCAAGTGGCGTGAGGTTTCTTTAGACATCTAGTACAGACCACCATCGAGAAGCCACAGAACACTGCCACACGACACCAGGAAGACAGTTAAAGCAAAGCAACCAGCTCTCTCTTCCCCATCAAGATGTTTGCAAAACTAGACGGACACAAAGTATTGAATAACGAAACAAGAACCTAACACAGAACCCCCATGAACAATGGGAGCATAATAAATAATAAATCAACAACAACAGAACTACCGACTTAGAACGGACAGCAGAATAAGCCCAAAGGGCGGGGGTGCGGTGGGGAGTGTTAAATGCATTTTACTGGTACCAAATCTTCGCCCTCGATTTTGTTGTTGTTAAAACACAAACACTGTTTAGCTTGCATGGAGGCTTCATCACTATTGCAATGTATCTTCACAGAGAAACAATTTGATCAAATTAACACACTATGTTGATACAAAGAAAATGACTCGTGACTCACAGATAGTCTAAGCTAAAGAAAACTTCAAGTTAAGCCACGGTGGGCCCAGCCAAAGAAAGGCATCAGGCACCAACCAACCGATTAAATCTTTAAGTCAGGATCATCATTGAGTCTGAGGTGTGACCCACCGTCGTGCAATTAAAGAGGAAAACCATAGCTATAAACCGTGGTTGGGTTTACAACCAGACATGCAGACTGTTGCATGATATTTATGTTGTATCTTATTTATTTTCATTAAGTCTCATAAACTGACTAAACGAAGCCAAGTCAGGTGTTTTTAAAATTGTATATATTCTCACTATTTGGTAAGTTCTTTTTTCAGATGATTTAGATTAAAAAAAACCTGTGTTTGTATCAGGTAAATCTCCTCCCTTGTACATTAGTAACGTGTTGTCCTATTTTCATATTCTGTTCCTTTTAGAGTTTCAGCAGAAAGTAGGATACCATTTAAGCCAATGCTAGGAGGCATGAGAGCTGTACCACTTTCCATTAAGTCTCATGAAGAGGCTCAGTGAAATTTCCACATTATTTAAACAGTATCCTCATTTTGCAGTCCTTTCGCCATTCAATGTGTACATTTTAATGAATGGTTTACAAAAAAATATTTAAATTCCATAGTATTTTAGTTAGTATTGTGTTTATTTCTCCTGCATCAAGTTTTATCTGTCAACGCATCTCAAAAGAATATCCAAAATACTTTTTATAACCCATTTGAAATCAGTAATATTCCAACAAAAACTTTAAAAACGCTCTATTAAATAGAATTGAAATTTAGGAAAATAAAAAATGATGTTTTTAATATTATAAATGGAGTTTTCAAATAAGAAACATTTAGCAAATTTTGAACGTAAACATATTGAACAAGCTAAACAATGTGTGTGGCATTAGACAAGGAGAAACAGCCTTTGTGCTGATATTTTCGTCATGGTAATAGAATCACGATTTTAAATTTCAAATGTTCACATAATGCTGACATACTAGAAAGTTCTGTAAAGCTGGACAAAATCATTTATAATGTTTCAATAATATAATTTATTTAACAAAAGTCTGCTCTTAATATTCACTATTTATACAAAATATTCCAGGTGTCAACTCTTGTGAATACAATCCTTCTGCTATAGTCAAATAATAATGAATGCGAAATGTAGAAAAGAACTGCAACACACCAATTTGAAAATTACAAACCAAACTTTATCTATTTTGTACAGCTGCATTTTAGTAAATATTCTAAAAGAAACTTTATTTAAACCTTTTTGTAATGTAATGTATGTACCACACGCATAATTTAGAAGTAACAGATTTTTCTAATACTCAAATTTAGAATTTCTGATTTCTGATAGACAGGGTGGTTTGGGAGGCCCCCTATATTTTCATGGTACAGCAATACCAAATGTTGTAACCAATCAATGAAAAGCAATAAAAAATAAAATACTTATAAGCTAAACAGTCAATATGCATAATTTCATTAAGATCCATATCTGTGCAGAACATAACTCTTATCTAAGATGAGCATACTGCTGAAACTTTACATAAAATTTTGATTTTTGCATTCTGCAAAATTTTGACTATTTAGATTGAAATCCAGAAACCACCATTTTACCGGTTTTATTTTTTTCTTAAGATTTTACGACTATAATCAACACATGTGTGAGCAAATTTGACATCAGTTTCATAGGTTGACAAGAACTGCATCAAGGCTAAATTAACAATTTAATTTGTTAAAAGTATTTTTGAAATGTTAAATTTAGTGGTACTTTCAAACAAAAATTGATATGGATGTGATTATTTTATATATTTAATTACATGTATGGTACATACATAATAACTTATTATCAGGCATCATGTTGAGAACAAATTAGGTTAAAAAATCCAAACTCTGGTCGCCTTAGGTCACTTTCAGTTAGGGCTACCATTATTTAAATTTTAAAATTTAGAATTATCTAAATTAAAAAAAGTTGAAATAGATGAATGGATAAATATCTCTAAAATGGAACACTCATGTGATAGGCAATCTTTACACAAACCTTTATAAAATTCCGTGCGTGGGCAGAACCCTATGTAAATTCCATATAGGGTGGAACTCCCCCTTTGAGTTCAATTGGCCTTGTGGCAACTGAGATAAATTGATGACAGTCGCATAAGAGCGACCTTGGCTGAAAGGCCAAAGGCCAACCTTGACCTTAGATACTGATCAATACTCATTGTATCATTAGATTAACCATATGTAGTAAGTATATTGACTTGGAATTTAACAGTAATTGAAAAAAACAACAACTTTTTATGATTATTCCCCATAAAATGCATTAGGAAACAAATTTGGCCTGGCATAAAGTAGATCGAGGTCAACATAGTATCTTTATTTGAACACACTTGTTAACACCCACATCCCAAATGCAACATACAACGCCCAAAGATCATTTGCCTTTTGGTTCTAGAGAAGAGGATTTTTGAATGTGTTTACTATATATATGAAAGTGGCGACCAGCTCGGTCATGTGACCAGAAACATCGGTATAAAATTCCGTTTCCTTATCCTTTGAAGTCGCTAAATGAAATGAGTTTACATGTAATTGGCCAAGTAGTTTCTGAGAAAATTATATGTTACATGTAATATATTTATGGGAATCCAATATGAGCAACCTAAGCTGAAAGGTCAAAAGGTTAACCTTGGCCTAAGGGTCTTATTTATAGTCATTGTCTCATTAATATAACTAATTTTAGTGAGTATAATGACTTATGCTACTACAGTTTTCAAAAGAATAGTTTTTCAAAAGGTGTCCTATTTAAATGCATTAGCAATCAAATTTAACTTTGACGTTAAGTAGGTCAAGGTAAAACTACGACCATTATTTGATACAACTTGGAAGGTCCTACTTTTCGGCTTATACTTCATACTCCCGGTGTGAGATAATATTTTGACCCCCATAATATATTGACCCGCGGGTCATAATATTACTGTAATATTTTGACCCCCCCTATAATATTTTGACCCCCCCATACTAACTGTAAAAAAATGATGTAATATAACTATTTATGGTTTATGTATCATAACGGCATAGAAAGAAACTACTAAAATTGTTTTGTCAAATTATACTAAATCTGGAGGGGGGGTCAAAATATTATTCCATAATATATTGACCCCTCTACCCACCCAAACTTTATTTGTACTATCAACATTGATATTGTGTCACCAAAGATCTATAAATGGTTGAAATGATAAAGCAAAACTGTAATTGGATTCTGCTTTGAAGTTGTCGTTCCTTTATATCATTGAGGGGGGAGGGGGGGGGTCAATATATTATACCATCATATATTGACCCCCCCCCCATCCCTTAAAAAAAGAAATGTCAACCAGGGAATAGTTTTGTCTTTGATATGTAAATGTTTTGTGTGATGAAAACTAAGTTGTCCCGAAATTCGCCAGCATGTAGCCTACATATATATTGATACTCCGTGCGCCTATCCTCCCTCCTACCCTTCTATAAGATATGCATGATCTTTCAACTCAGCTCAGCTTACTCAACTCATCAAGCTGAGCAAAATAAGCATTTTTCGCCCTTTTTCGGAGTGAGATTAACCATGCCACCGAGCTCAGGTTACTCAACTCATCCAGCTCAGCTTACAACTTATGCTACTTAACTTACCTAAGTTGAGTAGGATAAGTTGAACTGTAAGTCAGCGGTCAGTATATATATATATATATATATATATATATATATATATATATATATATATATATATATATATATATATATATATATATATATATATATATATATATATATATATATATATATATATATATATATATATATATATATATATATATATATAACTATACATGTGATAGGTCCCTATATTCTAAGTTCTAAGTTGAGTAAGTTGCCATAGCTGTCTATTATAGCCGATGAGTTCGGTAAGTTGGGTCTTTAAACAATGATATGTATCCAGATGCTTCAATGGCTGAGCTAAGTTCGGTAAGTTATAATAGCTGCGCATATGTTAGGATGAGTTGGTGATATGTGTCCAGATACTTCAATGGCTGAGCTAAGTTCGGTAAGTTATAATAGCTGCACATGTTAGGATGAGTTGGTCATGAGTCTAACATTGGACCATTATATGCAGCAAGATGCAAGCTAAGTTCGATGAGTTGAGTAAGCTAAGCAAGCTGAGTTCGATAAGTTAAAAGATAAGTTCAATAAGTTGGATGAGTTGGGTAAGTTCGATGAGTTGGATAAGTTGAGAATGAGTTCGATGAGTTGGATGAGTTGAGCTGTTCGATGAGTTGGGCAAGTTGGATGAGTTGGATAAGTTGAGGATGAGTTCGATGAGTTCGCTAAGTTGGACTGTAAGTTCGATGAGTTGGCTAAGTTGGAATGTAAGTTCGATGAGTTGGATAAGTTGAGGATAAGTTCGATGAGTTGGATAAGTTGGACTGTAGGTTCGATGAGTTGACTAAGTTGAGGATGAGTTCGATGAGTTGGATAAGTTGTACTGAAAGTTCGATGAGTTGGCTAAGTTGGAATGTAAGTTCGATGAGTTGGATAAGTTGAGGATGAGTTCGATGAGTTGGATAAGTTGTACTGTAAGTTGGATGAGTTGGCTTAGTTGCACTGTAAGTTCGATGAGTTAACTAAGTTGAGGATAAGTTCGATGAGTTGGGTAAGTTGTACTGTAAGTTGGATGAGTTGGCTAAGTTGTACTGTAAGTTTGATGAGTTGGATAAGTTGTACTGTAAGTTCGATGAGTTGGCTAAGTTGAGGATGAGTTCGATGAGTTGGATAAGTTGGACGGTAAGTTGGATGAGTTGGATAAGTTGAGGATGAGTTCGATGAGTTGGATAAGTTGTACTGTAAGTTAGATGAGTTGGATAAGTTGAGGATGAGTTCGATGAGTTGGCTAAGTTGTACTGTAAGTTTGATGAGTTGGCTAAGTTGAGGATGAGTTCGATGAGTTGGATAAGTTGTACTGTAAGTTGGATGAGTTGGCTAAGTTGGAATGTAAGTTAGATGAGTTGGATAAGTTGAGGATGAGTTCGATGAGTTGGATAAGTTGAGGATGAGTTCGATGAGTTGGATCAGTTTAAAGGTAAGTTGGATGAGTTGGATAAGTTGTACTGTAAGTTTGATGAGTTGGATAAGTTGTACTGTAAGTTCGATGAGTTGGCTAAGTTGAGGAAGAGTTCGATAAGTTGGGTAAGTTGTACTGTAAGTTCGATGAGTTAGATAAGTTGGAATGTAAGTTCGATGAGTTGGATAAGTTGAAATGTAAGTTCGATGAGTTGGATGAGTTGAGGATGAGTTCGATGAGTTGGATAAGTTGGACTGTAAGTTGGATGAGTTGGATAAGTTGTACTGTAAGTTCGATGAGTAGGCTAAGTTAAGGATGAGTTTGATGAGTTGGATAAGTTGTACTGTAAGTTCGATGAGTTGGCTAAGTTGTACTGTAAGTTCGATGAGTTGGCTAAGTTGAGGAAGAGTTCTATAAGTTGGGTAAGTTGTACTGTAAGTTCGATGAGTTAGATAAGTTGGAATGTAAGTTCGATGAGTTGGATAAGTTGGAATGTAAGTTCGATGAGTTGGATGAGTTGAGGATGAGTTCGATGAGTTGGATAAGTTGGACTGTAAGTTGGATGAGTTGGATAAGTTGTACTGTAAGTTCGATGAGTAGGCTAAGTTAAGGATGAGTTCGATGAGTTGGATAAGTTGTACTGTAAGTTCGATGAGTTGGCTAAGTTGTACTGTAAGTTCGATGAGTTGGCTAAGTTGAGGAAGAGTTTGATGAGTACAGTACAACTTACCCAACTCATCGAACTTATCCTCAACTTAGCCAACTCATCGAACTTACAGTACAACTTAGCCAACTCATCCAACTTACAGTACAACTTATCGAACTCATCCTCAACTTATCCAACTTATCGAACTTACATTCCAACTTAGCCAACTCATCGAACTTACAGTACAACTTATCCAACTCATCCAACTTACAGTACAACTTATCCAACTCATCCAACTTACAGTACAACTTATCCAACTCATCCAACTTACAGTCCAACTTATCCAACTCATCGAACTTACAGTACAACTTATCCAACTCATCCAACTTACCGTCCAACTTATCCAACTCATCGAACTCATCCTCAACTTATCCAACTCATCGAACTTACATTCCAACTTAGCCAACTCATCGAACTTACATTCCAACTTATCTAACTCATCGAACTTACAGTACAACTTACCCAACTTATCGAACTCATCCTCAACTTAGCCAACTCATCGAACTTACAGTACAATTTATCCAACTTATCGAACTCATCCTCAACTAATCCAACTCATCGAACTCTTCCTCAACTTATCCAACCCATCTAACTTACCGTCCAACTTATCCAACTCATCGAACTCATCCTCAACTTAGCCAACTCATCGAACTTACAGTACAACTTATCCAACTCATCAAACTTACAGTACAACTTAGCCACCTCATCCAACTTACAGTACAACTTACCCAACTCATCGAACTCATACTCAACTTAGCCAACTCATCGAACTTACAGTACAACTTAGCCAACTCATCCAACTTACAGTACAACTTATCCAACTCATCGAACTCATCCTCAACTTATCCAACTCATCGAACTTACATTCCAACTTAGCCAACTCATCGAACTTACAGTACAACTTATCCAACTCATTGAACTCATCCGCAACTTAGCCAACTCATCGAACCTACAGTCCAACTTATCCAACTCATCGAACTCATCCTCAACTTATCCAACTCATCCAACTTACAGTCCAACTTATCCAACTCATCGAACTCATCCTCAACTTAGCCAACTCATCCAACTTACAGACCAACTTAGCCAACTCATCGAACTTACAGTACAACTTAGCCAACTCATCGAACTTATTCTCAACTTATCCAACTCATCCAACTTACAGTCCAACTTAGCCAACTCATCGAACTTACAGTCCAACTTATCCAACTCATCCAACTTACCTTCCAACTTATCGAACTCATCGAACTCATCCTCAACTTATCAAACTCATCGAACTCATCCTCAACTTATCCAACTCATCAAACTTACAGTACAACTTATCCAACTCATCCAACTTACCTTCAAACTGATCCAAATCATCGAACTCATCCTCAACTTATCCAACTCATCGAACTCATTCTCAACTTATCCAACTCATCGAACTTACAGTACAACTTATTCAACTCATCCAACTTACAGTACAACTTATCCAACTCATCGAACTCATCCTCAACTTATCCAACTCATCCAACTTACAGTCCAACTTACCCAACTCATCGAACTCATCCTCAACTTAGCCAACTCATCGAACTTACGGTACAGCTTAGCCAACTCATCGAACTTACATTCCAACTTATCTAACTCATCGAACTTACAGTACAACTTACCCAACTTATCGAACTCATCCTCAACTTAGCCAACTCATCGAACTTACAGTACAACTTAGCCAACTCATCGAACTTACAGTACAACTTATCCAACTCATCGAACTCATCCTCAACTTAGCCAACTCATCGAACTTACAGTACAACTTATCCAACTCATCGAACTCATCCTCAACTTATCAAACTCATCAAACTTACAGTACAACTTATCCAACTCATCCAACTTACAGTCCAACTTATCCTACTCATCGAATTCATCCTCAACTTATCCAACTCATCCAACTTACAGTACAACTTATCCAACTCATCCAACTTACAGTACAACTTATCCAACTCATCCAACTTACAGTCCAACTTATCCAACTCATTGAACTTACAGTACAACATATCCAACTCATCCAACTTACCGTCCAACTTATCCAACTCATCGAACTCATCCTCAACTTATCCAACTCATCGAACTTACATTCCAACTTAGCCAACTCATCGAACTTACATTCCAACTTATCTAACTCATCGAACTTACAGTACAACTTACCTAACTTATCGAACTCATCCTCAACTTAGCCAACTCATCGAACTTACAGTACAACTTATCCAACTCATCGAACTCATCCTCAACTTATCCAACTCATCGAACTTACATTCCAACTTAGCCAACTCATCCAACTTACAGTACAACTTATCCAACTCATCGAACTCATCCTCAACTTAGCCAACTCATCAAACTTACAGTACAACTTATCCAACACATCGAACTCATCCTCAACTTAGCCAACTCATCGAACCTACAGTCCAGTTTATCCAACTCATCCTCAACTTATCCAACTTATCGAACTTACAGTCCAACTTACAGCTGAACTTAGCCAACTCATCGAACTCATCCTCAACTTATCCAACTCATCGAACTTACATTTCAACTTAGCCAACTCATCGAACTTACAGTCCAACTTAGCGAACTCATCGAACTCATCCTCAACTTATCCAACTCATCCAACTTACCCAACTCATCAAACAGCTCAACTCATCCAACTCATCGAACTCATTCTCAACTTATCCAACTCATCGAACTTACCCAACTCATCCAACTTATTGAACTTATCTTTTAACTTATCGAACTCAGCTTGCTTAGCTTACTCAACTCATCGAACTTAGCTTGCATCTTGCTGCATATAATGGTCCAATGTTGTACTCATGACCAACTCATCCTAACATATGCGCAGCTATTATAACTTACCGAACTTAGCTCAGCCATTGAAGCATCTGGACACATATCACCAACTCATCCTAACATATGCGCAGCTATTATAACTTACCGAACTTAGCTCAGCCATTGAAGCATCTGGATACATATCATTGTATAAAGACCCAACTTACCGAACTCATCGGCTATAATGGACAGCTATGGCAACTTACTCAACTTAGAACTTAGAATATAGGGACCTATCATATGTATGTTTGTTGTAGTATATATATATATATATATATATATATATATATATATATATATATATATATATATATATATATATATATATATATATATATATATATATATATATATATATATATATATATATATATATATATATATATATATATATATATATATATATATATATATATATATATATATATATATATATATATATATATATTTTATAAATATACTGACCGCTGACTTAAAATTCAACTTATCCAACTCAACTTTGGTAAGTTAAGTAGCATAAGTTGTAAGCTGAGCTGGATGAGTTGAGTAAGCTGAGCTGAGTGGTATAGGTATCTTGTCCGGAAAAAGTGGCGAAAATTGCTTATTTTGCTCAGCTTGATGAGTTGAGTAAGCTGAGCTGAGTTGTAAGTCATATGAAAGAAATAAAAGGGGTGGAGGGAGGGTAGACACACAGTGTATCATAATTTATACATGTAGCTATTGTAACTCATCGAACTTAGCTCAGGGCTCTCTTGTAAGATTGCCGTTGTTTAAAGGCCTAACTTTCCGAACTCATCTGTTATAATGGACAGCTATGGCAACTTACTTAACTTAGAACTTAAAATCGGGACCTTCCATATGTATGTGATATCTCAATAGAATATATGTACATTCTAATCATTTCAGTCATTTTTGTCCCGAAATTATTTGGTCTATAGAAATACATGGGGACTCCTGTGGGCTACGTACTTCATACTCCGTGTCCCGAAATCTACTGTCTACGTTTAATAGATGAATATTGTGAAAATTATGCTGAGATATTTTGTGTCATAGTATATTGCATAGGCATGTGCCTGAGACAGAATTCGGGACAGGGAGTATGAAGTACCTGCCTACTTTTCCAATGCTACATACCAAGTCCCAAGTTCATCAGCCTCCTGGTTCTGGAGAAGATTATAAAATGTTTTTACAATATATGGGAGTGGCGGCCATTTTAGTAAATTGACCAGGACCATTTGAATAATTCGTGTCCCCTCATCTAAAGGAGTCACCATATGGAATTTGAGTTCAGTTGGCCAAAAGGTTTCAGAGGAGAATATGTTTTGTAATGTTGACTGGCAACGGACTGACGACGAACTGACGCCTTGACAACGGATTTCGGAGACATTAGTACATTACATGTATTAGCTCACCAATAAGCCTTTGCCTGAGTTTTTTTGTTTGTTTGATTTGATTCTTTACGTCGCAGTCTCCAAATTTCAGTTATGTTGGGACGGGTCTTCCTGGGTTGAACGAGTACTTAGCAAGGAATAATGTGTCTTGCTCAAGGACACAACGCAGTGACGCCGGTAAGGCTCGACCCCGCAACTCCACGGTCTCGAGTCAAGCACTCTACCACAGAGCCACTGCGCTCCCCTTTTGGCTGAGGTGAGCTAATGATTAAAAATGAGCGCACTAGGTACTAATGCACAGACCCAGCCAGCAGACAGTGTCGGCCATCATCTATCCGCCAGCGTCGCTGGTAGACCGATGGTGGCCCGATTTAGATGTTTTGGGATAATATTAGCTTATATATAAATTATGCTTTACCTTATTATTACAAGTGGAATATTGTATGGCGGATCCCTTGCAGCCAAAGTTATATAACCTGCTTCTGATACATTTTCTAGTCTGGTAGGTGGCGCCACCGTCACAAGTTCGGGAACATTCGCTCCATCGAGTCCATTTCGACCAGTAGTTCGAGGACACAGGGTAGACAAACTGAAAAAGAAAATGGTGTACATGTGTTGGTTATATGCGACAATATACAATGAAAACTGTTCGAAAAGGCTACGGACATTAAACATTGAGTTTTTCTGGCAGACCGACAGGGTCCCGAAACTATATTATCGTTAGAAACTGCAGGCAAAGTGAAGCTTTGGCTGTTAAGGTACAGTTTCAAACGACGTGATTAAAATGATGGATGCACAACAGACAGCTGATAATTGCGACAATATTTTTTCAGTTGCAAGAAAAATATTTTCGGCGCTTTACATCGAATTTAAGTGAAATTCTGTAAGCCATCAACGCTATTATGACTCCTTGTGCCAACTGAGGAAATAAAGAAGATCTGGTAATTATATGCATAATTACTTTTTTAACATTTGGGCCAGTCCATAACATAATAGCACTTATCACTAAAGAACGAAGTCACTCTTTAACGCACATGTGCAGCTATCAAGGGAGGTAAGATCTGAACTTTCATCTTCTTCCTCAATACTATGTGTATACGAGAAGGTAAAGGTTCTCGTGAGACTGCGCGGATGCGTCCGCTTGTCTGGGTTTTTGGCTGCTCGTCGACACTGGCTCATTGGAGCCAGCTACTTGTTACATCGTGGAGAATTACAATTACTAGACGGGGTAGGGGGGAAGAAGGGTGCTTTTTAAGTGCTAAATTTCTAAAAAGCAGATGACTATCCCTCACAGCTTAATGTCAGATCCTGCTTCTATGATATACTATCATAACACGTCATTTGATATATAAGAAAGCTACCATTTGATGTCCTAGACTAATCCATCATTTACCGAAGTAAGCAAATACTGACCTGGTACTGATCTGGGACTGATCTGGGACTGTTTTGTTTGCACATGTTTTTTTTCCAGTCTGAGTAATTCGGTTCTTGCAATTACAGGCCCCAAGGTTATAAAACTTTTTCATGCTCAACTCAACTGAGCATTAAATTTCAACTGCTCAAAAAAAACTGAAATACATAAAGAAGTTTCTTGCTTTAAGTCTCTCAGATGTTGCATTTATCATGCTAATAAATGTTAAAATGCTAACAATTGTTCGCATTTTGACATTTATGAGCAGGATAAATTTCGTGCTCAGCTGAGTTGAGTAAGAAAAAGGTTTTATAACCTCGGGGCCAGATTTGTCACTGAGCATGAAATAAATAAATCTCAAAATTGTTAACATTTGTTGGCATTTTAACATTTATTAGCATGAGAGCAAGGAAAAGTATTTATCTTTTATCATTTAGTTTTTATGAGCAGTTGAAATGAAATTTCATGCTCAGTTGAGTTGAGCATTAAGCAACGTTTTATAACCTCGGTGCCAGGACATTTTCCGTAGACGCCGGACAGATAAGTCGGTATTTTTGTTAACATATTGTCTGTCCCAATAGTTTCAGAGGAATTACCCTAATTGCGTTGGATAACATGGTTGGTATGTGAATATGTGCATGTCTGAAAGTAGAAGAATTGCATGTTAATTTGGTTTTCCTTACAAAAGTCTAGACCAAGGTCAGATAATAGTTCAGCAGCCAGACAACAAGAAAACTTCCTTCCGAGCGATGACGGACAATGAAGACCCAGATTTGCAAGTCCATCCATAGGCATATCTTATCCGTATGATTGATCAAAGTATTCAGAGTAATTCCACATTCGTCATTGCGCGAATGTGTCTGTCCTATTAGGATCAATCAACTCTACTTAACTCAAAGTCCATGGCCAGCGTTATAGCACCAGTTTGAGTAAAGGGAATGGGTTGGGGCGGCGCTAGTCTGAAGGGAGGGGGTTGGGGCGGCGCTTGTCTGAAGGGAGGAGTTTGGGGCGGCGCTAGTCTGAAGGGAGGAGTTTGGGACGGCGCCAGTTTGAAGGGAGGGGGCTGGGGGCGCTGGTCTGAAGGGAGGGATTTGGGCGGCACTAGTCTGAAGGGAAGGGTTAGGGCGGCATTAGTCTGAAGGGAGGGGGTTGGGGCGGCGCTTGTCTGAAGGGAGGGGGTTGGGGCGGCGCTAGTCTGCATGGAAGGGGTTGGGGCGGCGCTAGTCTGAAGGGAGGGGGTTTGTGGCGCTAGTCCGAATGGAGGGGGTTGGGGTGGCGCTAGTCTGAAGGGAGGGGGTGTGGCGGCGCTAGTCTAAAGGGAGAAGGTTGGGGCGGCGCTAGTCTGAAGGGAGGGGGTAGGGGCGGTGCTAGTCTGAAAGGAGGTGGGTGGGGCGGCGCTAGTCTGAAGGGATGGGGTTGGGGAACACTAGTCTGAAGGGAGGGGGTTGGGGCGACGCTAGTCTGAAGGGAGGGGGTTATGGCGGCGCTAATCTTAAGGGAGGGGGTTGTGGCGGCGCTAGTCTGAAGGGAGGTGGATAGGATGGCGCTAGTCTGAAGGGAGGGGGTTGGGGCGGCGGTAGACTAAAGGGAGGAGTTTGGGCGGCGCTAGTCTGAAGGGAGGGGGTTGGGGCACGCATTGCACCCCAAACTTACTTCGACTTTTTCAGATACTTCGAGTTATCAGGGTAATACACGAAGTTGTTGAGAGTCATTCATTTGTCAATTTTAGATGTGGTTAATGCATTTATGAATAGAATGTAGCATTCACAAATAGCGAAGACCCAGATGAGACGCCGCATTAACGCGGCGTCTCATCAGGGTCTGCGCTATTTGCCATTTTAAGCAATTTTTGGTAATGGTGGAAAATATTATTCTTGTATGAATCAGGACCTCTTTTTCTTCGTTAATTGGTGCTAAACCCTTAAAGTGGGTCCTAGAGCAGAGAATGCCATCATATATAACCCCTACCAGAATTGGAATTAGACGCATTAGATGCGTATGTCATCAAGAAACCTTCGGAATGGGGATAGAATAATTCCATATTTTTGGTTCAAAATTGTACGCTTATGCGTTTTAAGCGCGCATACTTGGCTGATGGTACATTTTAGCGTTCTGTGGTTCAGAAGAAGCACGGTTTCCGAGACTTTGTAAGAAAGTACGAAGCGCATTCCATAACTGCAGGTGAGCCGCTTAATTACCCCGTTAATAGGATAAATATTAGATCAATTAAGTCATAGCTTCTTGTTTGCATTGTTAAGATTCTTCGCTTGCCTGCTTTATCATCTCCTATAATCCGGAATCAGAATCTATCGCTGAATTTTCTCATTTCAGACTTTCGGGGAGAGCATTTACAGAAATACAAAACTCGCCAAATATCAGAGAATTTTCACTACAAAAATTACACGTTTGTCCATGTTGTGGTAGTCAACAAAATTGGTTCGCAAGGACGCTGTTATATACATGCATTACTTTAATACGCGACCTAAGCAACAACGACAATAACAATGCAACATTTTTATTTGAGAAACTAATAAGGCTTTGGGGCTATCTCGCATAGACGAATGGCGAGACTGCGCGTGAGCATATGCTCGCCCGAGTCATCGCCGTTCGCCTAATACGTGGACCATGCTCGTATACACCACGCATCACTAAATTTTCTCCTCTCAGGTAATAGAGCAAAGAAAAATCGTTTGAGAAATATTTGTATAAAGAAAACGAGTGTCTTGCTCGTCAATTAAAATGCTAAGATGTTGTCATATGTTTAGCCAAGCCTCCAACCCCAACCACGTGGCTGCTTTTCTGTTGTTGTTCTTAGCATTTCTAAATTGGGATTTTGTCTAGCCTAGTAGAACGGGTGGTTAAACAAAGGACTGGTTTGTTTAAATGATTATTTTTCTCTTTAGCATAAGTAGTAGCATTCCTACACGCACGTGGGTAGTATTGCATCACATAATACTACATGTACATGTATTTTCCAGAAGGACCTTTTTGAACGCCAAGGCAAATAAACCTGTCATAGCTTGCTTTACGCACCACATCCCAATTTGACCGGTTAATCTAATTGTCACCCAGTGTCAGACAACTCAATATCTCTTTTTAAGAATGTCATTTTCCTAAGTAGTGCATACTTTGTTCCATTTGACCAGTTGAATGACCCCTGTCAGCCTATTAACTTCAAGTTTAATGGCCCGAGGTCTTGACAAATTATGCCACCCCAGACAAATTCACATTCCATTGAATATTGCTAAATAAGGATGACAAGGACAATTGAAGGTTTTATGGGGATTACGGGAGCCTTTCCGCGTGCAGTCGGGACCGTATATCATGTTCGAAGACATTTACGTAGGTGCCTTTGAGATAAGTATACTTTGCATACGATCAGAGTGAAGTTACGTAGTTGGTCACGTTGTGCTACTGTAGTCACTTGATTGGACAAACGTGGGTACGTTGTATTTATTGCATAATTCTAACGGTAAATCTGTTTCGTAACTGTACTCTTATCATGTGTGAACTATACCATATCGTAAATGTACGCTTATCGTGTGTGAACTCTACCATATCATAACTGTACTCTTGGCATGTGCGAACTGTACCATCATCTAATCAAAACAAAAACATTTGAGCGTACAATTGTAAGTATTTTATTATCCATGAGTTTTAGCATCTGTTTCGTAACTGTACTCTTATCATGTGTGAACTATACCATATCGTAAATGTACGCTTATCGTGTGTGAACTCTACCATATCATAACTGTACTCTTAGCATGTGCGAACTGTACCATCATCTCATCAACATAGTTCAAGATAAACAAAAACATTTGAGCGTACAATTGTAAGTATTTTATTATCCATGAGTTTTAGCATCTGTTTCGTAACTGTACTCTTATCGTGTGTGAACTCTACCATCATCTCATCAGCATAGGTCAAGAGAAAAAACATTTGAGCATACAACTGTAGGTATTTTATTTTATACTTAGCAGTGAAATCAATGCATATCAAAACAAATAAAAGCGATATCAATCACTAGTGAAATGATATGATATCAATCATTAGTGATTGATATCAGCCTATATTTTCACTGTAGCGTTTTTTGGATCACCTCTGACTTTTCCATTCACTTAATGCAGCTCACTTATAAAGTTAAAACGCCTATAACTTTCTTATTTGTGAAAAAAAAAATCAAGTGTGTGTAGTCATTGTCTTAGTTATATCATGAGGAACATTTTGGTACCAAAATAATTCAGATTTGCTGAAATTTTTCGATTTTGAATTTTCAACACCTCGTGAGGCAATGCACTTAACCTTTGCTACGCAACGTCATCAACATATTACGACGTCGCTTATGATGTCACGTCTCGCACTTTGACGCTGAATTAAATTTAATTTCTTTTTAAGTGTTAGTCTTGATGACTATCACAAACACTCCTTTGTCTTCTATAACATTATTGTGATTCGGCTTGAAATTGATTAACTGTAAATCTTCTAAAAAGTATATAATAAAAAAAAATACTTTATTTTAGTAAATACCAAATATATTTCATCTCGTGATTTGAAAACATCGAAAATTTCATTCGTGCTGCGCACTCATGAAAATTCTGATGTTTTCAACACACTCAATGAAATATATTTGGTATTCACCTCAAAAAAGTAAATATCCTCTATTTATTATCCATCAGTTTAAGCATCTGTATCGTAGCTATACTCTTATCGTGTGCGAACTCTACCATCATCTAATCAGCATAATATAGTTCAAGATAACAAATACGTTTGAGCGTACAATTGTAAGAATGTTATTATCCATCAGTTTTAACATTTGCTTTGGGTCTCATTTAAGGCTTGTTGAGTACCGACAAATATAGACAGAGAGGCAATAAACTGGCAAAGAATATGGAAACAAAAGTAAAAAATCTTGCAAAGAATATAGACAGAGAGGCAAATAAACTGGCAAAGAATATGGACATAGAAGTACATAAACCGGCTAAGAATATGAATAAAGAAGCAAAAAAACTGGCTAAGAATATGGACACAACAGTGAATAAACTGGCAAAGAATATAGACAGAGAGGCAATAAACTGGCAAAGAATATTGGCACAGAAGTAAATAATCTGACAAAGAATACGGACAGAGAGGCAAATAAACTGGCAAATAATATGGATACGGAGGCATATAAAATGGCAAAGAATATGGACACAGAAGCAAATCAACTGGCAAAGAATATGGACACAGAAGCAAATAAACTGGCAAAGAATATGGACACAGAAGCAAATCAACTGGCAAAGAATATGGACACAGAAGCAAACAAACTGGCAATGAATATGAATACAGAAGTAATTAAGCTGGAAATGAATATGGACACAGAGGCAAATACACTTGCAAAGAATATAGACACAAAAAATCAAATAAACTGGCAAAGAATGTGCACATAGAAGCAAATAAACTGATTAAAATATGAATACAGAAGCAAATAACTTGCCAAGAATATGGACACAGAGGTAAAATTACCTGGCTAAGAGATGGACACAGGAGTAAATAATCTGGCAAAGAATAAAGCCACAGAGGCAAATACACTGGCAAAGAATATGGATACGGAGGCAAATAAATGGGCAAAGACTTTGGACACAGAAGCAAATAAACTGGCAAAGAGAATGAATACATAAGCAAATGAACTCGCCAATAATATGGACACATAAGCAAATAAACTGGTAAAGAATATGAATACAGAAGAAAATAATATGGCCAAGAATGTGAATAAAGTCGCAAATAAACTGGCAAAGAATATGACTAAAGAAGAAAATAAACTAACCAAGAATATGAATACAGACACAAAGAATATGGACATAGAAGGAAATAAACTGGCAAAGAATATGAATACAGAAACAAATCAACTGGCAAATATTATAAATATAGAAGCAGATAACTTGCAACGACTTTGGACACATAAGCAAATGAACTAGCAAAGAGCAAAATACTGACCAAGAATATGAATACAGAAGCAAATAAACGGACAAAGAATATGGACACATAACTAAATAAACTGACAAAGAATATGAATACAGAAGCAATAAACTGACAAAGAAAATGAATATAGAAGCAAATAAACTGGCAAAGAATATGGATACGGAGGCAAATTAATTGGCCAAGATTATGGACACAGAAACAAATAAACTGGCGATGAATATGTACACAGAAGTAAATAATATGGCAAAGAATATAGACACCAAGTCAAATACACTGGCCAAGGGTATGAACACAGAACTAAATAATCTGGCAAAGAATATGATCACAGAGGCAAATAAACAGGCAAAGAATATAGATACCAAGCGAAATTAACTGGCAAAGAATATGAATACAAAGCAAGTAAACTGGCCAAGAACATGAACTCAGAAGCAACTAAACCGGCAAGGGTACGAATACAAAAGCAAGCAAACTGGCCAAGAATATGGACACAGAATTAAATGATCTGGAAAAGAATATGGATAAAGAGGCAAATAATCTGGCAAAGAAAATAGACACAGACGCTAATAAACTAGCAAATAATATGGACACAGAAGTAAATAATCTGGCAAAAATATAGACACAGAAGCAAATAAACTTGCGTAGAGTATGGACACAGAATTATGTAATCTGGAAAGAATGTGCACACAGAGGCAAATAATCTGGCAAAGAAAATAGACACAGCCGCAAATAGACTGGCAAATAATATAGGCACAGAGGCAAATGTTTTGGCCAAGAATATAAATACAGAAGCAATGATCATGCAAAGAATATGGATACAACATTAAATAATCTGGAACAATATGGACACAGAAGCAAATAAGCTGGCAAAGAATATAGACACAGAGTTTAATAATCTGGCAAAGAATATGGACACAGATTTAATAAACTTGCTAAGAATATGCATACTGAAGCAAATACATGTACACTTGCAAAGAATATAGACACAGAGGCGTGGCAAAGGATATTGACTTAAAAGCAAATACACTTGCAAAGAATATGGACAAAGATGTAAATAATCTGGCAAAGAATATGGGCACTGAGATAAATAAACTGGCAAAGAATATGAAACAGAAGCAAATAAACTGGCAAAGAATGTGGAACAGAAGCAAATAAACTGGCAAAGAATATGGAACAGAAGCAAATATACTGACAAAGCAAATAAACATGCAAATAATATGGATAGAGAAGTGAATTGGTAACACAGTCTTGTATCATTTAATGAGACACCTTGAGAAGATTTAAAAAAACATCAAATTAATTATTGTTGACGTGAATGTTATGTAGAACCATGCCAAGTGTTACCCATGATGCAAACGATTTGCCAAATGCCAATTGAAAGTTGAAACAAACATACCTTAGCCACTCTTGTCAATATGTCTAACCAGCATGGATATGTTATAGTTGTAATCATGGTTTGCCTGCCTACCATTTGTCATTAAGATCTTTGTTTTGTCTATTTTTGAGTGGCCGTTTTACACAGGGCTTACTGTACATCATTGAAGACCTTTTCACATTTCGAGATACTTCATGTTAAAGTTGGCGGCAAGGGTGGTATACTTTGGAGAATCTTATACCTTTCCATCATATGTCACAATTAACAGTGATACTGCGACTATGATGCGTATGTTTGGTAAAAAAGGCGACAAAGATCAGGATTGGATACAATCAAGCACCACACCTTACCCAGGATACAACATGGAAAAATGACAAAAATACAATAAAACATCACAAACATGAGCCAAGAGGTAAGCCCTTCCCAGCAGGTGACAAACAGCCGCGAAAGCATGACAAACACAAGACATAAATAACACAAATGATCCACAAAGAAGCACCGCCTTGGAACGGTCAGTAAAAGTAATATTTTACTGGAGGGCTTAAACCGGTTTCACGGAGCCAACCTCACCCTTAGTTCAGGCTAGGATCAAGACACATAGATGTTTGGTTTGCATGAAAGACCCATAACTTATCCTTGCATCATCCACAGAACATATAAATCAATATATAAAACGGAGATAAAGCAAAGATAAGGACTCAACAGTACATAAAACTGAATACCCGAGTAAAAGAAAACCAACAGGTAAACCCCGATGGGCCTGTCAACAGCCAAAGCATCAGGCCCCTCCCATCTCATCAATAGCTCAGATTTCGCTGATCTCCTTTTTGTATTCACCCCGCATTTCACATTTCAAATATCAATCTCATTCACGTGCGTTCCGATCGTTTGATGATGAGATGTACAGATGATAGTGCTAATATTTTTATCCCTAAATCAAATAAACAGATAATGCCCCATTTAACTTTTTCTTCTATTTTCGCAGCCATCATGATGGATAAAGCGTGCCATATCACTCGATCACGCCAGTATTACATTCCCGTATTACGTTATCTGAGATGCGATTATTTAGGAATTATATTTGACGTTTCGTTGCAGCGAAAAAGTCATAAGGGCAAAAAACAGATATGAAAACCGTTGTACATATTTTCCCGGAAAGAGCATTTGGACCAACGCATACGAATTTGGTACGTATCGCAACGGCGGACAGCTTTAGCTCAGACAAGCCTGTGTGTCTGCGTAGTCTTGCTGAAGTTGAGTTGAATATGAAAGAAGACATAATACCTTGGGGCCTTGTGAAAATAATGTAGGGAAGCCACGATAACAAATCAAATCAAAGCCTATCTCTGGTGCCCATAATAGCAAGGGATACAAAAAACATACATCGAAAGTTTGTGTTCTTTTGTTGTCGGCTACTGACTTTTTCAAAAACTAAATTTTTATTTTACTTTTTTTTCAAGAAATACGATCAGAGTTTATAGTCATGATATGTGAAGCCTTATTTTGTTTCTTTGTCATGTTTGTGAAACAACAAAATTTGAAAATTGTGTCTATTGTAAAATTTTAGGGGGCTCTTTCAGGGTTACCTACCAATATTAGTTTAGTTGACCATAAAAATCGGCAATTCTTTCCTCCGGAAGAGGTATCGTGCCATCCATTCTTTTTCTTAAACCCTCGACATAGATATATCTTTACATTCTCGCGTTTTACCTGTAACTATCATTCTTTCAGCGCCACGCCAAGGTGAAAATCATATTTAAAAGTAATGAAAATGTGCAAAAAACATAACATCCTACTACAGGTAAAACTCTGCGATAGATAAAAAATACAAAACCCGAGTAAATTGGCAAAATGGATAAAGCAGTACATTCAAGCTTCCAACTGAAAATTATTTTTCTCATTTCTCAACTGTCAAATTTCTCAACTGTCTCATTGTGGGTACTCAATCAGACGGCTCTAACTGAGCACCCCAAGCAAAGGTTTAAATTGGTGGGAATCAAAATCATGCGCGGATCCAGAAGGGGACAGGGTGCCCGGATCCCCCCCCCCTGAAAAATTACAAAAATATTGGGCTTCTTAGCAATATGACCGCCATGATGTATTTTCATGCATGCAATTATCTGTATTATACAAATGTACCTCTTGTTGTTGACTATGTTGACCTAGAGTGAATAAAGAATTGAATTGAATTGAATACTGGATCATACTGGTCCGGATCGACTGAAAATCGCAAAGCTACCAATTTAGCCAGCATTCGATTTCGGTTCATTATCGACACGCTAAGGAAACGCCATTTAAATGATGATAGCCTTCTTATAGTGGTATTTGGATCCTTCCTCCTCTTATAAACTAAAAAAGTTGTCAAAGTTGGACCCCCTCTGACAGAACTTTCTGGACCCGCGCATGAAAATAATGACTAGTTTTCGTGCAACACCTATACACATCAACCGGCTGTGCGCGCGTGTGTACAGGTAAATTAAAAGTGGCTTTTCATTACGTGTAAACATAACAGTTTTTATTGTTGATAGGACCTAGACAATAATTGAACACCCTTTTCTCACGATTTGGTTAAAGATTTAGAATGTGATAGAATACATATGGACTTCAATACATGTACATTTTGTAAAAGCAGGACAAAGGTCTATGAGAGTGCCTTTTAACCAAAGTCAGCATGGTTAATATGCTCGCGCGAACATTAAGTTGAAGATCAAAATGTTTAAATAAATGCACACAAGTGCGTCCTTATGGCGACCATACGACCTAACAAAGTGACAATTTCTTGTTATCAAAATTGTTCACATTCCTATCCATGTTACTGTATAAATAGATGGTGTAAGTAAATAATAAGAAGAAAATAAGAAGACTGTAATCATTTAAAGTGAAATCAAATCCTGGTCTTGCGACATGGAAATATTTAATTAGCACATGTAAGCCTCGACGTCAGAAAACGTCTCTTGCACTTTCATTATTGAATCGCGCAGATCAGACTCTGATCAGCGCCTTTATTATTTGGCCTCTTGCAAGTATAATAGCTACGTTTGCTACATGCACAATTTCTACGAGCTAGCTAACCTTTGAGCTGAGCAGGCTGAATTGAGTTTAACTGGTCGCAGCCTCCAAATAGACAGATTTTCTCGCGACGTGGCCCATTTGAATCTCGGTCTTCGAGGTTTATGGTGAAGAAAAGCCATGCTTGGCGATATAAAGTCCAATCTCTGACGTGAGCCCTCATCTTAAGATCGCTGAAAATGGTTTAATGCTGTGGGACTCCGTCGTTGCGCCGTCATACTAACTAAACAAGCAACCTTCATCTTGCGACATGGCGTAAGATTTTAGTCACCTAAATTTGTAGTTTCTAAATTTGCTTCAAAAGTACGTACACTAGAAAAGCTACGGTAAAGAATTTATATCTTATTACAGCACTTGAATCTTAAAACTCAGCAAGCGAAGAATATAAGCTCAATTGGAATGGAAAGGTAAGCTTTTCATTTACATAACTTTATTTAACAACATCAAGGGGTACTTTACTAACTGGCTACTGAAGCGTTTAATACTCTTGATACAGTCGTCTCCAACTAAAAGGGTTGTAGAGCATATGCGATGAACTTTTTCCCCGACTATGCATCTTTTATATTCTAGAAACGGCCCACTTGTATATTCTCATACGGGTCCACCTATGAATTCTTGTGTATATCGTACATGTACAGATTGTACCCTGATAAAGGTCCTACTATTTGTTATGTTTTGAATCATGACGTATGTGCTTAGTCTGATAAAGTTTAGCTATGTTTCGAACTATGGCATACTTTAATGTGCTTATTCTGATAACGATCCAGCTATGTTTCGAATAATGGCATTATGTGCTTATTCTGATAACGGTCTGGCTATGTTTCGAATAATGGCATATGAACCTATTCTGATAACGATACAGCTATGTTTCGAATAATGGCATATGAACCTATTCTGATAACGATACAGCTATGTTTCGAATAATGGCATTTGTGCTTATTCTGATAACGGTTTAGCTATGTTTCGAATAATGAAATATGTGCTTATTCCAATAACGGTTTAGCTATGTTTCAAATAACGGTATATGTACATGTACTTGTTCTGATAACGGTTTAGCTATGTTTTGAATAATGACATACATGTACGTATACATGTGCTTACTCTGATAACGATGTGCTTATTCTGATAACGATCCCGCTATGTTTCGAATAATTACATACATGTATATATAGTGTTTATTTTGATGATGATACAGCTATGTTTCGAATAATGGCATATGTGCTTATTCTGATCACATGCCTAGTTGCTTCTTTTCAAAACGACTAAATTTTGTAGTCAGATAGACGTTTCAGAACCACGCCTAGTATGTCACTCGAAATTCACTTCATAGTGTATAACTGACCAATGCACCGACGACTTAGGACGTGACATAGTCCCACAGTGTTCAATCAACCTGAGGTTTACCTTACAGTTAGTGGATTTAACTCTTTGCATGCTGGGTAATTTTTCATCCGTTTTGTCGTCTGCTGATTTTTTCAAATCATCTTTTTCGAAAATGTCTTCCAACGATATACTGGTTACCTAAACTTCCTTAAAGACTATATAAGTCGCGTTTTATTGCTCATTCTAGCTCATGTACTACTACCTAGTTGTCTATAATTTTGACTTTTTGCCTTATTGCGATTAAAAACCATGTTATTAAACATTGCGAAACAGTTTTTGAGAGGAATGGTAAAAATCTATTTTGGTCTATTAAAACTTAGGTGAAACTCTTAACAAATTAAAAATCTAAAGGTATAGCATCTAGTGTGCCTACATATTATTTCTCTACTCTCTATACTACATTGCCTCATAATTTAGTCAAAGGAAAGTCAAGTGAATTAATTGAACAACTTAGTAACAGAGAGGGCTCACTTTATTTGGATTGCAGTGAGAAACGCGCATTTTTTTTTAACTTCTGAATAACCTAAAAGATTCAAATTGTGGTCATGTCAGAATGTTTGTGACGCTCTCCATTATCTTTTAGACAATATATCTATAAGATTTGGCTCAAAATAGTATAGACAAACCGTAGGTATTCCTGTGGGTACTAATTGTGCTCCTCTTGTTGCAGCTTTGTTTTCATTTTGTTATGAGAGAGACTTCATGTTGTCTCTTTCTGGCAATAACCCACCAGATGTTGCTGAAGCATTTAACTCTACCTCATGATATCTAGATGACTTGCTAAATATTGACAATCCTTATTTTGAACAAGTGGTAAGTCAGATATATCCCACTGAACTCTAGTTAAATAAGGCTAATTCCTCAGATACTGAAGCCCACTTTTTGGACTTGGACTTGTCCATTACTATTGGCATAGTTTTATCTAAAATTTATGATAAAAGGGATAATTTTGAAATAGTTAATTTTCCATTTCTTGATGGAGATGTTCCTCGCTTCCCTTTCTATGCATTTCACAACTTATTCATTTTGCGAGAGTATGTTCTAATGTTGATGACTTCAACAAAAGAAACGAATATTTGACTTCTAAGTTCTTAAAACAAGGTTATCGATACCATAAAATTCGTAAAGCTTTTTCCTAAATTTTAGTACAGACACTCAGAGTTGATTGTTAATTCAATATTTGTTTACAAAATCTTCTGCAGCAAGGCATATCAGAACATGTATTTATGCTGATAGAGTTGTTGGAAAGCCTAGTTTTAGTGACCTATGTAAAAAGCTAATTAAACGTTATAAACGGATGGGATACAACATGGACAGTCTGCATGCCTGGTTGTAAACCCAATCATGGTTTATAGCTATGGTTTCCTCTTTAATTGCACGACGGTGGGTCAAGCCTCAGATACAATGACGGCCAGGACCTAAAGCTTTAATCCGTTGGTTGGTGCACGATGCTTGTCCTTGGCTGGGCCCAAGGTAGCTCAACTTGAAGTTTTCTGTAGCTCCGTCTATCTGTGAGTCATGAGCCCTCTTCTTTGTTTCATCAAAGTGTGTTCATTTGATTAGATTGTTTTTCTGTGATGATGCATTGCATTAGTTAAGAAGCCCATCGAAAGGTAAACAATTTTTGTGTATTAACAACAACATAATCTAGGATGAAGATTTGGCGCCAGTAAAATGCATTCAAGCCGCCCCCCCCCCACGTAGCTTACTTAGGCTGAGGTCCGTTCTAAGGCGGTGGTTTTGTTGTTGTTGATTTATTGTTTTATGTACCACCCATTGTTTGTGGGGGTTCTGTCTTTGTCATTGGTTGGTATGCATTACTTTAGGTCCTTTCTAGTTTTGCAATCATCTTGACGAGAAAGAGAGAGCTGGTTGCTTCGCTTTTATTGTCTTTTGGGTGTCTTCTTACTGTTTATCCTGTAACTCTTCTTTACGGTGCCGTGGGTTGGTCTGCAGTTTGTGATTGTCGTATTTCCTGATCATACTCACTTAATTTTCAGGAATACCATCAGAGTGTCAACAGTTGGAATCCATTTCATTGGGCCTGTTCTAGATCCAAACTTTTTGAAAAGGTTACCAGCATACAGCACTAGTAGACAAGTGTTAAAATAGGCCTGGTTTTAAGAAAGGTGATTTACGGTGCATTGTGGACCAGTTTAGTTTTCTGCAAGCGATCCGCATATGTGTTTTCTGATAACGTTCGACAGTTGTGTTATCTGACCAGCCAGTGTGTTCAGTTAGACAATTGAATATTGTAGCCCCACTAGATAGCTGCGCAAGCATGGCTTTGAAGATTGACTACGCGTGTGCGATAAGTATCAAAATCTCATATGCTGGCCCTTTTGTTTTATTTCAGATTTCCACGGAAAAGCTATTCCATACAGTAGATAGACATCGCAGCAGACCTCATAATATAATCCAATGAAAAGCGACGTCATACGGTATCGCAAGGATGTTTAGAAAATATATCAAGAGGGTGGCATATATAGTTCAATGGCTAGTCTACCATATGGCCCCCTGAACATATAAGATTATACATAAAACATGGAAACAAACGAACAGTAATATGTGCATAATATATGCTAGATATGTGTCCAGGGAACACGGATGTCCCCACCGTCCAAAAATCGCATATTCTCGCAATGACATATATTTTTTATGAACAAAAGTCAATAACTCTTGCAGCCATGGGATGATATTGATCATTTTGGAACTTGAGCGAGACATTTTTGTGTTATATTTGCGTCCAAGTTTCGTAAATGTTCTATTTGGGATTGCTTAAGGGCTAGAACTCCCGAAGACATTGTGCGATAACTTGAGAAAGATATTATGGAACTAAACAATGTGTCCAAGTTTCATAAAACTCTGATCAAAACTATTCGACTTAGAGAGCGGACGTAGTTGGTTCGACGTACGTACATACGGACGGACGGACGTATGTACGAAAGAATTGACGGACAGGGGTAATTCTTGATTTAATGCCCCAGCCATTTTCACGGCGGGGGCATAATAAAACATTGAAACAGTCGAACAGTAATATGTACATTATACAAACATGAATGGCATTACTACGAAGGGTTTTCTGGTTCTGACTAAAATTGGATTAACAAACATCTGCAAACATTGTTCAAATGAATCCCAAAATATTTTTTAATTCGAAATTCATTTTTTTTAGAAAATGACAAAACAAAAGTGTATGCATTAGAAGATTCCTTAGGTGTAGTAATACTAAGAAAGTGTTTACCAGTAACTCTTATGAATGATTGTGTACTCTGGTCTCTGTTTACTTGGAAGGTCCCTTGTAACTGGAAAACGGTTAAATTTATTTTTGCTAACAATTTATGTATTCCCACAGAGTGCTCCTATTCAATTAAGTATGTACGCCTCTTCACACCTATCGTATAAGGCTTAATTGAAACTTGTCAGTATAGAAGTTTAGACAACTATTATTATAGCAAAGAAGCGCTAGAAGACGTGCTGTGCTCAATTGTAAACGGAGCAAAAATTCCCACCTGTTTTAATAGGATGCAACAAAACCAACCATTCATTGTCATTTATGAACGCCCCGTGGGTAAAGGGCGCTTTCAGAAATAACTCTTACCCTCCGTAGCAAATGCCTACAAAAAGAGTATTTACCCCATGTACAGAACGTATTGTAGGCCCTGTGGTTTTAGACAAGAATATTGCCTTTATGTTTTTTGCTTTGTAAGTCAATGTAAAACATGTGACCCACGAGGTAGGGTCATCCTTAGCCCCATAACCGCAGTTTATAAACAACTCTAAAAAATACCACTATTTAATGCAACAGAGAAATAAGCAATGTTCTAGGCTCAAACATGAAGATTGTTTATTTTTTCACTATCTAAAACATGTGGCCCGAGGTAGGTCCATTTTAGCCCAAGAACCACCCTTTAAAATATTGTAGAGTACCACTTGTATTGGTAATATTGCATACCATTTATTAATGCTCTAGGCTTTGTGGTTTCAAACAAGAAGACCGTTTTTTTTTTAATTTTAAATATTTTCTCTATGCAAAACACGTGGCACCCGAGGCGGAACCATTTTTTACTCTAGGGTCTTGGTAGAGAGTCCACTCGGTTATTTATGCATAGTACATACCAAACAACAAGGCTCTAAATCATTGTGGTGTCTGACGAGAAAAACTTTTTAAATGCTTTTAATGTGTTCTCTATATAAGCCTATGTAGGGCGGAGCTACTTTCGACCCCCAGGACCATATTTTTAGCTAGCATGGTAGATGTTTACGATGCGACTTACCAATCATGAAGGCTCTAGGACTGATGGTTTTAGACAAGAAGGTACTTAAAGGTTTCGTTCCAAGAATATAATAATATATGAAGCTCATTTAATCATCTATGCAATGATCGGACGCCATCTGAACAATTATAAAAGAGGGCCATAATATGAAACATTCCTGCTGAGTTTGGTCATGACGACGAACGACGCATGACGCAACAAACGGCATACGACGGACGGCGGGCATCACAATTGCTCATATTGTGTATTTGGTGAGCAATTAACACAGTCAAATCTTGTTTCTTCTTAGAACAAGAAGTACACAACGCACATGGCATCAAACATCCATGACCCGGAATACGGCATATAAACCCTATTAGACTTCGAGCTAAAAAAGGTCCTGCTCCTCCCCCTAGGGAATTTTGCAGACATATCCTATCTTGAAGAAAATTTCAAGCCGCATCTTTTAAGAGATGTTTGCACTCTGTGCTCCGGGGCGTTAGTCTCTGACAGCCTGTTACATATGTTACTGTAACAAACAAAGGAAAAAATCAAAATGAAAGTTTGAGCTACAGAAAGAAGACATTAAACCATCTAATTATTCAAATTTCTTATTTAGTTTGCAAGCTGGATGCCTAAGCTACATGAAAGCAGCATTTTAAACACAATTACAGCCTTCAATGGTGTTATATGCGTTACATAGATTAAATTTCCCTTTGAAAGTTGAAAACGTGACTAACATCATTCATTTTAAAGACGATTTGTGCATTTTAACAATTAGTTTACTAAAATACTCATTTGACTAATAGAAAAAACAAAGTTTGCTTTTCTATCTCAAATACATTGTTTTATATGAGCTATTAAACAACCCTACCCCCAATTTTAACTATCCAATTTTGGTATCTATTATTGAAGAAAAATATATGAAAATATTTGACTCTCGTGGATATCTTACATTTTTGGCACTGTCTTGCTAATGCAATAAAGAATCATACATTTGCAAGTGTGACATCAGGATCAGAGCACTTATTAAAGTATGTAACGTATGTTACATGGCATAATGAATGAGCTAGGAAATTTTCTTGGAAGTAAGAGATGATATTTCAGAAAAATACCGTTTTTCACATGTTTTCCTATTAATCTCTAGCCTCTGGTGCCTTAGTCTCAGTAATTACAGTCATTGTTGATAACAAGCCCTTGGAATTGTGTTACCTATGTTATATATAACCTTTTTAATCACATATTTCCTTATGCCTATAATATTAAAATATATAGACATATAGATAGAAAAAAATAGTTCTCATTTAAATGACACAATTTAATAAATATTCCCATTAAATAAAATTATTCAAAAATAATCTTTATTCAAGTCACCCTCACAATGTCTATCATTGTGTCTGCTTCTATTGCAAAATAATCACCCATTTCATCACAACCAGTAGAATCATGGCATTGTTTTAGGAGTGCAAACCGAGTACAACCCTGTTCCTCTCCACCCCTTTGGGAAATGTGCAGACATATCCAACCTTAAAAAACAATTCAATCTGCATCAAATAAGAGACGTTTGCACTCTATTAACTAGGGGGTAAGCCTGTAATGGTATGATACATATGTTGCCATATCAATTTAAGAATAAATGAATTGAAAGTCTTAGAAACAGAAAGAAGACGTAAAACTATCTATTTATTTGAATTATTCATGTAGTTTGCATGCTGAATACCTTTGATACATAAGAAAAGATTTTTTAACAAATAAACAGCTTCCTATGGTGTTATATGTGTTACATTAATTAAGATTACTTTTTAAAATTGGTAATTGTGACAAACATCACTTATAAGCATTTCATGTGATCCTCCTCTTTAGCCATCAAAAGACTTAATTTTCTTTGTATGTTTGGCCAGTGCCAGCGTCAAACAAGTTGACTCAGCCAAACTTGAATCCTTTTAGCATTCTTCAAAAGCAGAAGCAGCATGTCAGTGTCATGGGATCAAACACCTTATTAAATATGGGTTTAAAGCCATTTCACATATATGCATACAATGGAGTATGACTCTGGTATATATCTCTTCCTGTGAAGTGGCAAGAGCAATCTAACTGCAGCTGCCTCTGCATCCGTGCTAGTCAAATGATAACTTTGCTCTGATTTTGCAAAATCTATGTCTCTACCGTGTACCTCTAAGAATACTTTAAGATTTCTGACATTGGTCGAACAGAAATTTGATAGGCTGCTTTTTTGCATCATTTGCCATGGAACCTATCCAGTCTTTTGGTGCTCAAGTCCTCAGGTCTTAGATCAATAGTATTTTGCTGCCCCCAAAGAACTTTATAAGTTTTCTTTAGTTACAATGTTGACTCTTGATGGTTTTGGCAGACCGTCTGAAACAATTTCTGTTACACCTTGAAAGTTATCTGGTATAAGAGAAAGAATATGAAGTTGGACATTGCTATCAATTATGTTTGCAGTTGGTTGTTTTTTGATGTAAGTTCATTGAAGCATGTCTTAAAATAATATAAAACCTATGATTTCTTAGTTTTTGCAGCCATATCATTAGCTGTTACATTCAAAATAAGGAAAGTGGACTATGGGTAGAATGGGATAACCAGTAGTTCTATATCATGCTCTATTGAAGATTTATACAGAGTAAACAAGTTGATGAGGTGCCTTATTTCATGATCCATTGAAAACACTGAAATTGAAACACTTGCCTCTGACTGTGTAATCAAAAAGGATGTCACGACTATGCCCTTGCTCATTATGACGAGTTATATATGTTACATCCTTTAATAAGCGCTCTTATCTTAGAAACTTAGTGAATCATTGAATTGAAAGGGTCTAATTTGCGCTCTGTTCATCCAACATTTCATTGCTTTACCTGCTGTGATACATCTAGTTCGTTTATCTGAAGGGAAAGAGTTACCTCGATTTCAGCACTTCAGAAGTACTAAGACTTCAAATAAGTTTTTGAATGCTTGGGGAAAGATAATAAGTGCAGAGACATTATTAGATGAAAATATGTTGGTTGCATGTATGGAAAGGCTACATTTATAAAAGTTAACTAGCTAAGATATGATTCTTTATCACAGAAATATCAAGGTACATTAGTCCAGGTTCTCATTGCTCTTAATGGCATAGTTTTCCTCCTTGTAAAGCTTTAGTCTTTCTCCTACTTGCAGAGTATCACTTGAAACACATACTCAAAGAGCCAACTATTAGGAATTCATATCAGTTTCCGAATGTTCCAAGCCATAAATGGCAAAATTGGAAAGTTGATAATGGCTCATCAATTTTGAGTGGACTGGTGGTAAAATTGAATAACAGTAAATGATTGAAATAGTGTGTGATGATTCTACTAGTTGCAAGGAGGCATGTGATAATAATGATTACCACTGAAGCAGACAATGACAAACGTTTAACATGAGTGTTAAATTGATGAGAAATAGTTTGGACCATTTCATTTATTGTATTTTCTTGTAAAAATGTAAAACTATCCTTTCTATTTGTGGCTCTATATTTAGCATTATATGCACATTATTAGGAAATGTGTCCACAAGGCCATTGATAACATCTGTAACACCAGTCCATGGGCTTGATAATCAGAAATGAATATAATTTCAATTGTTTTGGCACCAAAGACTTATAAGTACACATTAAGTGTCCTGATCTTTAACTTAATGACATCTTGTAGATATATAAGCAAGACAGACTAAGAAAATGAAAAATATCCACACGCTGTAATCGCTTTCATGTGTTTTACTTAAACGGTAATAACAAAATTCGCTTCTCTGTAAAACTGGGAGTAGGGCTGTGTATTAGCTCCTAAAAGACAATATATTTAAGTTAGAAAAGCAAACTTGGTTTTTCCTATTCATCAATTGAGTATAAGGTTGTAAAATCTAATAAAACAGTTTGAAACCAAGTCATAGTAGTTGTTTAACTACATGACGATAGCCACAATTATAGCTTTTAAACTATAATTATGTTCATGTAACGCACATAACACCACAGTAAGCTGTATTAATGTTAAACAGCTTCCATATGTACTAAAGACATCCAGTATAAAGACTATAAGACTGTCAATTTATTAGATAATTTTAATGTCTTCTTTTGGTAGCTCAAACATTCAAATTTCTTATTCTCAATTTGATATAGTAACATATGTAACAAGCTGTTACAGGCTAACGGCCCGACTTACAGAGTGCAAACATTTTTATTAAATGCACCTTGAATGGTTACATAAGATGTAATTTGTCTGCAGAATTCCAAAGGGTATTAGGATGGAGCAGGCCCTTACTCAGCTTGATGTCAAAATACTGTTTGATGATTTTACTTATCACGCTAACATATGTAACGCTCTCTGATCTTTAAAACTTGATGACAACTAGCAGATCTATAAGTCTTTATCATAGGAGCCAGTTTAAAATTCCTAAACAATGTAAGATGTCCAACAGCTGCGAGATTTTTTACAATTTTAGCTCAAACTTTCAAACTACATTCTCTTTATTTGATATAGTAACGCATGTTACACGCTGTTTCAGTCTAACGCCCCAACATAGAGAGTGCAAACATCCCTTATTCAATGCAGCTTGAGTTGTACTATAAGAAGGAATATGTCTGCAAAATTCCCTCGAGGAGATTAAAACATTTTTAGGCATATCTTATGTAAAGACAATGAGCTTGCCCATTTATTACATCAGGTAACATATATCACAGCCTCTGATATTAAAAATTTTGCAACAAACTTGCAGATTTATGAGTCTTTTCATATAAGCAAATAAATCCCAAACAATGAAACATATTCATCAACTGAAAATATTTTTGAACTATTTTTTACTTTAGTTTTAGTACCAAACATTTCACCTTAAAACTGGGTAGGGGTAGGGTTGTTTAATTGCTTATTTCAGAAAAAATATTTAAGCTAGGGAAACAAACTTTAATTTTTCTGTTAGCCAATTGCATAAGCAAGTCAGACATGGTTAAAAACATTTTGCAAAACACACAGAGAGATTGTGAATGTAAATGATGTTAGCCACACTTGCAAATTTTAATGGGTTATCTGATTTATGTAACGCATATTACACCTTAGGAAGCCGCAATTTTGTTCAAATGGCTGTCATACGTAGTTAAGATATCCAGTATGCAGACTATATGAATGATTTTTAAAAATAAATATTTTAATGTCTTTAATTTGTAGCCCAAACTTTCAATTTACTTTTTCTAAGTTTGATTAAGTAACGTATGTTACAGGCTCTTACAGACTAACGCCCCGGAGCACAGAGTGCAAACATCTCTTAAAAGACTCGGCTTTCAATTCTCTACAAGATAGGATATGTCTGCAAAATTCCCTAGGGGGGGGGGAGCAAACCTATTCTCAGCCATCCGTCTATATACTCAAGGTGATAATTTAAAGAACTAGCAGCAACAGAAGGAACGATAATTGATCACAATAAATCACTAACAAATACTGTAAATTCGCAAATTTTCACGAGGGTTTAATTTTCGCGAAACTTCACATATGCGAAGTTTCGTGAAAATAAAACGAGGGTTTAATTTTCGCGAAATTTCGCATATGCGAAGTTTCGTGAAAATAAAACCCTCACGAAAAAGCAAAATCGCTCTGTCGTTTCCTGATATTTGTAAATTATTCCTTAGACGCGAACTTTGAGCGTCGCAAATATGACTTTAAACGCTATTATCGAAAATGAAATTCTCGCTAAAATTTCCGAATTTACAGCACCCTTGAACTACGAATTGCGTATCTTCAGTAGAATGGAATATTTGATGAGCCTGGAATTGTCAAGGTTGAAGCGGCGTTGGTTGGCTTTCTTTTGAAAAGTCATGTGTCCTTACGCTGTCCCAATTTCCACTCTTGACATTATTTATTTAGGTAAGAAAAATGTAAATTTACATTTCAGTCGGACCACATTGCAAACAACATTACAGTACAACAACGTACTGCGTAGTATCCCAGCAGGCACATCACGTTGAAACAACGCCGTATCGACGCCAATGCGACGTCGCATTGACGTTGATATGACGTTGTTTTGAGGTAGGTTGTATGCCTGCTGGGATATTGTACAAACAGTCAGATCAGACTATGACTGACCAATGTATGGTTCGTGAAAAAAAAAATCATTCCAGGGGCGGATCAAGAAAATTCCGTTAGGTTGGGCGGGGGTTGGGGTGGGTGGTGGTCCTGACAACTTTGTTTTTGTCATCAACGTATTTTACAGAGGGCCGTGCTCACGAACCTCCCTCGAGGGGGTCCGTACAAGTATTTCTAAGGAAACGTATAGCCACTTGTGATTTTCCAGGGGGCGAGGGGTCCGGACCCCCTGTCCCCAAACCCCTGGATTCGCCCATGATGTAAAAGTTATGGTTGTTCTTGGGATCATCGTTTGTATACGAGAACTCCCTTAACGGATATGGATACGGGAAGAGCTCGACATTTGAGCCAGTGCATGAGATGTCCAACAATTTGGTATGTGCGACCAGCAATGCCTCAGATCAGCATGCGCATACGCGCAGTCTGATCAGAGCCTTTCTAGTAGCTTGAATATTCTAAGATTGTTAAGCTACTGACTGAAGACCATTTGGAGTATCTAAGCTTAAAAAGAAGGCTGCAGAGGCTCGTCCGAGTCTTCACATGTCAAAATGCCACATCGTTGGAAATCACATGCCACGGCTCATTTCATTTTTATTAAAGACAAAAACGATCTTTAGAGAAATAAATAAAATGTTATTTGGAAATTATAACCTTTGACTCCCTGATATATACAATGGACCATCAAGCCAAATGGAAGAGGCTAGGTTAATTCGTTTGGAAGTCTGTGCCTTTTTCCGGTCGCTAGTGACGGTGTTATATCGTTGTCAGTATCTGCTATACTGTTTATATTGGCTAATCTGTCTGGCTTGAAATTTTCAACTACACCTGATAAAAGTTTATTTTATTATTTGAAAATGACCATTACCTTTCTATGGCCCCACCACCTTTGTTATTGGCAGTAGGTTGGAAGTTGATGCCATATCACTCCGGGCCAACTCAAGATATTTTGTACTTATCGTATATGCGCAAAAGCCTCCATAAACGCCCAGCGGGGCTAAATGTATATTTTTTGTCTGGGTTTATATATCAATACTTTGTGTATACAAGCAGCGAAAGCTCGGGCGGGCAAGCCTCGAAGCTCGACAATGCGATAAATACCCAACTCTCATGTACGTGATTGCTGAATGATTTTTCATCTCGGAAAAAAAATCCGTACAAAGTCAGCCCCGGTTTTGACCAGAAATTATAGTAAAGGTAGGGGTATTGATAGAACTTTTTTTTAAGTCTTATTCATTTACAATAACATATGTAAACACCGGCGCTTTTCATTTGCGCACTTCCGAGTATATCCGAGTATATCTTTTGCGCACTTTGATTCCTTCATTTGCGCACGATTCTGCATATCGTTTGCACACTTTCTTCACACCTCATTTAAATCAATTAGGGGTGATTAAGGCAGTTAAAAGACGTTTCAGTTAGTTATCTTAAGCTTCGTTGCACTCTGCCCATGACGGAGAGATGGAAGGAAGAGATTTAAAAGTTTTACACATTTTCAAATAAAAATTTAGTCAGTTAAAAACACTTTATGTAAGTTCTTACACAAGTAACACTTTAGTCAGGTTTAAAACCATTATATGAAGTTTTAGCACTGAATCTGTTGCCAACCATTTTAATAAAGTCCAACCTAGATATTTCGTCGAAATCACTAAATACGCATCTCGCCTGCATGGTTACAATGTACCTGTACCATTCATCGTTTCACGGCTACTGATCACTGATTGGGGTGTGAAAATAGTGCGCAAATGAAATCGCATAAAGTGCGCAAAAGATATCATCGCTAATTGTATTAAGTGCGCAAATGCAATGCGCCCATAAACACACATATATAAACACATACAGTATAGAGAGTTTTTTTTTGATGATCCCTCTCACCAACTGGCTTCCATTCTCCATGCTTTGGTTAATTTGTTTCAGGTCGTCTAAATATAGTTTTTTTTAAAAAAGAAATAAATACGTTATTATTATTTTGTCATCGTTTTACCCACTTTTTTCTATGAAAAAAAGGGTATATTAATTTTGTACCAAAGTCGGTGCGTCGTCCGTCCGTCTATCTGTCCATCCGTCAGACTACAATGGGTTAAACATAAAAATGAATTCTTAGTTTAGGTCACAAACTACAATTTCAGCCCTGATTAGTCCCAGAAAAGATGGTAAACAACTTGTTTCTTGTTCTTCAAATATGCAGATAAAAGTATTTTAGTTTTTGTTTATTACGCTGTGTTTCTTCTTCTTGACCAGTAAGGTACATGTAAGTAACCAACAAAAGTTAAAAATATATCTCTTGTAGTAGGGTTTAATGCAACAAAAGCAAAAGTAACCTGTTTGTGTGAAAGTGTCTTTTTCCATCGTAATTTTCAAGGTCACGTGGGCAATTTTATCTGCAAGATCTATAACATAACTTAAATTATTATTCAATAAAATTGTGTACATATCGGATCAGAAAACTTTTTTAACGTTAATCAGTTTTTTTTGAGATTGCAATTTTGATTAAATAGCCTAAATAATTTCAGACATAACCTGAATATGTTATTTTCTGTATCCTTACTTTGAAATTATTGTTAAAATGCACACTTTTAACTTCTTCAAGTGATATATATTTGAACATATATAGAGAGGTTATGTCCCTTACTGTTGTCAGGGGGCACGTAATATTAAACGAGTACTAACAAGAAAAAAAAACACTATAACATGTGTTACATGTTATAAACGGCGTTGTTGAAAGGTTCTTATGAGTGATAATAGATGAAGGATAATAATGAAGTTTTTTTTTTCGCAATGAGATATACATTAAAGCGGCTTTGAAATGAGTCATTAAATGCGTGACGTTTCGCTAGTACATAAATTATTCAATCAGACGGTGATGGGGAAGCAAGCTTTTGTGAAAGCTTATGCTTGTTTTCAAACCACAGCGTCACCGAGACCCTTCGATTATGAATACATAAATATTAGACTTCTTCCTTAACATAACTGCTTAGTATTAACAGCTAAGTAGTTATGTTGTAGATTTCTTCTGTTTGTGGGTCCTGCCAACAAGGCAGATATATGTGTCTTTATCATAAAACATACAGTTTTAATATTTCGCAATCGGATGTGTGACACACACAAAAAACAGCTTTGATAACAATCCCCTTGATTCATACATATCGACAGAAGGCTTATGTTTAAACATGGAATGGCATGGAGAGCCATAGAGTAACGGTATAAGGAGTTGTGTGTGGCGTATTAATCTATTTATCTATAATCTTTTTATAAGTGAAATTCAAAGTCCCTTCTCTAAGAAGTCAGAAGATGACCTCCATGTAACTGGGTATTGATCTTAGAGAAACTAAACGACACCACTCTAAACATAGCACGCCATTCCATGATCCATTACACTCCATGCTTTACAAATTGCATACTAGCATGATAAGAAGACACCCACTTCTTATAAAAGAAAAATCAGCAGTAGGTCGCATTTGTAAGTTTAGACTTCCCATGGGGGAAATTCCTTTAAAAATGATCTTTTTTAAAAACCAATATTTGGTTGTCTTCAGTTTTTTTATGAAAACCAATACTTGTCCGCTGGGAAAGAAAACTTATCCAGTCAAAAAAATAATATCCCATGCATTTTCCTCCTTTAGATGGAAAGAAATCCAACCTCAGTCATGAATATGCGGGTTATAGGAAAAATCTACTAGCATGATGGTGATGCTGCTTCCGCGTTTGACACAATTTGCTCTGATGACTTCGAAACAAACCTCAGGTCAAACTAATAGAATGACCTATTTTCCGCGTTTTGCCTTTAATCTTTCTTAGGTAAGTTTCTCTGCTTATTCATATTTCTGCTTGTATGCCTGTTGTCCGTTCTGTTTGTTTGTTTAACATTTTCTTGCTCCTATTTTCTAATAAAATGAAAATGAAATGGTTGTATCTGTTTTATCGTGGCATGAAACAATTTAAACACACAAACTGCTAAATATAGAATGAATGACGTCACAATGATTTACTATATACTTATTTAAGACTTTCGTATCTATAGTTATGAATTTATCAATAAGTTCGCCCCAGAAAAACGCTGATAACACATAATTGGAAATATTTTCTTGGTAGAAATATAAATTACAATCCTATGTTATCCTAAGTTAGACCATTAGACCAGCTGAAGAGTGAAAACAGGCACAGCCCATGGGTAATACAGGTGTTGAACATCCGGCATTTACACTGAAAAGACATCCCATTTTAGACGTTTTAAATACTATTTTAATAAGATAAGTCTACATTATTTGCTTTTATTTTACCCTTTGAAAAACGAAAAATTTAATCAAAACGTTATTCATTGAAGAATAACTTTGATCACACCCCTCTCAGGAATAGTCGATTTCAAAACCAATTACAATTACAGGCTAAGTAACCACTGTTTCATAAATGAACTAATATTAGTTACTTATGCATTAATAAGTAACGCCGTAGATAAAAAATAGGACTCAGCGACTGTACCACATACATGTACACTGTGTCACCTTGTTGACCGACCAAGGAGTATAAATAAGAACCTTTATCCGTATTAAGCCACCCGTTTTTACTTTGAAGCACTCATTATATTGATCTAATTGAGGTCAATATTGTTTCTGTGATTGGTTGGGTTCCTACGTTGTTTAGTTATGATATTACTGTTAATAAAGAGGAAGATTTGACACCCTGGTTGACCAGTTTGATTTGACCACTGAAGTGGGATAGAGATAGATAATAAAAAAGAGATGACAAGCCCCACTCCCATCCAAATATTTATGAAGAAAGACCAAGTGTCAAACATATTAAGCGTAGGTTAGAAAGATGATATAGTCTAATAAACATACAGAGTAACAACATAATTAATGAATCAGCGCATGATATGATGGCATTTATCGCATTGTCGAGCAACCCAATAGCGTAGATTTGCAAGAGCCTTCTCTGTTCGCTGCTCGCATTTACAAAGTATGGATGTAGATGTAAAACAGGTCGAAGGGAACATAGTGCACCTACAAAATTTAATAACATAAACACTGTATTTAATTAAGATTGCTCGTGATACTGCAGCCGTCTCGCACCATTTCTCAGGCTTAATTAGCACTATGAATAAATAATCCCATTTAAAAAAAAAGAAATCAAATAAATGAATACACTAGAGTCATCTCAATGGAACATTAATGAGCTGTAGACCATACTCATGTCTCTGTAAATTCACCTTCCCTTGGCAAAGTTGTATTTTTCCTAAGGAGATAATGTCATTCAAAGTAAGGTAGAAGGCAAAGATCAGGAATCGAAACAATCAAGTACCACAACTGACCCAGGACACCGTATGGGTAAGTGACAAAAACACGAGAAAATATCACATAAAAATGAGCCAAGAGGTCAGCTCTTTCCCAACAGGTGACCACATGGCTGCAAGAAACAGACAAGACAGTATGGCAAAGACAAACACAAAAACAATAGCAAAAAAGATCCACCAAAGAAGGGTCAGTAAGAAAATTACTGGAGGGACCTACTTCCAATGGCAGCGAGCAACTGTAAACAATTACAAAAGGTCCATTCATATGATACGATTTCACACTACAAAAACTGGTAAATGTGATAGACAGATGCCCACAAGTTTCACACAAGGTTAAATTAACGCACAGTTGTTCGCACCACTACGTATGTGTGAAGCCTACGGTGACATGAAGCTTTAATTCACTTTGATAAAGCCGAAACCATTGAACTTCCACTGCAGTTGCCATCGATTACGTAATTTTATACGCACACTCTGTAAAACCTCATTAAGAAAAGATTATATGCACAAATGCAGCCGTTACTGCTTGATAAATAGCTGCAAGGAGTTTATGATAACAGAAATGCAACCTAATGGGTTTGGATGCTACCGAAGCATGAATATGTATTAAAGCGCATTATCGTCCTATTAATCAAATTTCTTGCGCGCGTTGCACACTTTTAGACTACCATCACCATGAAATGCATCGAGTCTGACAGAATAGTGTATTAGAGACTGTGACTAGAAACCCTTTATTGGTCAGTTATACACTGTAAAGTATTGGAAATCTAATATGCGACCCCTCAAAACAGCGAGTAGACAATTCAAACTGGTATCAGACTGTAGGCTGATTACATTGGCCAAGAAAAGATTTTGTCTGATTTGATTCTTTACGTCCCAGTCTAAAATTTTCAAGTATGTCGGGACGGTCATCTTTGGTTGAACCAGTACTTACATGCAGCAAAGATAAATGTGTCTTGCTCAAGGACACAATGCAGTGACACCGGTGGGGCACGAACCCGCAACCCCTCGGTCTCGAGTCAAGCACTCTACCATTGAGCCACTTCGCTCCCAAAGAAAAAAAAATCTACAACAAGGATCAATATATGAAATTCACAATATTTTTTCCCCGTTGATCATTCTAAATTTAGAAAAATTGCGAAAACCAAGGATTCAAATGTTTTCATATCGTACAAAAAATTGAAGCTAGTCCAGATGCTCATAAAGCAATGAGCGACTATTGTTGTGCATGTGCTTCACATCACTCATATCCCCTTGGTTATAAGAGCAAGATAAATTCGACTATGGAAGCTACCACTGAGTTTATGAGTTGTGTTAAATTGGTCCGAAATGGCCTCGTGGTATGGATATGCAAGATCATGATAAGGTCGAAGACCGAGCCAACATTCATGTTGTCAACAGCATTCAAATACAGGCGTTGCTACCATTAACAAGCGCGGATCCAGGAAGTTTTGCCAGAGGGGGTCATACTCTGGCAACGTTTGTTTGGTTTCTTTTTTTCTTTTTTTGATGAGGGGAGAGAGGATCCAAATAGCACTAAAAGAAGGCCATCGTCGGCCCGCCAACGAAACGCCATTTCAATGGCGTTCTGCTGGAGGGCTGATGATGGCTCAACAGTGAATGCTGGCTTGGTAATTTTGTGTTTTTTCAGGTGATCTGGGCCAGTATCGCTGAGAAACTTTATATTTTTGTGATTTTCAGGGGGGAAGGGCGGGGCCCGACCCCCTGACCCCCTCTGGATCCGCGCATAATTGAAACTTCCACTGAGCTCATAAGTGTGAAATTGGTCTGAACTGGAAATAATCCAATGGTATAATGGAAATCCAATTTCATATTATCACTGTTATTGATGGTCGAAGCCAATCACGTGCCAACAATCGTGTAGCCAACATCATTTATATGCAGGTATTTCTACCACGAACAAGACAGATTCGACCATGGACACTATCAGTAAGTCTATGAGTGGGATATTGCAATGGTCTGAACTGGGGCCGTGGTCAGGATATGCAAGCTGATGATATCGACCCTAGAAGATATTGATGCTCCAAGTCAACCACGTGTGAACGTGTCAACAATCTAGTAGCCAACATCAGCCCTTCTTATTCAGTCTGATGAATTTCTTATACATTGTACATTATAGTTAATACGATGAGTATGTAGCTTTCGATTTTATATTTTAAGGAGTTGCATGTCAAATTTCAATACAATGATCTACAGAAATTCTGTTCCTGAAGATTTGTTTTACCTTAGCAAACAGTGCAAACCCTGATGAAATGTTGCTTTACGTGTCAATGAGACGGTTCTTTTGAGTAGACACAACATATGGTCTGGTTGAGAAATAGGAAAATTAAGTTTTTGTTACGAACTCTTAACTAAAGTCCTGCTGGATAGGAAGTGTAGAAATTAGTAGGCGTGAGTAGGCTTTAGTTGTGGCCAACTTTTTATGTCAGTATTCCTCAAAAATGAACAACAAAAAGGTTACGGCTTAAGACATTTTATAATATTTTAGAATGGGATTGGACAAAAGCAAACACAGTTTGTTAACAATGAGATTGGACAGGAGTTATAACAATATTTTCAACTTTGTTCAATCTCTTTGTGAACATGCGATAAAGTATATTTAAATATTGACCAACCAGACTGAATATCACTAAATAAAATCTTCACTTCATGTACATAGTATTCAATAAATCAAAATTGGGCGGGCCAACACATGATATTTTGGTACTTATCGCACATGCACAAATGCACAAAGGCCTCAGTTGTACATGTATACAGCGGGACTAGAGGTCTAAGCCTTATCTACACAGTATACCAGGGCTCAGAATTACAATGCCTCCTTAAAGTTAAGTAAGACTTTAAGTTAAGTGTTGATATTTCAACATGTTACATTAAATGCTTAATAAATTGCCAGGATCGATGTGGTATTTGTGATCAAAGATATCATTGTGATCTTCAGAAAAAATGAAACTATTTTGATTTTAATCAGTTTGAAACGTTATTTTTCGCATCCTGAAATATCAATACGTAACTTAAGTCTTCCTTAACTTTAAGGAGGCATTGTAGTTTTGGGCCAAGGTGTATGCGAGCAGTGGGGCAGTCGGTTGCATGAAAATGCGATAAGTATCAAAATATTGTGCTAGCTCAATAATTTTTATGATTTTTGATGAGAAGTAGAGTATCACCTGTTTTTTGTGTGTGTTATACAGGTGATTATTTTATTTATGTATACATCACATAGCGTTTCAAAAGCCAGGATACAGACCCACCTCACATGAGACCCACCTCACACGCACAAAGAGCATCTTTTAAAATGCTTAATACATGCGCTTCGGGTAGACAGCATCGGATAGGGTAAAGTCAGATAACTCGGGCATCAGGTAAATTCGGACACACTTTTGCAAACAGTGAAAATCCAGATGAGACGGCTCCTTATGAGCCGTCTCATCAGGATTTTCACTGTTTGCTTGTTGAATATATATTTTTATTCCAATAATTGAAATATGAAACAAAGAAGGTCACTGTCCGAATTTTCCTGATGTCCGAAGTTACCTGAATTGACCCTATATGGTTATTTTCCACCGATGAGTGGCACTACCCTTGCTTTGTATTGGCAATAAAAGCTTAAACTGACAAGGCCTTTGGCGTTTATTTTTGTCAGTAAAACTTTTTTTGCAATTCCTTAATATTTATTATCTGCCAATTCTGTTATAACAATTCAAAATGCATAAATCGTATTACCCTTTCATCACACAGATAACTGGGTCGTGACGAGCTGTTAGGCAGATGTCTTGCTTGAACCATACAGAGTATAAAAGATAGTTCTTCGTTTTAAGTAATAGTTATACCATGGGTTGTCCGCCTGTACGTGGAGATAATCCACGAGCTTAAGCGAGTGGATTATCTTACGTACAGATGGACAACCCATGGTATAACTATTTTAAACCATCTACATCAGTGTAGACCTTGCACATCACGACATATTTCGTGCTAAAGTTGGTAAGGTTGGTATAATTTAGAATAGCTAACTCACCACAAATTGACCCACGGATAGGAGTGACTCAGTTGGTAGAGTATTAGACTTGGGAGTGAAAGGTCGCTACATGTAGTTCGAGTCTCACCATACGTACTGTGTTGTGTCCTTGAGCAAGACACATTTTCCCTTGCTTTCAGTGCTTAGTACTGGTTCAACCCAGGATGATATGATAACGTCCTGAAGCGCTGGACTGAAAATCGTTCACAAGGACGTAAAGCACTCACCCATGCCACCATATTATCTGTTTTCAAATCGAGCGGCTCTGTAGCTGCTATTTTCACAGAGAGCTCGAGCAAACGGAATAACTGCATTCCGTCCTTGGATATCTCTTACTGTATCAGTCAATAGCTTACAGATAGGATTAATACACAAATGATATATCGATTATAAGTCCAGCAAAACATGACGTCACTGTCACTCTTGGCTGACAGGACAGTAAACTTGGAAAGGAGTGTGGTACTAAAAATATCCAGTATGATAAGGGTGACTGCAGTATAAATTGTGACATGAACATAAGCTGATTCTGACAAGCATGAATATTGTGATGGCAAAAGTACCAAAATAACTGAAAAGAATGTAGTTCAACCAGCCCCTAGGAATTCCTATGTCATGTCACAAGCCATCATTGAACCCATCTGTGCCGAATGAGATGTTTCTCATATAATAGAGATGCCACGAGAAAAACAGTCTTGAGAGGTGATTAGGTTATACCCAAGCCAGTCTTAGTACTAATCAAAAAGTATATTAGAAAGGAAGAAATTACTACCATGCAACTACCAGCTTAGCAAAAGCATAGTTCATGAAATCAAATTTGGTGATATAGCTGTCATGTAAACATGGTAAACATAAACAATTTGCCATATAGTGACTGATGTTTAAAAATGGTTCTCAGTACAGCGCTTCATATTCAGGCTACGCTCACTGGTCTTTTTCGCGGAGAAACGCTGAGAAATTACCCTGCGAAACGCCGCGAAAATTCTTACTGTTCTGTCTTTTTCGCGGTGTTCCCCCGCGAAAAAAAGTTTACCGACAGAAGCGAGATATATGTTTAGACATATGTATCCACTCTAGACTAGTCAGTGTGTGCGTTTAAGGGATGCCTTAGACTGGCTCCAGTCCTAAAAACAATTTTTCATCAATGTGTCATAGCATATACTTTTAGCTAGTCTAACTCTGATGGTTCTGTTTTAAAACCAGTCTAAGGATACCTTTGTGCATATACGATAAGTACCGAAATCTCGCGTACTAGTCAAGAAGTCAAAAGGGTAGACAGAGAACCATTAATGACTGTCTAGTAAGAAGGGGAACAGAGAGCTTGTCATTAAGTCAGAGCGGAAGTCAGAGCGGAAGTCAGAGAGAGTTAGTCGTTCAAATGTCAGCTATCAAATCAGCGAGTTTTGTGTTTATTTTTTGTAGTTTATTTTTTCGTCGGCACACCTGAAATACTCATTTTCCCATCTCAAACCCCATGCCAAGAATTATGATATGATAATTGCTTTCATCCTCCTGCCAATAGGTATAAAACTAAATTAAACACAAACCTCATAACGAACATGATGAATGCGTTATGTCTACTGCAAAAAGCTTTCCATTCCTCTGAAAAACGACTTTTGCTGGTGCGGTTCGCGAACAGTGTAGCCCCAGATCAGGCTGTGATCGAGATCACAGCCTGATCTGGTTCTACACTGTTGGAAACACAAAGCTATATTTTTCAACCCCTGTAAAGGATTAGCAAAATTTTAGAATTGTTGTGTAATCTTTATTAAAGATGTAACTAGAACGTTTTACCTTGACATATACCGTATACATGCCCGCGTAACTGGAGTTGAAACAAATACGTCTGCAGTATGATGCGTATTTTATGCATTTTGCATTTCTTCATTCATTACAAGAATAAATTAAACAAACCTTGTAAAGAAAAAAGGGTTCATCTTAGCACGTGGCCGGAGAAAAACTTGATCAGTTTGCATATTGGGCAATTGATTTTAGTGTCTCCTTTACTCTCTCCATTAACGCGTTGAGCGTCAGAACCGAACTGTGTATTCACGAAATGCTCATGCAAACAAAATAATCTGCTTTATCCTGCAAAATTGTCCAGGTTATCAACTTGGAGATTGCCGGGAATGAGTTTTGTGGCTGTCATGTGATGCTATCAATAAAATGCGAGGTAAATGCATACGTTTTAGAACCGAGTAGCATTTGGCCAACTAATGCTTTTACAAAAGTTGTTCAAGTATGGAGCTTGAAATTCTTCAATGATTCATGCGCTCTTGTTTTTACTGATATTGAGCATTGGATTAACCCTTTGTATCATACATATTGATACAATAGGCATGGGGCTGCCCGTTGTTTACCAAATGGGTAACATGTAGAATTTTCTAAATTATGATGTATGACCGTTCCGAAGTTTGTTTTAATCATAGCAAAACAATGAAGACCCTGGTCATGTTTGTACATATTATGTAATCATCCATTATGGAAACGCAACTGTATAACCAACCAAAAGTGACAGTGACGTATATTTTGTTCACAATGGCCAAGTACAACACTATCGTGTACACTTCACTTGAGCTAACGCGAATCGAAAGATCGCTTGTGTATTAATCCTATCCTGCGGATAGGATTAATAAACAAGTGATCTATCGATTCTAAGTCTCTTACAACTTTATAAACAAAACATGACGTCACTGTCACTCTTGGCTGGCAGGACAGTAGGTACATATAGGTTATTAACCTTTAAGAGGACATGCTAGATACCACTGAAGAGAGATTGATAAGATAACTCCTGATATGACTGAAAACATTGAACAACAACAGCAACAAAAACAACAACAGCAGCAGCAAAATGACTGCGATCATAATCACGTGACAATGGTTGACTGAGGTTAACTTTCTGAACTTAAAAAAAGTAGACCGTCTCAGTCAATTCGTGTACTATTATACTATTTGTACATGTGTTGGGGAGAGGATTTTCTATAACTTGTATCGAATCCCTTTGTTTATGCACAATAAAATATGTTTAATCTAAAAGCAAAATGACTGGTTCAACATTAGAGAATAACTCTTTTGTCCATGATAGCCTTTTTTATTAGAATTACTACACATTTTATAATTATTTGTTTTTTTTTTTGCTGATGCTTTACGTCCAAATCAACAAATTTTCAGTCATGTCGAGACGATTTCCCGTTGTTTATTTTCATTGATTTAACGGTACATGTTCTAAGCAGAGGATAAAGTGTCATGGTCAAGGACACAACTCAGTGCCTCCGATTAGTCTCAAACCAACGACCCATCTGAGATGTAAAATCTAACACCCTACCACCGCACTCCACAGCAACAGGCACGTAATATGTTTCTTATGCGATAACCCAGTAGCATGAGAGGGAGCGCAGTGGCTCAGTGGTAGAGTGCTTGACTCGAGACCGAGACGTTGCGGGTTCAAGCCTCACCAGCGTCACTGAGTTGTGTCCTTGAGCAAGACACATTAATCCTTGCTTAGTACTGGTTCAACCCAGGAAGACACGTCCCGACATGACTGAAAAATTGTTGACTGGGACGTAAAGAATCAAACCAAGCAAACATAAACCAGTAACATGAGTAAGCACACAAGATCGGACCACTGTGGGCCCGCTAGCGAATCACCATTCAAATGACGTTTCGTGTGCCCGAAATTGTATTCTGGTGTAGAAGAATCATTATCCCATGGGTTGGCGAAATATTTATTTTTTTTTTCACCTGAGGTGTAATACAAATATACACGGGTGATTAACCTAGGAACTACCACGAAATTGTGTTAACGTAATTTTGTTCCCAAGCCACATCCGGGACACGTCGTGGTAGTTTCCAGGCCGAAAATTGGATAAAAAAAAGTTGGTGTCACTTTAATTTTTGTTTTATTTTACAACTAAGAACGAATAATGGTGAAATCCGACAATGTGGTTCCGTGTAATTAAGGTCTCAGCGTCCCCTTTAGCCCAAAACTTTGTTTGAAAAATTATTTTTTTTCTTTAGATTCGTGTTTCCCCACTGAGCATCAGACCAACTTTCCTCAAAGCTCGAAGGATTTAGCCCATATCTGTCAAATTAAATGTAATATGATATCATTTGACGATTGAAATGATAAAAAGACCCTGAATAAACATTCCTACACAGAAAAAAAGTCTGAGCATTTACCTGTAAACAATTCATGCCCCGTTTGTCCTGTGTGGTAGTTTCCAGCTCATCGTGGTAGTCAAAAGGCTATCGTGGTAGTTTCCAGGACTTTGTAGGAATTTAGTAGTAGTTCGCATCAGCAGATGTTCACTATTCAGGTCTACTTCATTTTTATAAAGACAGTGTGTGGGGGCCGAACCTTGAATACCCCTTTTTTTCATATGAAGACCTTTTCAACCAACCATATATCAGATTACAAATGTCGACTGCCTGAATTTTAGTTTTAGTGGGCTATTGAACGGGTGAGAAGAATGAAAAGAAGGGATATTCACATAATTTGATTTTGAATAAACATGCTTTTTAATTATCAAATAACATGCCCGTTCATCGTCGCACTCCCATGTAAATAAAAAGTGTCCCAACCCGAGGATATTTCCCTTTTTTCTGAAGCGCAAGTACTAACGATACTTTGGGCCAGTAGTCTTAGCCTGCCATTTTATCTTAAAGTTGACTGAACATGGAATAACGTAGCGAGTGACGCAATTTTTTATATCACTTTTTTTGTCTGTTGCTTGGTCCATCACGGCTCAACTGATGACCTTCTTTTGCTTTGGATTTCCAGAGGTGTTGTCTGGCAGTCCAGGGCATGATCTCCACCTGTCAAGCATCACATTGAATCTCTTGAGTCATCAGCTTAGCTTCTTCATGGTGTTGAAATGTAATTTATTTGTTTACCGTGGTAATTAATTGATGAATTCGAGGGTTATCATGCAAAACAAACAACCACTATAATGTTTTGTAACACTTCAGAAACGTATCATACAAAGTCTTGGAAACTACCACGATAGCATTTTAACTACCACGATGAGCTGGAAACTACCACACAGGACGAACGGGGCATGAATCGTTTACGAGTAAATGCTCAAGACTTTTTCTGTTTGGGAATGTTTATTCAGGGTCTTTTTATCATTCCCATCGCCAAATGATATCAAATTCTATTTAATTTGACAGATATGGGCTAAAATCCTTCGAACTTTGCGGAAAGATGGTCCGATGCTCAGTGGGGAAACTAGAATCTAAAGAAAGAAAATAACTTTTCAAACACAATTTTGGGCTAGATGGGACGCTGAGACATATTTACACGGAACCATATTGTCGAATTTCACCATAATTCGTTCTTAGTTGTAAAATAAAACAAAAATGAAAGTGACACCAACCTTTCTTTATCCAATTTTCAGCCTGGAAACTACCACGACGTGTCCCGGATGTGGCTTGGGAACAAAATTACGTTAACACAATTTCGTGGTAGTTCCTAGGTTTACCACCCGTGATATAACGATAACTGTGATAATACCGATTTCTGTGATAATAACGATAACTGTGATAATAACGATAACTGTGATAATAGCGATACAACTGTTATAAGGAAATTGAACTTACTTGTATAGCTATGAGTAGAACAACTAAACTATTCATCGTTGTCTTATCCTTCCTCTGTCTATAGCTTTATCTTCCTCCACTCTCGTACATGGTCCGGACATTTTTAGGTGAAATTAACAGAATCTTGATTGAGTATACCATAAGATTTTCCTGATCTCGGCGATCACTTTCTTGTCAAAATAAAACTAAACTTCCTCCAAGTGGATTAGTTTTGTGTTTTTAATAAATATTTTTTGAAAGAGCCTTACTGAAAGATTTTAGAAATGAGTGGCTTAATTACGACATGTACACGGAATATTCTACATGTAGTCGGTGTCTGGACTTATCTATCCTATTGGACTAATTTAACCTGTTTGTCAATAAATATTCAGTTGAAGAAACCAAAAAAGTAGTCCGTGATCAGACTGTTCTTGCACACACATAATATTAAAGGAGCAGAATTACCGAGTTCACATCTTTCAGCGTTCACAATTGGCGCCCTGGCAAAATATAGATTTATATGATACTCCGCAGCGTATTGCAATACGATGTCTCGTCAGGGTTTGAACAGATTGGCATTAATTTAACAAACATTGGGAGATATAATTTGACAATGGAAGTCAACAACCCCTAATAAAAAATAATTTGGTCTGAAACAGCGTGCGAACATTATGGTATATTATACAAAATAACAATGGGGTAACTCAATTCTCGTTTTCTCTAAATCATCTGAACCAATTTCTACTTTGAGTAATAAATCTTTTTAGCAAATTTCTACTTTGAGTAATAAATCTTTTTAGCAAAACGGGCCTCAACAATACATTACAAAACTATTTATTTTTGTGATTCCCACGATAAGATATACAGAGAGAGTGGTAAAGAACCGTACAGGTGAGACAGGTCTTTTTACATGTAAGTACTTACATCGAAGCTTTTGATAGCAAATAATTCATTATTTAGTTTATGAATCCAATCCCATGTACATGTACTTGGAGCTATCGTTATTCGTGTTATCAAGAGTCTGCTTTACAAGCAGGTTATCATAGGATATAGGTTGAGTTCTGCGTGTACGAAACACAACAGGTTACAAAGGCGTATTTCGGGGATCGATCGCCAACAAAGACTGCAACATTCACGTTTAAAGATGCACAAACGCATAAATTGAACAAAATATGAAACCTGTGCAATTATGCACAAGTTTCATATTTTGCACATTTCCTGCGATTGCAAGAGCAGAATGGTTCGTGTATACATCAGTACCGTTCTCATATGACCTTGTCCATTTCAAATAAGTAAATATACAAAAAAATAGAGATAAAAATAAGTTTAAAGTAGCAGTGTTATAACTTGTTGTAAACTCTTTGCCTACTAGTGTCGTCTTTATAACATTTGCAAACAGTTTGGATCCAGAACATGCCTGACAAAATGTCGGGTTTGATCTGGTTCCAAACTATTTGACACTCTGATAGTATTCCTGAAATATTTTTTAGAAAAGTGGGTTTGGAAAAAAATCAATCGACGATAAAAATCATGAAAAATTACCCAGTTGGCAAATAATTAACATGCGTCAGGACATGAAATGAGCATACAATTATGCTTTTATTAACTCGTTTTGAAGGTAATTCACATACATTAGCTTCCCTGAAGTGTTTTATCCATTTTTCTCAAACATATCTAATTTATTAACATACACATCCAAACGTGCTAAATAATCCTTTAATTCCGATAATAGTGTTCCCAGGTAGAGGTCAGTATAGCTAAAGGTAGCTACCGAAACACTCACAAAAATCTTCCTACAGTGGCTTTTATCAAATTAAAAGTGTGAAAGGTAAACCTACTGTAGAGTGTATGTTTGAACGATAACTCTGGCGTAAAAAGATTTGCTAACATCAGTATAATTGATTCGAAACGAGGCCCAATTAAGGGTGCAAGCAGTTGATCGAAGAATACCTGTGATCCGACCGTAGGAAAACGTTCTCACACTTTTTGCTAGTTTGCTATTGTTTGTGTTTAGATACACCACGCAGGTCAATGGACTTTTAGTCATATCGAGTCTCAGAGGGTCGCCAGCTTTCGAACGAAACAACAACGAAACGAGAAAGGAGAAAAAAGCTCCAAACCAAAATATCAGGATATAAAAGCACTGATGTTTTGCATTATATGTATGAAACCTGTGTAAATTTGCACAATCAAGTTTCATAATTTGTTCATTTCAATATGTTTTAATAGAAACAAATAACAGAACTACATTTTGTATCACTCGCATGTTAAGTATTTTATTTAATATAACATTTTGCGTGCTCATTCTTAAACGTATTGGTAAATTACACATAGTTTTCCTCTGCACATTTGTATAGAGCGGCAAATTTGACTGTATGTACTGATTTACATATTTGACTTGATTTTGAAAGAATTACGCAAATATAATTTATTTATTTTGTTGTAGTTGTTTAAGGGCATTATACAGTAAAACCTGTGTAAAATGGCCACTCAAAAATAGACAAACTGAAAACATAGATTTTAATGACAAACGGTAGCTTAATGAAGGTCGAAAGTATTGCTGAATGCTCTCCTCTGCAATACTTTTGACCTGCATTAAGCGATCATTAGTCTTGAAAAAAATCGATTTTTGGTCTTTTTGAGAGCATTGTCTGCGCAGGCGCGACACTCAAAGAACAAATGCTTCCTGTCAAGACAAGGTTTTGAGAGTGGTCGTTTTACACATGTTTTACTGCACTCCTTTATAGCTGAATTGCACAATGTTGATTTATTTCTTTATGTACTTTTGAAAGGGGATGTGCCACCTTATTAATTATGGGCTGACTACATAATATTGATTTAAATGTTTGTCCTTATTCTGGAAAGAATTGCATTATCCAAGAATCGTTCATTATAGGGATCAACCATAGTATTTTTTATGCATTAACGTTCGCCAGGTCCCGAGGAAATGTTTGAAGTCGAGGGCTTGGCCCTTGGTTTTTAACATTTCCCGAGAGACCTGCGAACATCAATGCACTGAACAACAATGCTTGATCGTTATTATTGCATAGATTTAACCATAAAGTCATGTAAATTTAGGAAAAGTTTGGCACTATATTTTGTTGCCGTTTCACAGTCAATATGTTGTTTCACGTATTCAGCTATATTCGTTTTCCAGGGTTAAGCCATATATGAGCGGATCAGCCGTCGTAAAATTTAGCGATATTGTATTATAATGTATTTCTATCGAAGCGTCCGGCCACTGCAGTTGCAGATATAGTTTACTGTGTCTAGTTGACAGAGTTGCCTCTACATTGGGGACTTATGTTTAATATTCATGAATTAAACTCGGAACCAGTCTGGGGCTATCCGATTATTTTCACGAAGATTTCTTTTTTATTTATAGCCGTATGCTGATTGGTGGAAAATTATTTCTCGCCAGGTGTTCTATCTCTTACATTCATCACTTTTTTCACTGCAGAGATTAGCTGATTGTCGAAGCTTTTTTTTTTGTATCAGTTTGATCCTCGAAAGAAAATACAGTGGCTTCGAGGTTTGATCGTAACATTTCCTAACTTCTTTTTGTCGAACTCTATTCGTTTAATGTTTTTCCATTTGTTTCTATCACAATGGCCCGGAACCAAAAAGCGTGCACCATTGCCTTGTTAATAGGCCTACACGGGTCTGTGCCGGTTGCAAAATGACAGTTCAAAGTGTGCGAAACCGATTGTTATGCATTAAAATTGATTTACACATGTCATATTTTGGATAATTCTAAAAGAGGTCACATCATCGTCTTATTATCGAAGCACGCGAAATTAATTTTCATATATTGGGTACATTGTAATTCAGGTATCCAACAGTCATATAGTTGAATATCTCCACTTCCATACCACTGGAACTTTACTGACGGTAATCGTTTATCCGTTGCTGATATACTGTTACCACTTGATGATTAGCGTACTGATTTGGCAGAACTGCAACAGCTCCTGATTATTTCAATTAAGACACGAGTTAAGGTTATCTGGCTGAACCATGTTACTGATATCTTACCTGTTAATGTGCCAAGAAATTGTTAACATGCATTAAAAACAACCATCTCAAACTAGATTTACATAACTAGTCTGACCTAAATGAGAAAATACCTGATGACGTAAATGTATTTGACTCTTCACCACTAGCAGTGATTTTGTTACCTGCGCATCCTGCATCTTTTGCGAATAGTTTTGTCTCTGTGATGCAAAGTTTTCATGCAATAATATCGCAGACTTGTCATTAAAAATAGTGATCTGGACTCATAAGTTTGCAGTATGGGAGACGGCAAGTCCCAGGACCCATAAGCTCAAAATTGTTAATGAATACCTGCATTAGTGACGAGTTTTGTCTTCTGTTGCAATGATAACCTTTGCAAACGGTCTGAAGCCAGATCAGGTCCGACAAATTGTCGGACCTGATCTGGATCCAGACTGTTTGTCACCCTGATGGTATTGCGGAAAGTTTTTGAGAAAGATTAATGCTAAAAAAAAATCAGCGACCTAAAAAGTATTAAAAAACCCTAAACATTAAAGCAGTCATGGGAAGCAAACAATGAGCATGCGTGATTTTAGGCCGATGCGTTTCATACTTTTTGTCAATTTGGATGAATTAGTTGAGACCCCAGGTGGGGAGGGGGTACTCTGATATTTGCCCACATACGTAGGCTCGGACGATTTTTTTTGGTTCAAAATCTTGAATTTTCAATAATTTTTGAAGGTTTTTAGAAAAAATGAATATTTTTTGGGGTATGAAGGATATTTTTTTGGTCAAAACAAAACTTGACTGGCTTTTGGGGTCATTTCTGTGCTTTAAGGGTATTTTATTGATGTCAATGTACAGAATGGGGATATTTTTGGGGGTTGCTAAAATTTCAAATATATTTTTGGTATGCCTGTCGTTCCAGTTAATTATTGGGGTATGCGGGGTCCAAGCCTATGTATGAAGAAAATATGAGAGTACTCCCCCCACCCCTTGCGACATCTATAAACAGAATACGTTTCAAATCGGTTTTAGAGATTTTGAGAGTTTTACCTGTCGGATTTCTTTTGCTGCAGTATTCAGTTTTATTTACTGTTGAGTCCTTATCTTTGCTTTATCTCCTTGTTATATCTTGATTTGTATGTTTTAGGAGATGATGCATTGAATAGTTAGGGGTCTTTCATGCAAACCAAATATCTATGTGTCTTGATCCACATCTGAATTAAGGGTGAGGTTGGCGCCGTTAAACCGAGTTAGCCCTCCAGTAAAATATTTTACTGACCGTTCCAAGGCGGTACTTCTTTTGTGGATCTTTCATGTTTTTTTTCTGTCTTGCGTTTGCTATGTCTTTGTGCGCGTCTGTTTATATGTGCTTTGGGGTCACCTGCTGGGAAAGGGCTGACCTCTTGGCTCTCGTTTGTGGTGTCTACTATGAGTTTGTCACTTTCCCATTGGTATCCTGGGTCAGGTGTGGTACGTGATTGTATCGATTCCTGATCTTTGCACCCTTACTTACCTTGTTGCTCTTTCATTCACCCTCAAGAAGAAACTGAAAACAAAACGAGTGAGTATGACCAGAAAATGCCAGAATCACAGACCAAGCCATCGTACAGAAAGAAAGAGACATACGAACATATACGCAACATCAATGAAAAGTAACCAGTAAATCGCATACACTTAACATATGACAATATTTAGTCCATTCTGGATACTTCAGCACTCAATTTTATGGCATAGAGTCCCATGCATTACCACTATGGAAATCGGTATCCATCGCACCCGAATGCATTATAATCAGACATTCCTTGATGGACCCCTGTAGTTTCCATTGCATTGTATAGGAAAATGCAAAGTTTTGGTGCTACCTTAAAGTTTGGTCCTCATTTTTTTGCTTTTAATGGGGTAACCCAAACCATTTTGGTGGCGTTTTCAATGAAAATGTCCGGGTAGTGTCCTGGCATGTTGTCTTCTGAAATTGATGATTTCAAATTCTTAAAAACTGCGAAAAACATAAAATGCACGTGCATCATGAACACCATAGTTCCTGGAACTGTTTTATCTCTCCAAACCAGTCTGTTGTTGACCAGAAACATGAACGTAACAGTAGCCAAAGAGCTGTATTATATATTTGACGCTGAGTATACCTTAAAGGACGAATACTGTAAATTCAGAAACTCTCGCGAGAAATTTATTTTCGCAAATAGTGTTAAAAGACATGTGTCACATTAAAATATCGCTTTACCAACATTGTACATCAGTAAACGACAGAGTGATTTTGTCATTTCGAGGCGAGGGTTTTATTTTCGCGAAATTTTGCGAAAATTTCCGAATTAACAGACTATAGCTTTACTTTACAGTACAATTAAAGTAAAGCTATATACCAAATAAAATAAGAAATACACACATAGTGCGAACGGCATTAAGTTTATTCACACATCATGTTGCCTTATAATATCCTTACCTACATAATTCTACGTGTAAAAGCATTTAAAACCATCTTCTAATTTTTTCACGTGTTGTAAGGTTTATCTTCAGTATGTACGGCATGTCACAGGTTTGGATAAACACTTTTTTTTAGCGTAAAATATTAATATTTTCTTATCCTGTTTTGGGTGCTCAGAAGAAGAGTCTTATTGAGACGGTTCTTTTGAGTACACACAACACATGATTTGGTCGAGAACATATACTTGATAGATAAAAACATGGAACCAAATGAACAGCAATATGTACATACTGTATATACAAGCATACATGACATCGCTAAAAAATGGAAAACAATGTAGTTTCAGACAAATTATAAGTATCACACAGTCTTACGTCAGGTGGCACATTAGTTGTCTACATTGTACATCCGATGTGTTCTGATGGGTATATAAAAATAGTGTCTCATAAGTAAAATTGCAGTCTCTAAAGATAAATATGTTCAATTGCCCGGCTTGTTGAATTTTATGTCGTGTACCTAAGGTCATAGTTGTTGATTTCCCATAATGAATTGGTAATTTATTATCTATACCCCAGACCTCTGTTTCATTTGCGCCAGACTGCAGTTTGTGTTCAATCTCTGGTTTGTTTTCCCCCGATGCATGGATAGTATTGTCATCAGCATACAAGTCAGCCAGACAATGATTTAGATGGAGAAGGAGGTCATTAATAGATAATTAGAATAGTGTAGGCCCTAGGATAGAGACCTAGGGCATGCCCAATAACAGTTCTAAGAATTCAGACATCCCATCATCACTCTTTATAGATTGGTATTCGTGAATTAATTTATGTTTATTAAGGTACCCCATTAGGTGACCGTTGACATGCTTTTCAAAAAAAAATGAGATGGTGGGTAAAATAGAAATTGGGCGGTAATTCGATGGATCATCTTTTGAGCCATTTTTGAAAATCGGATAAACCTTTGCTTGTTTAAGTTGATTCGGAAAACTGCCACTTGGGATAATTGTATTTAATAGGGCTGCAATGCTGGGTGATATGATATCACAGGCCATTTTGAATATTCTGGGGCCTACGCCATCTAGACCAAGAGATTTTCCAGGGTCCAGTTTACAAATGAAGCCCGCCACCTGTGATGTTGTGATGAGTGATATCCGATGGTACTTTACTGTTGACGTAATTGATTAACTTGGATTGATCGTCAACTTGTGCTATTTTTGGGGTTAAAGCTTAAGAAAGTTAGGCAACTCGTGACTATGTTACATAGTCACCAGTTGCCTATTGCTGTCTTAAGCTTTAAAGTATCAATGCTAAATGACTTTATCCGTGGCACTATTGAACAACGTCGTTAAATAGCCGTGTCATCTGTAAAATCTAGTCAGATTCCTCGATGTAATCACCTTATTCACCTCAACCATCATGGAGTAGAATATTAAACCTCATCCAATGTTCTCCATAAAAGTTATATTTAAGTATATTAAGTTATGGTCTCAATACTACGAAGTAAGGCTTCTTTTGACACCACCATGATACATCTTACCATTCAATGTGAAAATAAATTCAACAATAACAGGACACCTGTTCTATCTTCTCATTCAGTTTTGTATGTAAGAATGTGCATCATATTATATAATTAAATATACCCTATATTTATACGGGGAGCTGTAAGTGTCAACTGAAAAGGGAACATAATTATCTCAATCGAAACTGCCTGGAATCAGACCACGGATGTACATCGAGGATCTACTTTGATAACGCGGGTGATAACGTGACGCTGACGTTATATAACGTGACACTGACGTCACAGAAACCATGTTAACACAATAACAACTGTGATTGCAGCAAAACAAACTAAACGGCTTAAATGAAGTTTATGTTTTTTCAATAGAATATCACTATAGCGATATTTTATTGAGAAAAAAAAACACATATAAATTTTATTTATTCTGCTCACTTTTTGGACAATCAGTATAATCGATTTTAGTAGAGCTGAAACCACATGCTACAGAACTAATTTTCCATACGCCAGTTCCGGCTAACAAAATGGAGCTTTTTGGAACATAGTACAACGCGTAATGCTCCTTATATATACACGAGCCATGATTCGATTCTCGAATTGTGGCGGACTTTCCCGAAAGATAATTATCCCTTTCAGTCATCACGAGCTTAAAATCCGCAATGAAACGTTCATTTACTAACTCTTTGCACATGATTATGTGCGTAGCCAGAACACTGACAAAGTTACGCACACCAAAGGGGGACTACTGGAATGGGTAGTGATTTTCATCATTAGCGTCTCTTTTCATAAATGAGACCTCTTAAATTTCATAAATGAGGCTTCTCTTAAAGAAAGGGGAGCAAAATCTTCCGCCTTTCTAGAGCACTCTCACTAAAACCCTTCGAGTAAATCGGGAGAGGGGTGTCTTAGCGTAAGAACACCACCTTATAGAATATTTAATGGACACAACACTCAATTGGAGGCAAACTTCAACTGTAAACTTATGATAATCAATACAATATCCGCCCAATTACAAGGGGGCGGAACAAGTGGTTTGTGTCGTCATCGCATCAACATTTTGAGGCGGCCTTTCTGAAGCTTGGTTCAATTTTCCTCAGCTATGCTTCTATCTAAAAGGTAAGCAAGATATGATTAGGGCGCGAGACGTACTTTTTGGCAGTTGTGTTGGTAGAGTCCCATTTACAATAACATTTATCAGTAACAATGCTATTTTTAACTTACTATTTTTGGTACAATACATGTATTGAATTGTATTTAAATTTTATATGCACATACCAATCACAAGGAGATATCCGTAGCGCAGTGGATGGATCGCTTGTACACTGTCTGGGATTTTGCGAGTTCGAACCCTGTCACCCTACCTTGTTTTTTTCCGATTCTATTTAAATTCGTATTTGTTTATTTATTGATACTATTGTTTGAATATAATGCATTATCAATTTGAAATCATTTCGGTTGCTGAATATCGCTTTAATGACAGCAAACAGTCCATACCCTGTTGAGTTGACGCATTCCGTGTCATCTAGTATTTTATGCGTTTTCGTGTTTGCTAATTTCCCGTTTAAGGGACTTTTTGTATAAATGTTAAAACTGTTGTACAAAAATGCTTAAAGGATACATATGAAAATATCATAGAATAAAATGTGATGGTATTCGAACTGCGCATAATGGATATAGAATTGACATTCTGCTGGCGGCGACCCTACCTACCCAGCTATCCATGCTGACAACAAATCATTTTCAAAATTCTGAATATGCCACCCGAAGGTTTTGATTTCAATGTTTACAAACAAGCAAATATAAACATAATCATTAGATCTTGGGAGAACTATAACAAATGTAATGTATGATCTGTAATCTGGTAAAAGCAAACACTTCAACACAAATCATACTGTAAATATAGTTGACACAATGACTCAGGTAAAACATGTTTCAAAGTATTAAAGGTCGACTTACAGCATGTGGTCACAAAGTGGAAATATTTAAATTACATAATCTGTTGGCTCATAAAAGTGATGTTTGCTTTTGCAACGTTTATGTTACAGAGAAAAATGAAAAAAAAAACATTACCAAATACGACGACAGTTCCAAGAAGGCTTTACTGCAGCAAACATGACGTCACAAGTCACGTGTTCCCTAATCCCTGAATTACAGTAGGTCTTCTATAAAACATGCAAATTATGAAATTATATTACTATAACAACGTGTGGCACCTCAGTAGAGAACGTAAATGAGGGGGTGGACAGGGGGGTACCCAATCCCCACTTCCCTCCCCCTTTCACAGCACTTCCCTTCTCCTCTCCCCCCACTTCCCTCCCCCTCCAACCCCACTTCCCTCCCCCTGTAAGATTTTTCCCTCCCCCTGATAAAATTTTGTTCTTGTTTATGAACTTAAGCGTAGTCAAGAACCAAAATTATTTCTAAAAATAGCTTACCAAAGACCCATCTGCATTTTCAGGGGACGAAGAGTTAAAACATACTTTAGCCAAATCTCCACTAAAATATGGGACCAGGCCGAGATCGAACTCTCAGCCCCTGTATCTGCAGTCAGACATGCATCTGCAATCCGACACGTTATCGTCTGCGCTGCGCGGTCCCTTAAAAGAAATGTCACAGTGTCACCAGAGATGAATGTCTTTTCTGGAGTTAACATTATTCATATAAGGCAAACACATTTCTTGTTTCAGGTTACCCTAACGACCCTTACATTTTGGGGCCTCCTTTTTGGAAATGGTTTGGGATATTCATTCAGTATTCTAATTTTAGAATTTTGAAGGATTTTTTTTTTACTTTTTTCTTGCAAATTTTTTATGAAAAAAAGTTTGCCTTCCTATTAACCGTTTAAATATTGAAGATGTATTCGTAAAATAGACATTTTATACCCGCTGTTTCTTGTGGAAAATAGGGTATATTAATTTCGTACCAAAGTTGGTCCATCTGAGTCTGTCCGTCCGTCTGTCCGTCCGTCTGTCCGTCCGTCTGTCCATACGTGTGCGCGTATGTTCGTGTGTGTGGTTTCATGTAATTGCATCTTCTCCTAAACCGCCGGCCGCAGCAGCTTTAAAATTTGTGGCTGCATAAGTTGCATGATGTAGAGGATACTGGGCAGCAACACTTTGTGGTCAAAGGAAAATTGCAAATAAATCATTTTCATGTACATGCATCTCCTCCTGAACCATTAGCCTAAGCAACTTCAACCTTTGCAGCTGTATAGGTCACACGATGTATAGGATACTGGACAACATTTCGTGCGACCTAGGTCAAAGGTCAAATAATGTATTTTCATGTAAACGCATCATCTTCTACACCTTTGGACGCCGCAACTTCGACATTTGCAGGTGCACAGGTCATATGATATAGAGGACATTGGGCAACATCTCATGTGACCTTTGACCCAAGGTCATGGTCAATACTGTATTCTCTTGTAAATGCATCTACTCATAACTTGAACGTAGCAACATCAAACCTGGCAATATTTCAAGTGACCTTGATGTCACAGTCAAGTTCATATACTATATTTTCTTGTAAATAATCAATTTTTCTACCTTAATGGTTGGATGTAGCAACTTCAAACTTTGCAGGTGCTTAGATCACATGATGTAGAGGGCACAGGCAACATTTCATGTAAAGGGCGGTCATTTGCGATCCTACCATCGACTGAAGTCTAGTTATATTGGCATTACTTACAAAAAGGCATCTTATAATCAATAAATACATGTTTTTGTATTATTCTTAATTGTCGATTAATTATTTGCATACTTGGTGATTTTTCATGCATTTGTTTCCATCTGCTGATTTTTTTTCAAAATTAACCTTTTCGATATTTTTTCATGAGCACCATCAGAGCCAAAGTGTCAAATACTTTGGATCCAAATCAGGACCAATAGAATCCAGATAAGGACCGACATTCTGTCGGTGCTGACCTGGGTCCAAACTGCTTGCAAAGGTTATCAACAGAAGACAGGAAAATAAAGTAAACGTGTTCAGTCAGATCCGGGAGATTTCCTGATCTTGTAAAAAGTTGTATGTTTTAGATGAAATTTTATAATTCATTTCGGAGAGTCTCCCTGTACGATAAGGGATGGTTTGAGTCGGGTAGACATTATACCATAAACATAAGCGCCAAGGTGCTTTTGAAAAATCATGAAACATTTTCACATGTGTGAAAAGGGAATGACTTTTTACAGCATATCTAAGCTCTTTGGAGTACGAATCTCAATACATGTACTTTTTCTTGCAAATATCACTGTAAAATACGCCATGCAAAATCAAAATACTAGCATAAATTTCCAAACTTGACGATATGCGTGGTTTTAACCTTTCGGGTCTGTCAACCAATCATTGTTTAGTTTGTTTCTCAAACACTGACAATTCTATATCAAAATGCAAATTACCGAACTAAGCACAACCCATGTTGTGTTTTAACTTTTTATGAGTTTACAGAAGTCAATCTCTAGCACGGAATAAATGAAACAGCTATCGACGGCCAAACATAATACAACAGCCACCATTTCAAAGCGGAATATTGGGTTCTTTGCACAATTAGGCTAATCGGTTCCGTAAAAAAGTAGTTTTAAAGCCTCCTATATTAGTTGGATTTTTTTTTCTGCCAGTGAGTAACAAGATCTAGCATCCACCTAAACACAACCTACCATGATAATCTCGTTTTCTCGGCAGTCTCTGTTCTTTGAACGACAGTAAAAATTCAAGCTGAAATCCTACTGGCGCCATATATTTCGTGGGTCGTGTGACAAAATAGTTCACACAAATATGCATGTTTTCCTTAGTGTACCTTATTATGACTTATAGGCCTAAAACTGCCATTTTCTCTGAATTTTCTATAAAAAATCCATTTCCCGCCCCAACCTTTCCAGACTCCCCGCCCCCTCTACCCCCGTTCCCCGCCCCCTTAACCCCCGATTCCGCACCCTCCACCCCGATTCCGCACCCTCCACCCCCGATTCCGCACCCCTTATCCCCGTACCCCCGCCCCCCTGTCCACCCCTCGTAAATGTGTTGCAGATACCAGATTGTAGTAAGTCTTTAGAATCTCTTTTCTGCCCTGTCAGTAAACACATTTTAAGAGTATGTCCTTTTTCAGAAATGTGATTTATAACTTATCAACAGACACGTTACTGAATAATTACAGTTTTATTGTTTAAGAAATGGAATACCAGCTCTTGCACTTTAATCTCAAAATATGTTCTTTTTTCTGGTAAAGTGCTCTTATGACGGTCTATTGTAATATTATATGCTTACGAATTCAATTTGTTCTGATCACGTGGCAGTTATAGCCATCTTATGAACAGAAGTCCATAGAGTTCGACATGTTACCTACTACTGTCTTGCCAACCAAGAGTGACAGTGACGTTATACTTTGTTTACAATTGTTAAGTAAACCATTAACTTTGTACACTCCACTTGAGCTAACGCGAATCGATAGATCACTTGTGAATTAATCCTATCCTGCGGATAGGATTAATACACAAGTGATCTATCGATTATAAGTCCCTGATAACTTTGTAAACAAAACACGACGTCACTGTCAATCTTGGCTGGCAGGATAGTAATTTGTATCATCTACCCTGAAATGATTTGTTGTCCTTCTTATGACACAAGTCATATATAATATAGTTATACCATGGTTTGTCCGTCTGTATGTGGAGATAATCCACGAACTTTAGCGAGTGGATTATCTACCATATAATGCATGTGGACAACCACAGAATAACTGTTGTAAACCGCATTCACCAGTGTAGACCTTGCATATTGCGGGAGTTGGTTAGGGTAATATAAGAGTAATACGAGTGTACCTCTTAACTCGATACTACCCTGTATAGACGTGGAAATTAAAGATTATGGGACCGTCGACCTCATTAACGTGGTCATTTATAATAGTGTGTCAGAACTTATATAAACACTGTCTGTAAACAAGAAACATGTCTGTATTATCTTAATGTGCTGAAAAGGCTATATATCATTAGTTTTGAAGGAGTATTATATTAGGTAATGGGCAAAATCAACAGGTCTTGTGGTTATAAAACATTTTACATGTTCAAATTAACCGAATATGATATTTTAATGGCCCACAAAACTAAAAATACTAAAAAAATACAGACTAGTTTCTTCTTAAAAATCTCAGATGGTGTTTTAATTCTGTTAATAAGTGTTGAAATGCCAACAGAGTTTGCCATTTCAACAGTTGTGAACAGAATAAAGTTCATGCTCAGTTGAACTGAGCATGAGAAGTGTCAAGTTTATAATGTGATGCAGTACAAAATTGTAGTTTATGTCCTGTTTAGTTTTGCAGAGGGAGAGAGAGCTGGTTGTTTTTATTTGTTTGTTCTTACCTGGTTTATCTATCTTACTACAAGTAGCTAAAATGCACTCATTGCAGATAACAATTGCGCTCAACAAAGACTTAGAACAGTTGGACCCTTCCACCTGCCCATTCGCGGATCCAGAGAGGGGATGGTGTGTTTCCAGACACCACATTGAAAATCACAAGTACTCTAGATTCCTATAGGAATACTGGTATACATTCTCCTTCCCCTGGCCCAAAGAAGCAATTGGATCCCCTCAGTAAAATGGAGATAATGATAAAAAAAATGTCAGATTTTTTGTCAGTTCGAACCACTCCCCCTCCCCACATGCCAATGCACAGATCAAGAGGGGGTGGTGAGTTCAGACCGAATTTGGAAAGTCTCACAAATACTCTACGTTTCTGGTTTCCATAGGAATACTGCTATACGAGACATGTTTCATGTTTATTTGAACAGATCTGAATTTGACTTTTTATGGTTGCATATAATTAAAACACACAAATTTGGCTTTGTCATGCATAACGAACGTGTCCCTGGTAAAACCAAATAGAAAAAATGGCAATTTAAAGCATATCCATAGCACGGTGGCCTTAAATACATCCCAACCCCATTTTAACTGATTTTAAGAGCTAAAATGGGTGTATCTTCTAAGAAAATACGTATTTAAGTGTGAAATTGACTTTTTAGTTTAGAGGCTTACTCAGTCTATTATCAAAATGAGAAACAACCTACGTGTGCCTGTTTTTGCTTGGAAACTGGGCTTAATAAGTTCTTCCATACAAGTGCCCAAATGTGTATCTCATGTATAAAATGTGTCTTGGAAGAAGTTTAAAAAGCAAATTCTTAAAACTCACAGCCCACACCATTTCTCAGATATTTTAAGCATCTATTACCGATAAAACTGATCACCAAATATCGCATTTGAGTATTTTGCATACAATTTAGTGTTGCTATGGAAACTGTAAACCCTAAAATTTGATGTTCAAGTCGCTTCCAAAAAGTAAATATCCAACTGGAATGCTTTATTTTCTAACAGAACGTACTTTAATTATCTATGTACAATATATAAAAGGTTCCAAGTGAAAAACTTCACAGCTTTTAGAAAGATTTAGTTCATTTCGTTTCAGACAGCAATTTTGAACGCTTAAAATTTGACTACCCATCTCCAGAGACTGTTTCAAACCAGAAAATTAAAATTAAGAACTATTTTCTTGATGGCTGTGTATTCCTGTAGATCAGGCTAGCCCATGGAAATCAATTATTATCCAATATAACGAGAAATGAATGAGTAACGGCATTTTCAAATTTGTTCAAATAAACATGAAACACCTCTTGTAGATCCCCTCTACCCTCCTGGATCCGCTCCTCCTGTAAAGAAAGTTTACAAACTATTTGCTTTTTATGTATGAATTTCTATACATTTTTAATGTTAATTTTGTAAAGGCTTGATTCAAATTAAGTGCTATTTACTTTAAGTTATATACTAATTAAGGGCCGTTAACTTGTAAGATGATTCCCTTAAATATTTTTGCAAAGATTAGTATTTTTAAAAGCTAGTAAGTTTTACAGTTTTAAATGCCCATAATTATGTTAAAATAGAGACGTTTCAATACCATTGGGCTTTAAGTTTCATTAAAACTTTTGTTATTTTTAAAGGCCCTCTTAATCATGCTATAATGTAAAGGTGGTTAAAAGGGATTTAAGAATGACCATTACTTTGAGGACCATTAGTTTTTCAACGTCTATTTTTAATGAGCATTAATTCATAGTCAGTTATTTTATTGGTGTTTTAAGCATCATTAAAATTAAAAAAAGTCAGTGCTCCTTCAGAATAAAGCAGCTATTTTAATTGTCATTGATATCATATTGCTCTTAAAAGACCCTTAATTTAATAGGACTTTATTTGCTGTACTTTTAAAACACCATTTGATTAAATGACATTAAATTGCTATAGTTTAATGGTAATTTTAACTGAATTTTAAGGCATTTTTAAACGATGAATTTCATTAAAATTCCATAAAATTTCCATTATGTTTTAACTGTTTTTCAAGGGTCATTCAACAGCAGTGCATGCAGTAGTTTTTTTTCAGATGGAGGCAGTAACATTCAAACATAATTCGACTCATAATGGCGTCATTTTTGACGTCATGTCGCGGGACATATATTGAACGATCTGAAATTAAATTGACAAAGTACTGTACTGTCAAAAGTACTGTTAAAATACCGATTGTTCAATCTTTAAGTGTAGGATATTGATGGAATCTTTTCCAATTTACCACGATTTATAAAGCTACCACTTAAACTTGTACATATTATACATTGGTCATATTTCTTGAATCATTCGGCCTCACCTTTTAGCGTAAAAGTTTTTAGTTTGATGAAAATAAGACATCTCCTCCAGTCATTAGGTGGTGTAAAGGCCGTATACTATGATTGATACTTATGCCTTATAATTTATGAGTTACTGTTCTTTAAAAAAAACGAGAGTTGTTACGAAAAGATTGATTATCATGCTCTATGAGTGCGGTCACTGAAAACCCAACTTCATCTCTGTAACTAGGTAAACTAGTAATCTTAGGCGAATGCTTTGTGAATACTTTCTTTAATAGTTTATTAGTAAAACGAAATAAACTATAAATAAATACAAAAATCAAAAGTATTTATTTCACGTTTTATAATGATTTAATGCAAATGTATATGATAATTTGATCATATTAATACTATACATATAAAATATTATTTAATTGTCCCCCGCCTTATCGAAGAAAAGAGAGGGGACATAGTATTCACATATACCGTACTTTCGTCCTTCCGTCCGTCCTTCAGCCCCCCTTCAAGTATTAGGTACCTTGTGTATGCAACTCCTCCTACAGTGTTACTCCGATTCCTTTAAACAATTACAGGTGTTTAGGTTATGGTCTGAAGATATGCATATTGCTTGGATATTATTATCACATTATTTATTGTTATTTTTTTCACAAAATGAACTTATTCATTTTTCGGGCCGAAGTGAATAGATACTATATATCTTGTTTATGTAACTTCTCCTTCAATTTTTTGCCGATTCTTTTGGAACTTTACAGGTGTTAAGGTCATGGTCTATATACACATGCATGCATATTGTTTGGATAAAATCCTCAGATTATTCATTGTTACTTTTCCTAGAAAATGAACATAGTCATTTTTCCTGACAAAGTTAATAGATACTGGTGTCTTGTAAATTCAACTCCTCCTACAATTTTATGCGATACCTTTGAAACTTTAAATGTGTTTAGGTCATTGTCTGAAATAGATATAATCCTCATATTATTTAATTTTTCTTTTTTTCACAAATTGAACTTAATTGTTTTTCTGACCAAAGTAAATAGATGGCTATAGGTATACTAAAGTCAATAGATACTAGGCATCTTGTGTACGTAACTTCTCCTACAGTTTTATGCCAATTGTTTTGAAACTTTAGAGATGTTATGGTCATGGTCTGAAGATGTGCAATGTCCAGGCAAATCTTACACTTATCTGAGCATAATTTATTCACATTGAAAGAATTCAGAAGTTGAAATATACCTATATTGTACTGTAAGAGCTTGGACTATGCCAACTTTGTGTCTCTTCCTTGCGGTGCAATGGGTTGGCCTGCAGTCTGTTGTATCAGGGAGGTAATTTATGTAAATGAGAAATCAAATGGGACTATGGACAGGGCCTTGTGGAAACCCAGATGTGACCGGTATGGTGGTAGACTTTTCATTTTCGATAACAACAGTCTGGGTCTGGTCAGATAAAAAATTCCTGGATTTATATTAGGGTGGGACCTCTAATTCCATATCTTTGGAGTTTTAGCACTTATTTCTGGTAAATTACCTAATCAAACGCCTTCGAAAAGTCAAGTAAGACAATGTCAGTTATATTTCCTGCTGTAGAATTTCGCAGCAATTCTTCTTTGAGTGTGACCAGTTGTGTTTCACAAGATCGTTTACTACGAAAGCCATGGTGGAGATCGTACAGTTAGTTATACTTGTCCATGTGGAAGACTACATCGGCAGTAACGATACGCTCAAGCACTTTACATAGAATGCTGGTTAATGAAATAGGCCTGTAATTTGATGCAAGGCTGGTGTCTCCTTTTTTGAAAAGGGGATATACAAAGGCTGTGCTCCAGTCCTTCGGTACTCTACCTGTGTTTAGGGACCTTTAAAAAATGACCTGAAGAATAGGAGCTATGGCATCACAGAGCCTTTGGAGAACCAGCGGCTTTATCTGATCAGGTCCTGCTGCTTTGAGGGATTTAGGTCCTTGAAAAGTTTAGCAATGCCATTTGTAGAGACAATGATACTATCCATGTGGGGTGTAACTAGAATTCCGAGAATGGGATGTGTCGCCTGGCAAAACAGAAGTCAAACAAGACGGATTTGTTGAATTTATATCCCCGGCCAAAGGTTATTTTAGAGAAACTTATAAATCACAAAACATAAATACCATTTCTCCAACCCCTAGGTTCAACTTGGGTATCATACAGATCAAAGGTAAAAGCCTATCAACTAGTTTTCAGTGCTTTGTTAAATAAAAAATAAACTTATCTGTACAGTTTTAATATCTGACTTAAACCTGACCCAGAGATTAGTGGTGTGTAAGATCAAAGTGTTTACTTTTATGCTAGTCTATACTTCTTTCTCCTTAATTTGATATGCAACATGACCACATTCAGAGTTTCCGTACCTTTAATCAAACCTACAGGTTGAGGGGATGTGTAAGGACAGAATGTGTGTTTACATGGTGCTCTATGCTCCTTTCCTTTTAATTTGATATGCAACATGACTGCTTTCAGATAAAATGTTTTTGCCCCTTTGACCCCAGCCCAGTGATAGAGTGTGTGTGTAAGGACAGAATATGTGCTTTTATAAGGCTGCATTCCTGATTCCATATAATTTGATATGCAACATGACCATGTTCTAAAATAGTTGAATTTTGACCTTTTGATCCCATCATGTGGAGGATCAGTGGTCAAATGATTTGCTACCATGTTGCTGCATTCGTGATGCCATTTAATTTGAAATGCAACTTTACCATATTCTGAAAAAGGTGAATTTTGACCTTTTGACCCCACCCCGAGGGTCGGAGGAGGGGTCTATGGGCAACATATTTGCCACCATGTTACTGCATCCGCGATTCAATTTAATTTGATATGCAACATGACCATATTCTGAAAAAGGTGAATTTTGACAGGTTGACCCAACCCCCAAGAATCAGGGGGTGTCTGTGGGCAACATATTTGCTACCATGTTGCTTCATTCCTGATTCCACAAATTTGTTATGCAACATGAACATGTTCTGAAAAAGTTGAATTTTGACCTTTTTGACCAAACCCTCAGGGCTGGGGTGGGGGGGGGGGGGGGGTGGGGGTGGGGTTGGGGGTCTGCGTGTAAAATATTTGCTTCCATGTTGCTGCATTCGTAATTCCATTTAATTTTATAGGCAACATGGTCATGTTCGGAAAAAGTTTATTTTTGACATTTTGTCGGTGGGTGGCGTCTGACCTTTTCACCTAACCCCCAGGGGGGGGGGGGGGGTTCTGCGGAAAAAATATTTTGCAACATGTTGCTGCATGTGCCATTTCCTTTAATTTTGATATACAGCATGACCATATTCTGAAAAAGTTAAATTTTGGACTCTGTCCCACCTCCTAAGTCCACCCAGGGGGTCGGACCTAGGCTTTCGATCTAAATTCACGTTTGATATGTTTCATACTTATTGTAACTCTGTCTGCATGCGAAATTTCAGTAAACATATAGACGACTTACTGAGTTGCGAAATTTAAATATTAGACCTTTGACCCCACCTAAGGGGTAAGGGTAAGGGGGTTGGGGTAAAATTGTAATCACTGTCATGCTTATCTACAGGCACTTGGTAATCATGGCCTACAGTGAGAAGTTGTCAGATATTACAGTTTTGGAGAAAAGAAAAGGTTTATTCCACAAAAAAATCAATACAGCTTTTGCCTTAGCTTAAACCCAAGTCAAAAAAGGGGCCATAACTCAGTCAAAATTTTGCAGATGACCTCCAAATTCGAACTTGACATGTATTTTATTATGTTTTACCCTTCTGTAAAATTTTGAATGAAATTGTTGCATCCCTTCAAAAGTTATCGATCGGAAACCACAATTTAGCCAAAATCTAAGTAAAAAGGGCCATAACTCAGTCAAAATTTGCGAATTACCTCCATTTTCGAATTTGACCTGTATTTCAATGATGTTTGACCCTTCTGTAAAGTTTAAATGAAATTGATGCACCACTTCAAAATTTTTCGATCGGAAACCAAAAGTGTGACAACGCGGACAACAACGACGCTGACTCCGACAGAGATATGGTCCCTTTGTGTAGACCATGCTTCGTAGGGCAAAAATAATAAGGCACTCAGCTGGTATTTTCAATGGATCAATTGTACCACTTACCGTCCTTCTTGACTGGGCCTTTGGAGTCCTCTTTTGAATTTTTTCAGTAAGGAGTACAGCTTTTTGGAGGCTAATGTGCTTTTGTGAGGTTCAGGGCTTGACTGGCAATTGGGCTTAGTCTATTCTAGGCTATCAATAAGGCCCAGGATTTCTTCAATATACCTGTTTGGAGCTTGTTTGAGTTTTGCTTTACCAAATGCTTTGCTTCAAGAAAAACACAAGTGTCTGTAGGACGTCTTAGCCTCTTATATTTATCATACAAACTGTCTCTTTTCTGGATGGTGTGTTTGATTTCTTGGGTCATCCTTGGCAGTAACGGTTTTGTAATAATCGCATATTGTGAAACCTACTGCTCAATAATTCCAGACTGTAAAACTACCTAAATTCTTCCAAGAGTAAGTTGATAGACTTACCTTTATAAGAGGCTATTGTTGTTTAATAAATATCATGAGAGATTAGTTGACGTTGTTGCATCGGTTTAATGTTGGTCAAACGTTGGAATAGACATTTCCACCGACTACCAACGTTGGCCAAACGTATTCTTACTATCTGGGTGGTGATTAAAAGAACAACACCAAAGTTCTTACTTTTGTTTGAAGCCTTTGTACCATTATCTTTAAATAAAATACATGTAGTTGATCATTATTGAAAGTGTTGTATCAGTTCAAGAATAAATTTCTGTTATTAGAATCCCTAGTCTGAGTACAATAGAACCCCAGTGAGAACAGTTCCTCTTCTGTCGCTACCATGTATTGATACAGCCATGTGATCAGCACTAGTCCAAACAAGATCTCCGTAATTCACATGGATGACGATCGTCGTGCTACCCTGGTTATCATCATAATTACTCCAACTTTCTGCGAAGCTAGTTGCTATTTTTTGACCATTAACATGAAGCGTGTTATCAATTTCATAGACCGGTTCTCCAAGTAGTTTCTTTGCATTAGCAGTCCAGCTAAAAAGATAGACTCCGCTGACAGGAACGGTAAATATTCCCGATAAAGGACTGTATGCAGTGGTCCCGTTATATATCATTCTGTTGTATTTGATAATCTGACCTTGGCCCAGTTGTTTCATTGGATGATCAAGATAGGCAGTGAATGCAACTTTAGCTGGTGGAGAAGAAGATCTGTCCGCTGGAATATATTAACAGAGGACCATCAGTTCATTGAGTGCTCACCTGACACTTTCTCATAAGAATTTAGATCTCCTTAATATAAGCCTTTGCGGAGCGGTAAATTTCACATTTCGCAAAGCCTAACTTTGTAGATTTCTCACTATGAAATATTTGTCCAAATTCCTCGTGAAACGTGAAAAATGGGTACCAATACCTGACATATTTCGTAGTTCAATATCTAACTCGTATTTGAGAAAAAAAGAAGACATAAAATTGTATGGATATATCTTAAACGGGTTTGAAATTGTAAATCAGACATGATATTGTGACAGAAAAGGCAAGTACAAATTTTAAAGGGATGTAACTAAAAATATCAGTACAAAAAATTTGGCTAATGCACTCCAAAGTTGGTTGATATTTGTATGAAGTTAAAGGAAGACATCATTAAATGTTTATAGGGTGTGTATGATTTTGTCACAGAACTTCTAATTACAAAATTCACTGAGGAGTAAAAGTAAGAAAGCGGGCAAAGATCAGGAATCGATACAATCAAGCACCACACCTGTCCCAGGACACCAATGGGAAAATGACGACGTCACAATTAGACATCACAAACGAGAATCAAGAGGTCAGCTCTTTCCAAGCAGATTAACACAAGGCATCAACAAAAAGACGTGTATGAAAGCATAACAAAGCAAGACAGAAATAACATAAATGATCCACAAAAGAAACACCACCTTGGAACGGCCATTAAAATATTTTCCTGGAGGCCTTATTGGTCGAAATTAGCTATGTATTTAAAGATAATTTTTGGCTAAATAAACTATCAAAAATAATCTTTTCAAGGGTTTGCCAGTACAAATGCATTCATGATCAATTTTCATGCAATTTAAACATCTAAATATCTTGATCCACATCTGAACTAAGGGTGGGGTTGGCGCTGTGAAACTGGTTGAAGCTCTCCAGTAAAATATTTAACTGACTGTTCCAAGGCGGCACTTCTTCTGTGGATCATTTATGTTATTTCTGTCTTGTTTTGTTACCAAGGTCCATTGCCCCTTTAGTTGCTGAGAAAAAGCTTTTTAGGAGTTTTTAATTTATATGGGCAATTTTAGCTTTGTCACCTGGACCACACAGGCATTTTTACAAATGTCTAATCTTATGAATGCTAATTTGACTATGAATATAACGAGAAAAATAATGTTCAATATATTGATAGGTAGTAAACTAGGAGTAACTTTGGCTGAAAGGATCAAAGGTCAACCCTGACCTTAGGTACTTATCTATAAGCATTGCCACATTATGTAAAACATATCTAGTAAGTAAAATTACATGGCATCATCAGTAATTGAACAATCAACTTTTCAAGATTACCCGTATTTAAATACATTGGAAAGTAAATTTGGCCATGTCATAGGGCCTTGGGTCATCATTTGAACAAACTTGAAAGGACCTAAACCCCAAATGCTACACATCAAGGTACATGTCAAGGTCATTGGATCGTCATTATATAAATTTAACTTCAATTGGTTTGATGGTTTATGATAACACTATGTTTTATATATTGATGGAAATTCAATATAAGCGACCTTGGCTGAGAGGACCTTTAGACTTATTTGTAGGCATTGCTTCATTAAGCTAAACATATCTAGATAGAGTAATGAATTTGGCTTCAACAGTTTTCTATAAGTCATCTTTTCAAATGTTTCCCATTTAAATGCATGAGAAATCTTTCCAACATGGCCATATTCAGGAAAAAGTTGCCTTTTGGATCCTTGACCACCAACACAGATAAGAGCAGTACATTTCTTTGCATGTTGTACTACTCTTCATTTACTCTTTTCCCTCTGTCAGTATGCACACTTTAGATTCAAATATTGGAAATTGACTTAGTTTTTGCATTTATGTATTGGACATTTGACCCCGCTCAAGAGGTCAGGGTACCTTTAAGGCATAGTTATTGCTAATGTACAAGAGCAGGACAATCATAACCCATAATAATAGGTTCCGATTGATATTAGCTTGGAATATATGTGAATTTCGTTATATAGCATTTGTACAAACATTGTCTTTCAGGCTAAATGAAAGACAGTAAATAAAATTTCCATATTATATTGAATCGATTATAGCATAACTTATGTATACGTAAATGAAATCTAGTTAGTTTGATGAAACACTGGTCATCAGTTATGCTTTCAAATATGTACTTTATTTTGGATATCGTCATATTTAATGTCATTAAAATAGTTGAACTGGTCACACTATATTTCAGCGCTTGTTAGTAGCAAAACGTGCATGTCCCATACTACCTCCCTTGGGTTAAGAGATATGCCAAGAACAGCCACACAGTTTGACACGCGCAGTTTGATTTTATCTCATTTTATTAAGCCCCGTCCTGTCAACTGCGCATGATAAAACTACCCTAGTGACTTTTCTTGACATTCTTCATAGTCTAAACGGCTATTCAGATTAAGATGGCATTTACTCATTTGTTGCATAAATCGCCTGTGATTATAAAATATTTAATCCTAAAAGCACCCCATACAATTTAAATCAATACCATTTTCGTTTTTCTTGTGTTGTGTTTGCTACTTTATCTGCCATTAAAAATGCTATTTGATGTGAATCCTCTGCTGGCTGATAATTCATATGATTTGTCAAATCTTACACCCATCCAATCAACAGAAGGAAAATTCTACAAAATATGTAATGGCTGCATAGTAAAAACTGGAATCCTAGATTCGAAGTAAATTGTTGTAAAACAGATGGAATCACTCTCTGACTTGCATTAATATACAATGATCCAGCACATAAAGGTATGAGAAACATAACATTACTCTGACGAGACTATACTGTTAAACAGGCTCGTCTGAGCCATCGCTGGTTGTAAATGCGATGAGTAGAATAAATATTCACACTGTACTCACCTCGTGACAAAAAGGTACCATCATTCTCTAAGGTATGTAACCGGTGCCTGAGTTCAGCAATCGTGCTCATCATTTGTCGATGAGTGCCCATCATTTGTAGATGAGCATCTGTCAATTCTCTTTGAGATTTTCTAAGGATTATATTGCTCTCTTTCAAAAGAACCATTTCTTTCTCACATCTATCCATTCTGTCATTTATCCTATTGACATCTTCTCTCTTTAGCTGATCACCCGGTATATATTGACATACAACCTGATTTTGGATGATGAGGCAGGTAAATATGATAAGAAATATTTCAGCGATGTCTGCCATAGTAACATGTACATGTAGGTGTCTAACACAAAACAGATAGTTGGTTCTGTTTTTATCGCGATGTGTGCCTTATCAATTTTGAATGTAAAGTCGCATCATGTTTATATGTACGGCCAGGTAACTGTGAAACATAAGTATTAGCAAAATAGCAATGCCTAGTTGCGTATCCATGAGACAGTTCCGATGAACATCCATAATATATACTTAGCTTAGAGTATTAATAGAGTTGGCGTTTCAGTACGTTGCCTAGTACCCTCTACACCACGTAACCTAAGCACCTGCAAAGTTTGAAGCTGCTACGTTGAATAATTTAGGAGACGATACAGAAAATAAACACTTTAAGAGCACGAACGTACCCACATTCACGAATTTGTGGTAATTTTATCTATTTCGTCACGTATTTCATAAGTGGATATGTACCTACATGCAAACCACTTAGTGTCGCATTGTACCTAAGAATTTCCATTTAACAATTTGTATACGAATGGATTCTTGCTTCTGGTTTGATGCAATAAGCTTGGGATAGTACATGAAAAATCTGGTGAGCTCAGTCAAAAAAAACTGTCAATAAGTTACAGATGAAAATAGTAACAGATATTCAAGTTATAAGGCAAAATGTGTTTAGCTTTACATACTTATTGGTGCCACTAGTGACTTGAAATACCAATGTATCACACTCCTAATTACAGTCTCAAACATGAAATAAAGCGCAATGATTGGCTGCTTGCGGACACGTGTCCGCAAGAAGCCAATCGTTGTGCTTTATTTTTAGTTTGAGAATGAACTCAAGTTTTATAACATTGATGCCAGGTCAAAATCACTGCACCGTTTGAATGTATTACAATGATTAATCACAATGTTCCCCGTTGTGCCCATGAACTCTCGAATTATTCTGCATTACTGAACAAATTAGCCAGCAGAGCTAAAATAAAACAGAACGTTTGGAATCTGTTCCTCTTAGATTGTTGATTGTGACATTTCCTGAACATACTATTTTGTTTAGAAAGGACAGTAGCCACAGCTTAGTTTGTCCTCCTTCTCGAATTATTTTGCATTACTGAACAAATTAGCCAGCAGAGCTAAAATAAAACAGAACGTTTGGAATCTGTTCCTCTTAGATTGTTGATTGTGACATTTCCTGAACATACTATTTTGTTTAGAAAGGACAGTAGCCGCAGCTTATTTTGTCCTCCTTCAATATCACATAAGGCTGGAATGGTACGATTAGAAACGATACACCAGTTAATGCATAAAATCAATCAACTCAATTGTTAAGGAGATATTAGGTCTAGAACATGTATAATATTTCAAAAAATACTTTAACTTACGATTCCGTAGAATGTGGCATTGATCCTGACCAAAATATCAACAAAACGACTTGGGATAGACATTTTATGTCTAGGAAGTTTCTAGATCAACGCACTGCTAATGCTTATCTATGGTGGATTATTATGGTGATGAATAATTATGGGTATGTAAGTTCTTTATCAAGTTTGTGAAGGGAGTTGTATCAAATACATTATATTCATTAATAGTCGAGGGAACAGAATATTGCTTTACATACATTATAGTCTATTTTATGGGCAATAAGAATGTAGACATTCTTTTAAAATATGCTGTTGCTATTATATAATAGGGAAGAGAGTATGATAGGCATTTTTCACAAAATTACTATTTCAATTACAATAAGAGACAAATAAATACTGTTTCTGGTGATGATAAGTCAGTAATACTGTTTATTTAGTGTGGGGTCAGTTTCGTATATATATGTCACATAGAAAATGGGTTCGTAGTACTAAACGTATAACAGCAGATATTTGGTATAAATGGTAAGACAAAAGGTTATATTTTATACATTTGCATTTTGCCAAGACTAAAGGAAGGGCAGTTGCCCGTGAGGCTGCTCAAAAGTTTAACGTCAAAAACATCAAAATCGCAGCAGTTTATTTTGAAAACTTCCTTTCAATCTAAATTTCTCAGAGATATTTGTGTATTATCAAACAACATCAATGCATATGAGAAGCACTTATATACGATGGATTATTAAGGTCATGAATAGTATGGGTATATTTGTTTCTTATCAATTTCAAAAAAGGGGGTTGTATCAAATGTATTATTTTCTTTATAAGTACAGGAAACAAGATACATTTTACACATATTATAGTCTACTAGATGGAATAACACCCATTTTCCATAAAAAAAGGCGGAGCTAAGTTACATTGACAGAGAATCACATTCTATATAATGTTCCTGTTGATCACAAAGTCAGTAATAATACTTTATAATATCAATACTAATATCATGAAAGCACAAAACCGTAATATTCATAATTTATTGTTGAAACTTACAGTCAATTAAAGGGTCGTAAAACATTTGTTTCAAAAATGATATAATTGTATTAGTATTGAGATAATTCTTTGCATGATGATTTGATTTTAATATTACATTGAACAATTGTTACACTATTTTTTCTAAAAAAACAATAATTAAGAAAATGATCAATTCAAGGTCACTACTGGCACCAACCACCAATAATAATTTGGAATAACATGCCAAAATATATATTTATGGTGATTTAGTTTATAAATTCAAACGAATTGTTAGAAAACCTAATTTTAGTGATCAATTCAAAAATATTACCGAACTTTTTATAAAGGTTGGATATAACTTGGATGTCATGCGACAGTCTGCATGCCTGGTTTTAAACAAAAGCACGTTTTATAGCTATGGTCTCCTCTTTAATTGCACGACGGTGGGTCAGGCCTTAGACTCTATGACGGCTCTGGCGTGAAGCTTTAATCGGTGGGTTGGTGCCTGATGCTTATCTGTAGCTTGACCAACCATGGCTCAACTTGAGTTTTTTTTAGCTCTGACTATATGTGAGTCGTAAGCCCTTTTCTTTGTTTCATCATAGTGATTAGAGTGTTTCTCCATGATGATACATTGCATTAGTTAGAAGGCTTCCATGTGAGCTGAACATTTCTTGTACTTCAACAATAGCAGGATCTAGGGCGAAGATTTGGTACCAGTAAAATGCATTTATCCCCCGGGTGACGTAGGCTGCTGTCCGTTCTAAGGCGGCGGTTTTGTTGGTGTTGACTTTTTGTTTATTGTTACTCCCATTGTGGGATTCTGTAATTGTTCTATATTTTGTTGAACGTTTCTTTTATGTCCACTCTAGTTTAGCAATCATCTTGATTGGGAAGAGAGAGCTTGTTGCTTTGCTTAGCTTGTCTTCTTGGTGCCTCGTGATGGTTGTGTGGCTCTTCCTCGCGGTGCCATGGGTTTGTCTGCGGTTTGTGATTGTGGTATTTCCTGATCATACTCACTTACATGTAACTTTTTATGGTCTCGTAATCATGGTAGTACTCAGCGTAAAACAGTAAAATTTTGATTTAGTATTAAAGACATGTGCCTGCTTAAGTTATTATACTTCGTTGCCAATCCTGAAATCGCGGTATCAGGAAGCAGGGAAGATAATAAACAAGGCCCTAATCTTATCATATTATGTTACAGTAGTTCTCATTTTTTCATCGAATTCGCAGAATCAATACTCAAAAACGATTTTATTTCCTGAAGGTATGGCATATTATCTGATGGATGACAAGCAGTAAGGTTTCACGTCTTTCATACAATACAGAAGATGAGTATTAATGTATTTAAACCCAAATGTAGATATCATTTAACAGTGCCTTGTGACTTCAATTAGTATTAGTGCTATGAAAAGATGTTAGCCAACCACTTTCATTTATGACTTATGATTATGCTGATGAAAATATTTTCATGAGTATAAATATTTGTATTTCACTGATCCTTTGAATGGAGTTTAAAAGCACTCTCTTATGAAAACCTGTCTTTCTAAATCGTTTTTCTGTGCAGTTGTTAAGTATATTTCTTATAAGCAACAGCACAACCATTCATTTAAATAACTGTCGTTCAAGCCCACTAAATACAACTTGTTATCTGCTAAAGATGTCTTTCTTATTCAACATTTTATCATACACTATGGCTAAGATAATGCCTCCTTGCAGCAAACGTAAACTGTATAAGAACTAAGAACTTTGCAGCTCGATTTCTATGTGTTATTATCAAAATTATATTACGATAATATAATCGTACATTTTAATTAAACTTTTGTGAGAGTTTGGGTCGGGAGATGGCACTAAGTTACTTTTAGCATCCAGGCGTCCTACTTGTTTTGCTGCGAATAATAAATACCTTTGGTAGAAACAGATGAAGAAACACAGTGGTAAAAAAATTAGTAATTGCTGAGAAATTTACTTTTGATCAATATAATAATTAATACGTAGGACCTGAATATTCACTTTAAACAAGCACAGACATGACATGGATACCATACGACGGTCTGCATGCATGGTTAAATGCAAATCATGGTTTTCTATGGTTTCCACTTTAATTGCATGAAAAAGGGTCACGCAGATTCAATGAAGAGCCTGGCCTAAAACTTTCATCGATGGGTTGGTGCCTGGTGTTTCTCTTTGGCTGGACCCACCATAGCTCAACTTGAGGTTTTCTTTAACTCTGACTATCTATGAGTCATGAGCCATTTTCTTTGTTTTGTCATAGTATGTTAATTTGATTATATTGTTTCTCTGCGATGACGCATTGCATAAGTTAGGAAGCCTACACGCGAGCTAAACAATGTTTGTGTTTTACCAACAGCAGAATCGAAGTGCGAAGATTAGGCGCCAGTAAAATACATACAGTGGGTTCGGCTTATTTCCGTTCTAAGGTGGTGGTTCTGTTGTTATTAATTCACTGGTTAGTGTTGCTCTCATAGTTTGTGGGGGGTTGTGATATGTCCTTGTTTTGCTATGCATTACTTAGTGTCCTTTCATTTTTGAAATCATCTGGCCAAGGAAGAAAAAGCTGGTTGCTTTACTTTAATAGTTTTCTTGCTGTTGAGTGGCTTTGGTGTTCTGTGTCTCTTCCTCGCGGCTGCAGTGTGTAAATGCGGCATTTCCTGGTCATACTCATTTACTTTTTTCTTTCCTATTTCATCTACCTTATTATCTTAACCATTACTCTTTCAAACCAGTCATGATAAAAAAATAATTACCCCGTCTTAGTTACACGTACTGGAACACTTTGTTCGTATATACGATAATCACACAAACAGCATTGTAAAGTGGTTCTCATGCAATACCAGGGTACACTGGTGAAAACCACTGCTGTTAGATTCAGCATGGGATATAGTGTCAGCTGTAATGCAATTAAGTTTATCAGTCTCCCAAATGCGCCTTGATAAACTCCAAAGCGTAGCATCTGAATGGACAGAGTGTACCAGCGCGGGAAACCTGAGCTAAAGAGGAAGGGTTATAGTGCCTCCTGAAGGTGTACAGATCGCATGGGAGTTGAATGGCACTAGATGAACGATTGGGTTAGGTGCAGGGTTATTACCTGAACCTCGTTGAATCCATATAATAATTTACAATAAAATTGTTTAAATGCAGGCTTGTGGAAAAAAGGATATATAGTCCCTCGACTAATCCGCTTTTTGATCATTACTATTAGAATTAATTCAATATCTTGAATTATTTCATTGTCCTACTACGCCTACTTGGCAAATAAAACGTCAGATAAACGTTTTGTAGGATATTCTGATTATTATGATTCTCTATTTAAAAGAGGAACGCACCTCTTGTTTTAAGAATTGTCGAGACTTTAGCTTTGCTATTTGCATTCCTGCAAGATTGAACTATAGCGTAGGCAATGCTACTTCAGCATAAACAGGTATTTCCAAATTCACTTTCAATTTAGTTATTTAGCATCAGCATCATCAGATGGTGTAGAACCAGAAATAGACTTTTCTCCTGTAATGAAGAGAAGGTATGAATGGTATAATTCTGAACTTTGTGTATTATGTCACAAAAGTGAAAGTGTAGATAGCCTTCGGAGGGGAACTGTTCAAGTTCATATCATGTGAAAGAAGTATGTAAGCTTAGGTTAAAATATGATCCACGTGATTATGGTTCTAAGGATATATAACAGATATTGCAATCATCGGCCAAGAGGAGACCTAAATGGCACAGGCAGTGTTATCAACACTTCACAAATCAGAACAAACTTGATAGATTGTTATCAAACCAACCATTAGAAGGTGTACCAGAAACAGAATAAGAAGTTAAGGGAGCTTTAAAATGGCAAGATAAATGCTTATTTAGTGACAAACACCATACAAACAATTTATTTTAAGTATAACACAATTATATTATTCGAAACAAATTATTTTATGATCTTCTAATTATAAGTTACTACATGTATATATGAATATTATGTGAACTTTGCATTTTGGTGCTTCCATAGTATAAGTACTGATTTCATGAAACAATATTACAGACTATGTATCACCAAAAACATTTAACAATTTTTGGTCTCATATTGTAACTTAACTGAGCATTTTTCTTGAAATATACCTATCATACTCTCTGTCCCTTTTATGTAATAATAACAGCTTATTCTTAAAAGAGTTTCTGCAGGTTAAGTGCCCATAAAATAGACAATAATATGTCTAAAATTATTTTGTTCCCTCAACTAATAAGGAAAATAATACATTCGATACCCCCCTTTCACGAAATTTATAAGAAACTCATATACTCATACTTATTCATGACAATAATTATCCACCGTATCGATCTTTTAAATACTGTTAAAATGATTCTGCATAATTTCATTTATTGAAATGCATTAACACTGTTTGAAAATAATTATACAAAACTCTCTGAGTAATTTAAGTTGAAATGAGGTTTTCGAAACAAATTACTGCAATTTTGATATTTGTGACGTCATACTTTAGGACTCGTATGCATTCAAATGAACACTACCGAGGGCTCTCCCAATATTTTGGGAACAAGGGAAAGGACATTGTATTACCGAGGGCCCTCCCAATGTTTTTTTGGAACAGGGGAAAAGGACATTGAATTACAGAAAGCCTTCGCAATGGTTTTGGGAACAGGGGAAAAGGACATTTTTTTCTATTTTCGGGATCAAGCTAATAATGGAACATGTATTCCCTGTGAAGGCCTCATAACTGATTTTCCCAACAGCATATAACTATTCTCCATAGGTATTATATATTCCTTTGATCCCCTTTTTGGGGCTAACGTTGATACATGTTCTCTGGGCGAACTGCAATATCAACGTGATACGTTCATCAACACATTATTTAGACCCATGATCTGTATGTACCCTTGTTTCCCTTAGAACAATACCCTTGTTCCCATGGTCTTCCACTCCCTAGTCATTTTTGACCATAACATAAGATGGTCAATAATTACCAAATACAAAACAATATAGCAAAAGCAATATACATGTACATGTACCTACACGTGCGTGTTTATCTGCTACATGTGTACACACTATAATTTTCCAAAATTCCAAACAGGGGGGGGGGGGGTGAGGTAAAAAATTTCAGAGGTCCAACCTTTTCCAAAGTGATGGGGCCTAATTGTTTTTTTTTTTATAGAAACCTATAGAACTTGCTGTTTACAAGGGGGTTCAGGAGTCCCTGCCCCCCGCCCTGGATCCGCGCATTGCCTTTGTGCATGTTTCTATTTTTGAAGCCTATTAAAGACACAAAGCAGTAAGTTCTTCAAAGGCATAGGCGTTCATGGTCATTTAAAATATTATGACCCCAAATCATATTTTTTTGCTACGTTCGCTTAGGAGGTACTCTCGTTACCACTAAGCTAAGGTGACTCTATCGTGACCACAACTTTACGATGATCTTATGTTGTCTCCGTAAATTAAGGTGTGCACGAGTTAGTGGCCATAACCATTAACTTAAAGGTGAATTTAAGTTGAATTTAAGGTGATCTTAAGGGTTAAGATGTCTACAAGTTAGTGGCCCCTGGTCTGGATCACTATGAGAAAACAGGAATGTGCTATCATTGACATATAAGAGAAGCTTACAGTCTGGATCAATGCTAATTATCATGTCGTTGACATAGCACAAGAATAACGAAGGCACCAAAAATGCTCCCTTGAGGGACACCACAAGTTACAGCTGCTGAGTCTGGGTAAATTTTTCCAATATTGACCAATTGAGTTCTATTGCCAAGGTAAGATTCAACCCATTTTGTTGATGTAACGCCCATAAGTTTCAATTTATTGCATGAAATGTGGTGATCAAAATTGTCAAGGGCCTTTTGCGAATCTAATAGTACCATACCCATGTATAGACTTTTGACATTTATATTTTTATATGAGCTAACAAGTGAATAAAGCAAGTATCTATAAAGAAGGAACTTCTGAACCCAGATTGGTAATTATAGATAATATAATTATAACTAAATCAGCTTCAATGTGTATATAAATAGCTTTTTTTTTTCAAGAATTTTGGAAACCACACTCAGAATACTAACTGGTGTGTAGTTTCCAACATCCAGATTATTTTTTCTATATAATGGTTTAACCCTAGCTATTTTCATGTCATCGGGTATGCAGTTATCAGAAAATGACATATTTACTAATATGTTAAAGCATTTTTAAAGTGACTAAGTATGTAACTATGAACATTTTTCGAAAAAAAAAACTTTTTAAATCATTTGTAAAAGTAGAATTAAGTTATGTTTTCACAATAAATCTAATTTCTAGAGCTGAAAACTGCATGGAAAAGTGAATTATCTTATAAAAAACAGGTATTTTCTCTTGTTTGTAATTATTTACGTCCCTCCAATAGTTCTAGACAGTTAATTTTTTAACATAAATGCTGTTGTTTTTGGCACTAATAATTTGTTGATTATTACGAAAAAGGTAAAAAGTATACCTGAATTTTAGTATGTTTACTGTGTTCTTGAAAAATAGAAACATTATTTCTATAATTAAAAGATCAAAACTTACAGACTATGCAGCTGTAAGAGAGGGGTCCCATATTTTAGAAATATTGCTTGAATTTCAAGCCAGTACTTTTGTAAGGATTTAACTGACTGAGTTCCTTGAGTACAAACTCCTCAGATACATGCCTTAAATAACATTCTTCCCTTTTAGAATCATTATAGAATTCTTTTCAGTAATGCAGAATTACAATCTACTGCCTAATGGATTTTTTTGAATACGTTTATATGCAATTGTAGTAAAAAAGCTATTAAAATAATTTGCTATCGTTTTTTGGTCACGACAATTTTGGTCAACAATGGCCAGAACAAAATTTGAGGATTCGCTTTTCTTATTTTTGTAATCTTTATCTTTCAACGGTTTTCTGGGACTGTTCTTATTTGCTCCAATTTTGTTTAAAAATAACAACAGATTTTGCCATTTTAATTTCTCTTTGGACTTTGTTTCTAAACTGACAAAATAATTGATAAACATCCATAAACATTTTCACATCGGGCAAGTAGTTTTTAACAATATTTTCATTTTTCCCTTTCTGCTGCCATGTCAACTAGAATTCTGCATTAAATAGAAACCATTGAAAGGGATTATTCCTGTAACGTTTGGTGACATTTCACCTAGTGGTTTAGGAGGAGATATTTTTTAAAGCAAATTGTTGCCTGGCGACGAAGATGGCGATGGACAATCTTTGATCACAATAGCTCAGTTTGAACCTATGGTTAAGGTGAGCTAACAAGAAGAGGAAAACATTGGCGAACTGAAATATATCTACGATATCTGGACCTTTACAGTACTAAAATGACAAAAATTTATACCTGTAAATACTTTATTTTCAGTATCGTTTTCCTCCACACGATAAATAAAAGGTATTACTTGAAAATGTAGTAGCATTTTTAAAGTGAAGGCCAACATTTGTAAAAGGCAGATCCAGCAGCCTTCACACGTTAAGTGATAAAAAACAGACAGGCCCTCAAAGGGAGCTAGTCCGTACTACTCCAAAGAGGAAATAAGTGTTGGCTAAATCACAGGGCGGACTTAATCCAGGGCCCGGAATTACAATGCCTCCTTAAAGTTAAGGAAGACTTAATTAAGTATTGATTTTTCAGGATGCGAAAAAAAGTTTCAAACTGATTAAAATCAAAATAGTTTCATTTTTCTGAAGATCACAATGATATCTTTGACATCAAGTATCGCATCGATCCAGGCAATTTATTTAGCATTCAATATAGCATGTTGAAAAAGCAATACTTAACTTAAGTATTCCTTAACTTTAAGGAGGCATTGCGATTCCGCGCACTAAACGCTAGAGAATAAGAGAGTGTAATTCAAAGATATCAAGTATTATTTCTCTTCAGCTCAGGGAAATGTGCCAGATAATTGACGATAAGCAAATGAGTGTCTTTTAAATGGACGAAAAGCGATTCTACAAACTATAGACAGGTGTCGCTAACCTGCTGTGGGCGGCTCCTATACAAACCCAATTACTATGTGATAAGCAGGTTCAAATACAAGTTGATCAGTCTATAGCTCTCTGGGTACAATCAAGATTTCGTCCTAGATGGTAAAGCTCAGACTCAGTCCCAGTTGAATCGGGTGTTTACCTGGAGTTGGTCTAAGGGCGCATCCTTTTCCTAATATCAGACGATTTTGTCGTGAATGGGAACATTCGTTTACCGCATGACTGTCTATGAGAGCAACTTTTTCACATGATACATCAGCATACTTTGGAAGATGTTCAGTCTGCAAATACCTCAATGTAACATGGATCGGGGTCAACACAAGTCTGATAGCCAGTCTGATAGCCCATCCAAAGCTACTTCCTCAGTCGCAGGTCAGATATATCCTGCTGACCAGCAAATTATTTTGATATCGAAGCCCCCCCCCCTTATTGATTTTGACTTGACCATGGCATATGGCATAGCTTCAAAAACATATGAAAAATTTGATGATTTTAATTTCAAAACGGTTTATTTTCCCATTCTGGTTAAAAATGTTCCAAACCAACTTCCTATGTTTTTATTTATTTATAAACTATATATTTCGCTGCTTATTCGTTTTGCGAGAATATGTTCCAATATTAGTGACTTCAACAATATCATTAGTTTTGATTGTTTAATTACTAAGAAAAGACTACGTAGAATAGTGAGATGCAAAAGTAAGACATTTATTTACCACCTAGAAGAAAACAAACTTCTATATTTTGTCTATGAGGCTGCAAGCATTTTACCAAAACAAAAACTAAAAGATAAATTTATATATAATTTATCGTATAACTAACAATTCACAAATTCATAACGAGGAGCATAGCTGATATAACATTCTATCGTCCTCCTTCCACTGCTATCTGTGGACCACTTGCTGTACCGTTGATGGGCATACAGTTCCCCTTAAGATGACTACTCGGTTCTACAGCAATACTGCCTTGAACATGGGAATCACAGTAGTAGCCTGAAAAAAGAAAGGTGGGTATCAACATTGTTTTTTTCATGCGTTAACAGTCGAAGGAGTACATGTACTAAAACCGATGTAGCGAGCTGATGGAACTGGGCAAATGATTATAAATGTACACGCTATCCCTATTTGTATATATACAAAACAATATAAAATCGTGAAAATAAGGGCAGTTAGTATACTAGTTTCCATATGCCACACAATTTACAATAATGTATTATACTTGCTTTATATAAGGCGATGGTCATTGCTGCAAACCTCTTGTGGCGCTAACAATATAGCACGTGCATTATGTGGTGGTCGTTTGAAAATATATACAAATCAACTGGGTTTGGACAGCACATTGAATGTAATTTACACTTGCCAATCTATCCCTTTTAAAATGTCTGGTAAAAAGACCAGAGCTTGTTGTTATGCAAAGCTATTCATCAATGCAATGCAGCTCAAAACTATATTTAATCATTGCGCGAATATCCCACACAATATAGAATTATTAATCAGCATGCACATAGGATTTTGCGTTTTTCTCATAGTGGATAAGCTAAGGTTTAAAATCAAAGTCTAGCTAGCGCCTACGCTGCGTACACCAAAAATGGTACAGATGTAGTTGGTGAAGCCTTACATAAGACCTCTAGCCCCATTGGCTAGCTGCACATGCGCGTTTGAAGTATGACGAAGTATTTGCGAAAAGTGCCATTATCATAATATGAACTCGCTGAAATCAAATCAAATGGTTCAGTGCGCGAGATTTCGGTACGTATCGCCATATGCGAAAAAAAATCGCAGATAAATGCCCATGCTGGCGAAAAACTACGGGGTTAGAGTGGAGCTGGAGGTCTAAATTCTGGTCTGAACCGTACTTCGTCTATGCGAGCAGCGAAAGCTCTGACGAGTCTGCGCGTGTGCGCAGGCTTGCCTGAGCTTTCCTTGCTCGATAATATGATAAGAACATGTACTAAAATCCCATGTATAATTAATAAAATGTAGACAATGATTCCTCACTGTTCAACCAATATTAATTCATGATGCTAATTGAATTTGTTTCTGGAAGAATTCAACAGCAGCTAGTGAAAACGTATTATAGCAATCAACTACTAAATAGCGAGGTCTTACTCTGAAAATGAAGACTCTTCCCTTCGATAGAGATGTCCGTGTTTAGATGGTAAACTTGTACAAAGACAAAAGTTACAATTAGTAGCTAGCCGTGTCTGTAAACTTTACAAATGACGTTACACATATGGATCTAAATGCGATAGGTACCATTATCCCCGGTAAAGGGGCCCATTTATTCAGTAAATTACCCCACGCAAAACAGCACCACTTGTTTGCATTTTGCTATTATGGTTATTTATCACATTACGTCGCGTCTGGGAGAGATATAACGCTATTTATTATATAAAAAAATAATGAAATACAGGAAAATATTGATTGGATTTGATTACATTATTTTTTTAAAAGTTATATTTCACTAGTGAAAATTATAGAAATTAAAAGGGGTACGTGCATTAAGGGGCTATTTTGGCCCCCTCTAGAGCCAAAAACTGAAAGTTGCTTTCCACCGATTTCATCTTATTATTTTGTTAGAAGAATAGCCATAGTGTAAAATTCTGGCATTTATTTTACTTTTACCGGTTGCTATGGTAACCAAAATGGTCAACAAAATAGGCTTAAAGTAGATAAAGTGCCATTTTAGGCCAAATCTGAAGCTTTTGGAGACCGACTTTTTAAGAATTAGATATCAGCACAAGCAAATACCAAAAAAAACCTTTTAATATATTGTGTGCCGTGATAATTCTCATCATCTATTAATTTTTTTTTTGGTATTTGCTTGTGCTCTATATTAATTCCTCTGTTACATGTCTCAAATTTGCTTCAAAATGGTCATTTTCCTATTTTCAGCCTATTTTGGCGGCCATTTTTGTTACCATAGCAACCGTAAAAGTCAAATCAATACCAAACCTTAACACTTTGGCTATTGTTCTAATTAACTAATGAGAAGAAATTTGTTAAGAGCAACTTTTATTTTTTGACCTCATAGGGGGGCCAAAATAGCCTCTTAATGCACATACCCCTTTCACTAGTGAAATATATACTGAGGGAAATAAGTTTTGCAATGTACTTTGGAGAATCACATTTCTGATGAAGTAGGATTTTTAATTTCAATTTATCAAAATATATTATGTTGACAAACGTTAACGAGTACGATGACACTAATAATAACCGAGCGACATTTTACATCATGTAAAGTCTGTTTTTATGTCCCCTTGCTAAAACAGCTCATCTTGCAATAGCGAGTATATTTTTCTGTTAAAATTTGGTCTTTGCATTAGATGTTTAGATCTAAAGACAAAATATTGAAAACCGGTCTAAAACTGAATATTCTGTTCACCGTTTTCGTACAGCTTTAAGTTGAAAATCGTAAATTTTCAAATTACCTTCCTTTCAATTAAATAGCGTTTGAAATGAGAATGCTCAGCAGATCAAATTCAAATTTGTTTCTTTTGACCTCTTTTAGGTAGCCATTAGATCATTTCCCAACAACTGACATGCTTGCGCACCTGCTAACAAAATAGATCCAATGCTAAAAAATCGCCAATGGGAAATCCCATTATAAATAATTGCTAAACTTTTTCCCTCAATATATAAATTACAATTTCAGATTTTCGAACGACTTTAACTTTCTTAAAAGATGACAAAACACAATTGTGTGGGTATTTATTTTCTTAAATGGTTCATAAGGAATATTTTGGTAATAAAATTGTCATTTTCATTCTCTTCACTAGCGTTTCTGAGAAATGATACAAGTCAGCAAGTGATATGTTGGTACTTATCGTATGAGCAACCAGCGAGCATTACACGAGAATGCATAATCGCACAGTCACGATTGAGCCTTCGCTGCTCGCATAAACAAAATAAATAGATGAAGGCTCAGGCACAAAAAAGGACATCGGGCCCCATTGGATATGTGCGCCTGCTTGTTAGTGGTTTTTTTACATGTACGCTTAAATTCTTCAGTTGAGCCGACCCATTTGTTTTTTTACGTTGAATATCGCGTATTGTGGCAACTTGTTCCATTGCTTTTGTGTTATTGTATTTTATTATCTACTATGTAATGAAATACAGGAAAATAATGTTTAAATAAAATGCCTATATTTCACAGCCGTGAAAATATAAAAAAAAACTTGAATTTACACAGCAGTGAAAATACAAGAATTGATATTTTCACGGGATTGGAACTACTTTTTCTATTTCCCAATATGGTCTAAGGGAAGCAACTCTTTATGGCATATCTGTTTCTTCCCTAAGGGAAACAACTTTTGATGTGATAGTGCTCCTGAAATATTTTTTTCAAAAAGTTAATTTCGAAAAAAAATCCGCAGACGACAACCAAATCATGAAATATTACCCTTCATGCAAAGAGTTAACCCATATAAACCTAGCGTCCTCTTTGTGGGACATAGGCAAACAGTGGAGACCCAGCCCAGGCACCACAGAACGCGGCGTCTGATCAGAGTCCCAACTGTATGCTTACAGATATTCTATCAAAATTTAAATACAAATGAAAACGACCACCCAACAACCCTTAAAACGGAAATGGACTGTTCCAATTGATAACAGTGGAAAAGTCCACTCGGCATAAATGGGTTAAATCATACCTGGGGAACATCCACAGCCAGTAGCTGAGGAGGCGCTGTCGCATCCGGCGCCAGGTAGTAGGTACTTGCCACAGGCGTTGTGGTCCACGATCAACCCAGTGACGGTCTGACAACACCCATCTTTACAGTCGGCGTCAGTTGTACATCTGTCTAAGACATGATGATGACCGCCTGGACCTCCGTGACCGCCTGGGCCTTGTAGATCATCAAGTATAAATGCCTAAATAAAAATAAAGGCGTGTGAGATGCTCATTAGCATCAGGAATACTTTTTCCGTAATAAGCAGCATAAAGTAATATATACAGTCAGACATAAGTTAAGCATCACCCAAACATTAAATCAGGGACTTTTTTCGTGTACAAATTTCTTCAGAAGAACAACCAGTTTGTAATATTTTGTTACCCTAGTCTTCCTTTGGTCTGCTGAACATATGAGAATGTCATTTTGTCATTTTGCTGAATTTCTACGGTGCCCTGTATAAACCAACCCCTATTTTAGGGTGTACCCTTAAAAAGGTGACAGCTTAACCCATTAACCCAAAGTGCTTACTTTGAATTCAAATAAACGCAGAGATAATCTAGACATATTTTTCAAACTCGTGCCAAACTTATTCTGTCGAACTCAATGTTTCATGTCAGTTATATAGGATCATAGAGATAGTTATTAATCGCGTAATTATATTTTTTTGCATTACCACTATATAACATGCCATTCTTTACACATCCATAACTTGTATTTTTTTAGAGATATGAATCTGAAATTTTCAGACAGAACTTGTGTTTGATATTGTAACAATATCACATTAACACTTTACATGTCTAAGCGTTTTGAAAATACCATAATGGGTTAGAGAATAGGGACATTTTTAGGGGTAAGTGTGCATTTACCATACCTGGTTGTTTGCCTTTGTGATAATCGAATCGAAATTTGCTGTAAATTGCCTTCACTTTATCTATTTTCATTTATTTTTAACACTTCTCAAAAAACCAATACCTCAGTGCCAAGCATGTTTCAAGGACTCCTGAATATTGAGGGTATATATGGGTATGAATATTGAGGGTATATACAGAGTATCTCCAGAGCCATTCAACCTATCACTGTGAAACTTTCAAAGAATGTTGCTAATATATAAAACTTTTACTTGAACCAATAATAAAAAAGATAGTCACGTGACCTTTGGCGGCAGTCATATATGGAAGTCATATTGAAAATAGGAAAATGCCTATAAACAACTATTTCATGCAATAAATAGATAAAACATCCATCTACATCAACTAGCAAACTTCAGGATTTATTCTGATATATTGTTTCATCAGAAATAATTCAAAATATAGCAGTTGAAGGGCTAAATGCGTCCTGTTTGTCATCCCCATTGACATGTTTTCGATATTTTTTTATTTCTGCGAAATCTAATGACATCACAAACAATTTGTAAAATCCATTCTTGTACAGAAAAGTGCGTATACCTCCATATACGATATAATTATGTCCCCTGGACATTTTGAAATAAAGAAGAACGATTTGCGTCTCATATGACGGTTAAAAATAGACAGCTATCAACTGTGCCTTTAAATTTCGACTGTAGTCGCCGCGTTTGGCCGGTTTGGCAGTAAACGGTAAACGGTAAATTCGACTACAGTCGCGTTTGGCAGCGAAAGTGTTAAATACAGCAAGAAAATATTCATGACTGAGAAGCTTCCTTCGTTTTCTAGGAAACTATTGAGGCAATGCTTAACTTATGTCTGACTGTATATGTATATTGAAGGGCATGTAACAATAATATAAGGAATCATTCTTTAGATTGTATTTATATTTTGTTTCTACAGATGAGCAGTATCTTCTAGATAATTGGTTTCATTCAGATAAGTGCGAATTGTTAACAGTAAATGTGTTAACCTATGCGGGGGTTTCAGATAAAAATAAGCAATGCAAATCGCTTCTTTTGACATAAAAAGGAGGGAATGGTCTTTAAGATTTGAAAGTTGTCTTTGTACGCACACCGTCTATGACCGACTCCTGGGACATCCTTTTTGGATGTTGGTTTATACGAGAGAGAGGTCTTACGAAGCATCAAAATAACATCTGTCAATTCTATTTATCTTAGCGGTCATTCCTGATCACTACTAATACCGGCGAGAATAAGAAGCGTGATAGTATTATCTTATGCTTCAACATGTTCAAGAAATGAACATATACCGCTTTTGCTTGTTTAAAACGATTATAGAGCATTGCAAACATTGTATGAAAAGAACTGATTACCCTTTTTTACTACAGCTTTCTGTATTACCATGTTTCAGCCAGAACTATTACAAGCTTCTGTTAATAATTCGCCTTCAAATCTTCAAGAAAAACTCGGTGATGGTAAACGGCAACAAGACAAACACAAACACAAAAAAACACACAAAACTACTAAAAACAAAACAAAACAAAATAAGCAAACAGGAAATGCGACATTCACAGATAAGAGTATTTACAGGCTCTTCCTCATGGTGCCATGGGTTTGTCTGCAGTTTGTGATTGTGGTATTTTTCTGATCATACTCACTATTTTTAAATGTAAAAGAAAAATGACAGCAAAAGCACATTCAGCTGCATGCCGTGATTATTGCTCGTATTATTGAACTTTTTGGTCACTGTAAAGGCGGCACATCAGGACTGGTCTACTTTAGACAGGGGTAAAAGCTAAAAATGAGGTGTGATTTTATTCGAAGGTAACTGTATCATTGTACCATAACACCTTAGTGAAGACAATATTTATTTAAACTTTAAAACGCCAGCAAAATAACTGCATTTGAAAGTATCTGTTCATTGTTTAACATGAGTATAGACGCAAACATTGTGAATCTAGATCAGACTGCTCCTTTAGGAGTCTGATCTGGATCTACACTATTTGTTAAAGAGGCTTCAAAATGTTTCAGTAGACAACAAAAACTTACAATTTTTTGCGATATGTGCTTTAAAGGTTAGTGCATGTGAGGTCAGTGATATATGGTAAGGACTTTCATGAAATGCACGCACGTTCGCGTGGCCTAAATGCTTATTTACTCTTTACCAAATTATAAATAAAACCTGATTTCCCCTCCTTAGCAGATGAAATAGCCAAACCACGCCCAGATATGAGTATTAAAGTTGCCGCCTTTACAGCAAGCGGAAGTCTATTAATACTGGCCCACACGTTTTTCTGATATAATACTGGAGATCATCATCATAGCCAAAAACATTTTTCTCTGAATTTCAAAATTGGCTTTCCCTGATCATTGATCGAAGCAAGTATTAGAGAATGAAAGAAAGAAAAAAATATGTTGTGACATATGTTGAAATACGCTAAAATAATTGACAAACCTGTACAATGGCCAAACCTAATACACAAGAACAAAGTATTGCTGCCTTCATGATGCCCACAAAGTTTGGATAACTGATAGGTGAGATCAGACTTGTGTAACAATTGTGACTAAGAACAAAGGCTGTAGGATAAGAACTTCTTATCATTGATATTTGTTATAATTCATTATGTAACTGGACTTCACGCCATGCCTATAGGGCATGTCTTATACTGGGCAAGACCTTGATACTGTAAATACAGAATTTTTCGCGAGGGTTTATTTTCGCGAAAATTCGCGAAGTTTCCGAAAAAAAAACTCGCGAAATGGTGATATCACCCAGCCGTTTACTTATGTAGGTACATGAAAATCCTTCTCCAGCACAAATTTTTAAAGTCGCAAATATATCTTCCAATTTTCGCTTTTTTTTTTTTTTTTTGAATTTACTAAACTTGCATGTATTGAATATTTAGGTCAGCCCATGAAAATATAGATTCGCTCTGGCAGTTGTTGAATATATCATTGGCTGGAGGCCAGTCGTTAAAAGTGGACCAATCACGAGCGTGACTCCATTCCAGACTGACAGTGATATGTAAAGAAACAAATCACTACCAGCACGATTATTTTTCGATTCTAGTACACAAAAAGCTTAAGTTGAACCTTCGCACGATTCCTTCAGATTCTACAAAGAGTCAGCGATCTTGAACACAGTGTTAGAATTTCCCGTAAATCTTGTTTAGACTGAAACGCGTATTTTACGTACATTTTGAAACTTCATGGTTGTACAAAACGACGTTACCCCGTCTAATGTCAATATATCAAGGCTTCACGTGATAGTTGACGGTCAAGAACTGAGGCAGAATGACACTAAACAAATGTGAAATGGTGCCGCGCTAGTCGTCCGTACAGTGATTTATTACTCAATATATTAGCCGCGACATGTGATTTCCAACAATGTGGTATTTTGACAAGTGCAGACTCTGCAGCCTCCTTTTAAGCTTAGAAACTCCAAATGAAGTCCAGTCAGTAGCTAAACAGTCGTAGAATATTCAAGCGACTAGCAAAGGCTCTGATCAGACTGCGCGTATGCGCAGGCTGATCTGAGGCTTTGCTGGTCGCACATACCACATTGTTGGAGATCTCTTGTCGCGGCTCATATTACTTTACCAGTAGCTATAATGCTAGAATTCTATAACACTTTATATACATGTACCACTGGGGTGGAACATGTGATTTGTGACGTCATTGTTGCGGTCATATTGAAGTTTGTAACCACATCGATGATACAATTCCATCTGCTTTGCGTCTATTTATGAGGTAAGCCAGATATGAATAGTGCATGAGTCGTACCATTTTGCAGTTGCGTTGGTAACAAATGCACTGTATGCTCAGTAATCTGACAAAAGCAAACACTTCGACACAAACTTTACCGTTTTGACAGTTGACAATGACCTAGTAAAAACTCGTGTCAAAGTAAAAAAAATGTCAACGAGCAGCGTGTGACCACAACGGGAAATTGTTAAAATTACATGAGCTGTGAACTAGCTAGTCAAATGGTTGCTTGCTTTTTGCAACAGAGAAAGATGAAAAAAATACCGTATATGAGGACAATTTCCGAAGTGGCTAGGCCCTAACTGAAACAAATATGGCGTCTTAAGTCACGTGTTCCCTAACCTGCATACGAATGAATTCTATCTAGTTTGATTCAACAAACTGAGATGGTTCATGTCACATATCAAGAGGTCACAGGTTATACTGTTCTTCAGTCCCTGCTTATTCTGCTTATCTTCACTAACAATGAAGATTCTGATGTAGTTTCGCGTTCTGTGGCATGCATGGCAAGAAAGTTTGATCTTGACCACTGTTTGCCAAAGAACGATAGTTTCTTATCTCTGTTCTGCATACATGTATGATAGTATGCAACCCAAGCCAATAAGCAATGGTTTGTCTAGGCCCCGAGGCTATACAACTTTTTTATGCTCAAATCAACTGAGCACGAAATTTCAACTACCGGCAAAAACTAAAATTTTGTTTGTGGTCGTGTTCCTTGGCTATAACTAGTACTGGCCCGGTGGTCTATGGTTTTGTGGTTTTAATGCCCAGGAGCACCCGAAGGCTCACCGCAGTGGTTCTGGTTTTAAAGCGTCCCAGAAGACGGGCCACGGCTTAAAAGCTCACCCGACAGACTGGGAGAACCAAAAACTAAAATACGGACAAATAAAGAAATTTCTTAATTTTAATCTCTCAGATGTATTTATCATGTTAATAAATGTTAAAATGCCAACAATTGTTGATGTTTTAAAAGTTATTAGCAGAATAATTTCATGCTCAGTTGAGTTGATTGAGGCCATTAGTGCATGCCTATCTGTCCGAGCCTTTACGATACATAAGTTAAAAAATTACAATCGCCATGGGAGGTAAGTAAGTGCAATTTTCACCTTATCAGGGGAGATAAACCAATCTCTTTGTTATCTTCTATGTACCTGCGAATACTGATTATCAAACTATCGATTTCTCAACAGCTAGTTTTCTCCAGAGACAGGTAAAAACGGTGACACTGCGCATGTTTACATTCGCTTTAACAATAACTGGATATTTTATTGCTTTGATTCTTTAAACCCGTTGCTGATGTTTAGCGACAGAAAATACCGGAGTATCTAAAATGTTAAAATGAGAGGTTACGGTTCAGAGGTGTTTTTCTAGAAAGGGGTGTGTTTGTTTATATCCTTGAATATTTGAGAACATATTAAGCAAAGGTTGCTGAAAGCGATAGCGACATATTTATCAATATATTGGATGGAATATGGCTGGTATTGAAGCGGAGAGGTAAGACCGTTTAATTATGATTTTAACCTATTTATGTCAAATAGAACCTTCCAGCCTTAAAGGTAATTTAATGCTGGAACGATCTTTTATTTAGTTTGAGGGGATGCTTATTGAAACTTCCAAATTATTTTGGCTACAGGACATATCTATTAGCTTATACCTCATACGTGCTCGCTCAAATTTGAACATAGCTTAAATGATAAACAGTGCAGACCCAGATGAGATGTCGTATTGTCATATCATCTGGGTCTACACTGTCTTTATTGATTGCTTTTATCACATATAGGGGCGTTGTCATGAACGCCTTATGAGTTAAAATCACATGATAGTTACATGTAATAAGCATGTGGGTCCTAATTATTTCATGGCGGGTACCCGGTTTGTCCTTAAATCACGAGAGTAGCGACAATGTCATGCTAGTACTGGTCTACACAGCTATGCAGATGATCTAGAATTAGCTGTGGTCAGAAAGAATATGGATATAGCAAGAAGTTGCAGGTTGAACTTTGTATATGCCATAAACGTGTGTGGTTCAATCTTTAAATTGTCAACTTGATGTTAAATGTTGCGTGTGCTCTCTTAGTTATATCTCAGTTGTGCATTTCTAGTTCATCTACAAAATGCACCCTTTTGATTCGACATATTTGTATTGTTTTTTTTTTCAAATAAAAGGTATAAAGAATAATCATTGCATGTGCACGATAAATGTTTAATTATCTTATACTTAACCATCCTTTCGTATTACACTATTTTACCTTTTTAAGTCGTCTGTGTGACCGGATGACTTGCAATTTGAGTTGCATCTTCATTAGTCTGTATTTATACCTTAATCAGAAGTTAATTAGCTTAGCCTTTGGTCAAGGTGTACTTGTGTGCGTCAGCGGTTTAATATTCGGTATTTTCTAGTGTTAAGACATGCAGTTTTAACCGTTTCACCCCGACTTTACTCATTTTCGTTTATAGCTTTAACGCCAATTAAGTGATTTTTTTACCTTATCGAAACGAGCAATGAAGATTGAAATACGAGAGCGCTTATTGTAGGGGCCAGTCGACCATTTCCTATGCTGTTGAGTTCAGATATATCCTTAAAATAACGAAGATCAAGATCAGCTGGCTTTAGCTCATTTGGATCTTCAATAGTTCAAGTTCAAGTCCATGGTTGGGTCGTGCAAGCACACAGGCTGGAAATTAAGAACACATACATAAGAGCCGCGACATGAGATTTCCAACAATGTGGTATGTGCGACCAGCAAAGATTCAGACCAGCCTGCGCATACGCGCAGTCTGATCAGAGTCTTTGCTTGTCGCTTGAATATTCTATGAGTTTTAAGCTACTGACTGAACATCATTTGGCGTTTCTAAGCTTAAAAGGGGGCTGTACAGGCTCATCTGAGTCTACACCTGTCAAATTGCAACATTGTTGGAAATCACATGTTGCGACTCATATATATTCAAGTAGGGTTAACTTCCTTGTACCTCTTAAAATGAGCGTTGGCAAACAACGCAACCCTAGATGAGATGCTGAATGGTGGAGATTACTAATTGGATACTATCAGTTATTCTAAACGCTGTTTAAACAAATATGAGCTGCGACATGAGATTTCTAACAATGTGGCATACTGCCGAGAGAGTCCAATTTTTGTTTAGTCAATAGATCGGTCAAGGTCAAATATAATGGTTTATATTGCTTGCAAAGACGGACGTCACCTTGCTAAATAAGGTGTTCTATTCTAGGCCGAACATTTGACAATATCGTGTGTTTGTTTTTCATAGAAAGACGTTTATATTTTGAGAAATGAAAAGGGTCATTTATTATTCGGGAAGGAAGATTTATGCTGGCTTCCATTAAAATAGGTTGCTGCTAGTCTTGCAATTGTCTGTTTAATTCACTGAACATAACACACATTCGAGGTCGGACACTTTATGGCAGATGTATGCTCAAAGTCTTTTGCCTTCTGAAAAGTGATGAAATATAGCAAACATTACAACGAAAACAAAGTACGACATAATCGTTATCGCATTTCAATGAATTGTTATCGTGCTTTACTTGTGCACTAAATAGATAAAATCTTATCTGCAATAGCCGTCTAAAGCGTTAGCTATAAAACAAAGGGTTTCGAAGAGTCAGAGAAGACGACGACAGTGCATTATCTTCAGGTGATACAAAAAGCACCCGTAGATTTCTTAACTCCTTACATGTACCTGATATTTTTTTCGTGGTTTCTGCTAATAAACTTTGCAAACAATTTGGGCCCAGAGCTGGCCCGACATAACGTCGGGCCTCCTGATCTAGATACAAACTGTTTGACATTCCGATGATATTCCTGAAAGAAAGTTTCGAAAAGGTCAATTTTATAAACACAGAAGACTACAATATTTCATGAAAAAGTATCATCATTTTAAGAATTTATGCATCTAGCCATTTGTATTAATGGTCCTTATAGGTCAGGGCGACGATTTACATCTCTTCATCTAATGAACTCGACCTCCCAACACACCAAAACAGCTCCGCGTTATGAACTCAGATATGGTGGCTGATGTGTGTTGTTGTTGTTTTATTTTGTTTCCGCCCCGGAATAACCTCACGCGAAAAGATGAAATCCGCCTTGCGAAAAGACGAAAAAGCAAGCATGAAAAGACGAATAAACGCCATACGAAAAAAGTAATCCGTCTGCGTAATTTCTTTTGGCGTCCTTCGCTTTGCGTTATTTCGATTTTTCACCTTACGAAAAGACCAAATAACGAAAAGACGTCACACGAAAAAAAAGAGAGCAGCCACGCGAAAAGGCGAAAATTAAGAGATTGAAATGGAGTTTTCGGCGCATAAGCTATGTTTTATGGCTTTTGCGGATATCGTTATTTTGTCTTTTTGCATATACATGTATGTAACATTATTTCGTCTTTAATTGTTTGTTTTTTTGCGTGCTCTATTCATTTTTTTTTCGCGAAGCGTTTTTGCCCTGCGTTATTTCAGGGCGAAAAGACTGGAAATAAATAAATAAATAAATAAATAATCATCCTGATTCTTCATTGCACAATCATCTTTATGAGGTCCTGATTATGCATGCAGTCCCACTTTTGTCCAAATAATAGTATGAGAACACCATGCAAGCACCTATTTACATTTTAAGACCTTTTTGACCCCACCAAGGGGTCGAGAGTTTATGTAAAGTGACTTTACACAAACTCTCAACCCTTGGGTGGGTAAAGTGACTTTACACAAACTCTCAACCCTTGGGTGGGTAAGTGACTTTACACAAACTCTCAACCCCTGGGTGGGTAAGTGACTTTACACAAACTCTCAACCCTTGGGTGGGTAAAGTGACTTTACACAAACTCTCAACCCTTGGGTGGGTAAAGTGACTTTACACAAACGCTCGACCCCTGGGTGGGGCCAAAAGGTCAAAACATTTTATTTCCTGAAAATGGTCATTTTGTATATCAAATAAGTATGATTTATCGAACCAAGCATCTTGCCATTAAAACATAGGATTGCCAGGCTTTAGTTATGATCTGAATGATACAGCCAAATAAATGAAAAATAAGTGTTTTTCGGGTAACGGGTCTGTAATAAATAAACAAATAAATTTTAGGTAGGGTAGGCACACATATTCTTTATCTGGAAAAATATAATTTTATACATTATACATAAAATTTTATTTTCCAGATTTTTTCCCCAGAAAACCTAAAACATTCTAGCATTTAGATTTAAACACAGGTATTTTTTTTATTTGGCACAACCCAAGGTGGACTAAGTGGCTGGAGAAATTGGATTTATATGTTGTGATTTATAATTTACTCGTTTCTCTAAAATAACCCTTCGTCTGGGGATAACATTTTTCAACGAATTTGCCTTGTTCTTGAGAATTATGTCTCTCTATGGATAAGCAATGACTTGCACAGTTTAATCATGTGTCTAAGATGCAAACATTATTTAAAGGTTAAATGTTTACATAGTTGAATCAGCATATACTATACATGGCCTGTCAACGATTTGTAATTACAAAAGGTTAATGAATTATTGAGATACTACAGATACATAGCGAAATCGACATCATCTCATGCCAACTGGCAAAGGCTACGTTATAGTTATAACATGGGTTGTCGGCCCATACGTACATGTAATCCACGAGCTTGAACTTTAGCGAGTGGATTATCTTACATACAGGCGGGCAATGCATGGTATAACTATTTTATACCACCGACATCAGTGTAGACCTTGTACACCACAAGATATTTCGTGCTAAAGTTGGTAAGGGTAGTATAAATGTATCGGCCTGTTTTTACAGTATAAGTCATTAGCATCGAGCCATGTCATGCCGAGAAAAGGAGTATGTTCGCACACTGATCTAGCCCACACAGATCAAATCAATTTATTACTCTCAGGTTACATAACAACATAAGAAGCAATATGCATAATGTCACACATATATACTCATTGAACAATGTTTAATTTTAACATGTCTAAAGATATCGTCGATTATTCAAAAAGCATAAAACGTATGTCGCTGTCAGCATGCCTTCTGTGTCTTAAAACTAGCGTCTTCATTGCAGGCTCATCCTCCTCCTCCATAACGGCAGAATACATATAACCATGCTGATCTGGGTCTCAGCTGCCGGGTATTGTTATACGGTCAGTTTTCTACGGTATGCTTGATATCTAATTGTGTTAAAGATAAAAGCCATTTAACGACACACCTTCAATCGCATTTAACTCTTAAAGCACGATGCACAAATCACACTAAACAGCGTTTTTTTTTTTCTAAGAAAATTGTTCTTTATATTTCATGTGAATCATCTCATCCACTTGTAATTTGTCTGATATTTGAAACACTTATTTCAAGGGAAAGATAAATGGTAGGTGTATGCCGAACATTCATTAAGAATGTGAATGCCAAGGGCAAGACTGCCCACGTGAAGTTGATTCTGAAATGCCACCATTGCTCAAAATCAATTCGAGAGATGCCACAATAACTCTTTCTTCCTTATATATCAAATTACTGGTAAATAACTTAACCCATAAAGCGCCACCTATAATTTGCAACAGACGACAATTTCAAATTTAACTGCTTTTTAAAAAATAACAATAAGGCATGCCATTTCATGAGAATCGTCTGCTGGCGATTCTCATAAAATAGCATACCTTATTTCTTTCTAAAATAAGGAAAGATGTCGCAAAAGTTGTCGTGTCGTCTGCTGCAGTCGGGATTGGCGCTTTAAGGGTTAATTGAGCCTGTGCCCAGCAAAAGGTCATATGCGATTCTCATAAAATAGTATGCCCTGTTTGTTATTTATGGAAAAAAACAACACCAAAATTGTCGTCTGCTGCTCTGTAATTTTAGGTGGCGCTTTATGGGTTAACAGACTGTCGGCTGAAGGACAGACTGGATATAGTAGCCCAGCTTCGTGCAATATGGTCCAAGTATACCATCTTGCATCTTAACTCTTTGCCTTCCTGGAAAATGTTTTCGCTTTTTTTTGTCGTCTGCTGATTTTTTTTTAGAAAATATCATAGAATGGTTCCAAATCAGGCTCGACGTTTTGTCGGGCCTGATCTGGGTCCAAACTGTTTGTAAAAGTTATCAGCGGACGACACTCGGAGACACACAAATTTTATGAAATACCATATAGGTAAATATTACATGTTTGCAGTTTCAAACAATAGACATCTTCATTTAAAGGGACGCTACATATGAAAAAGCATTTGCACAATTAGTTGGACTGTTTTGTATTGCTGAACTAATGCAACCATCTGGTCTGAGACCCGATCGTATGTAAGGGTATCAAAACGTCGAGATATCTCAAGCGTTTATATGGTCTGTATATGATTTCATTGGCGTACATGCTGATCCGAATCCCTGTCTAATGTTTATAATGTCTTTATTTCACCGAAATGACTCGACAAACCCTGGGGAAAACAATACTTAATTATCAACATCAGAGATCAAAATTACTTCAGTGTGGATACCATGTTTATCCTAAAATAGACCGTGTCGATCAATCTTTGCTCGACGTTATGGCGTTGCCCACAGGGTACCCACTGTACATCTGAATATGCTGTTTTATAGTATACAGGGGGAAATATTCTAAAAAAGCAACAAACGGTTTAAGCAATTCATTTTTCAACATTTTCAGAGCTCATTCTAAAAGGTATTGGTTAACTGTTTTCGCTGCACAATTTTAAAAAAGGGTGTATCTACCAATTTAAGACCAGGATCAAATTTAAAAAAAAAAGCTTCCTTATGCATTTTAATGGGAAACATTTTGAAAAGTTGATTTTTAATGGTCGTTTTTCTCATTTTATATGTTTAACCTATTTGAGACAAATGCTATAAACACGGTTGACATTTGACTTTTCAGACAAGGTCGCTCATATTGGAGTCTCATCAAAATATTAAAACTTAGTTTTCTCAAATAGCATATGAAGACTCTTTACTGACAAGTAAGCGAAACCTTTTACAAATTATTATGATCGCATGACCAAGATGGACGCCACATCCGTATATAGTAAAAGCCTATAAAATATTCTCCTCCAGAACAAGGAGGCCGATGACCTTATGATTTGGTATGTAGCATTGGGGATATGTGGCATACCAAGTTTGTTCAAATGATGATCCTAGGTTGACCTTCTTGTCTGGAACCAATGGGTCAATGAGCATGTGCCTGTCAAGTAGCCAAGTATGTTACGTATGCTGGACACAAGGTCAAACGCAGTTGAATTTCAGCAATTTGGGCAAAACAGTCATAATCGACATTTGACCTTTCAGCCAACTTCCAGGGTAGCTCTTATTGGATTGCAAACACGTTTTTTCAGAAATCAGAGGGCCGATTGAAGTCGAATTTTATATAAAACATGTCACATGATGGCCCGTTCTCACTGTCCCGGTTTAAGGTGCCGGTTCACACCGGTTTGATGATCCGGGATGAACCGTGATGAACCGTGTCACAACCGTGGCGGCACCGTGGACAACCTTGGAGATCCGGGATGAACCGTGTTGAACCGGCTCATGTCCCCGGTTGTTTTAATATGTTTAAAACAACCGGGAGTAACCGGGAAGGCTGTCAAATACCGTGATAAACCGGGAAGACGCCAGGAGCAACCGTGTCTCCACCGGGATGGCGTCGGGGCGATGTCGGCGCAATCCGGGAACATCCGTGTCTCCACCATGATAAACCGTGTGGTTCCACTGCCTATGTATATGTAATAAAATGCAAAATAAAAATGAAAAGTCACTATTGCTGCTCCTAAAATGAAAGTGGATTCATCCAAATGATAAGAATGGGAAAGTCCATTCGTCACAAGTTGGTTAAATTGTCATTTATACTAAATGTGCTCATTTACAAAGCTTATGAATAAATGCACTTATAGTTACTGAAGAGTCAAGCATATATGAGCAACGACATGAAATTTCCAACAATGTGGTAGTTGCCATTAGCAAAGCCTCAGATCAGCCTTCGCCTAGGCGCAGTCTTATCAGAGCCTTTGCTAGTCGCTTGAGTATTCTATGACTGTTAAGCTACTGACCGAACAACTTTAAAGCTTAATTGGGGACTACACTTCTCAAAATATCACACTGTTGGAATTCGCATGCCCCGCTCAAAGTGTTCATATATTTTTACGAAAAAGCAAGACAATCTGGGCCTAGAATTACAATGCATCCTTAAAGCTAAGGAGTACTTAAGTTAAGTATTGAATTTCCAGGATGCGAAAAATAACGTTTCCAAACTGACTAAAACTAAAATGGTTTAATTTTTTCTGTAGATCACAATGATATCTTTGACCATGAGTACTGCATCGGTCTTGGCAATTTATTTAGCATTTAATGTACATGTTGAAGTATCAATACTTAAATTAAGTCTTCCTTAACTTTAAGGAGGCACTGTAATTCTGGGCCCTCGTCGTAAGAAAACAGATCTGCTATGCAAAAGAGCTGCGAGGTTACTAGGCATTTGCGTTCGCTACACAGATCATGATTCCTCTAGTAACTCGTACATGTACAACTGCTTTCCAAATTTTTTTATAGATAGCGATTTTTGTCATAATTATTTACATACCCTATACTTGTTTGAGTGTTTGTAACAAACTTGTGCTTTGTTTGAGATATGGTTTATTTCTGCTCCTTTATGCACGACATATCTAATTATAGTGAGAAAAAATATGGCTTGTTTTGCTGATGTTTTGTACCAAGTTTTAACTTCTTAAAAAGTTGATCAATTTTTAAGCAAATCAAATTTGCTTATCAAAACTCTATTTCGAATTATGAGATAATAAGGAGAGAAGCAAAGAAAACTGTGGTGGAGTCTATAAAGTCATGTATACGGTGCATTGTGAAAATACTTTAAGAATTGAAGCAATCAAGTATATCATCAATGAATCACTTGGTTGACTTTGTTGTATGTGCACTAGTAGGTTGCACAAATTATATAATTTTACATAGTTACTGTTAAAAGATATTTTAAGTGCATTTTGGGTGTTCAAATATGATGATACATAATAAGAGCCCAATTATAAGGAGAAAGGCCAAAAGGAAAGTACAGTACTGCAAAACAGTTAAATGGGCCAAGAGGATTTGAAATTGTATTAAAATTGGGAAAATGTCAACTTTTCAGATGATTCCACACTCTAAACCTATTTCTTTTGCAAACCTATTCCCATCTGGCGTCTGAAACACGAACAAATTTATCCACATTACATTGATGGATGGGTAAAAATCCATTGGATGTCGCAAAATTTGTCGTCTGCTGCAGTTGTGATTGGCGCTTTAAGGGTTAAAAAAATTTGCCTCTGAAATGGATGGGCCTAAATTCATCTCCATTCTTGTGACTCAGTGTCAGGTGAGCTCTTCAGGACCTAAGATCCTCTAGTATTATTACAGCATCTGAGCTTTGTAAATAGTCAGTCATAAGTTAGAGGGACACACCAGTTAGCACTTATAGAAAGTATACTTATCGTTGCCTTGTTTTTGTGTGTTCACTTTTTGGATATATCTGTGTTGACTGTGACATCATAGTGGCAAATAAGAGTTGACTCGGACTAGACTGTTCTTAAAATGTATTGTTGACCTAGCGGTCTAAGCTCCACTTCACAAAAATGCTCAAAAGTGTGGCCATGTATACACTTTTTTGGTCACATGATTTGATGCTTGTTGTTGATAGACACATGATAGTTGACCATGGGACAAGTGAGAGCATGAAGCAATCGGTCCGCATAAGTGGTCAAAATGGCTGTCATTCAAAATAGCCACCGTTAACTTGCAATACTGAACAAAACGATTTCACAATATTATGTACATGTAATTTAAATGCACCAGCACATGGGACTGTTACATGTACTTAGCATATCGTCGTGCAGCGAAGGCTCTGGCAAATCTGCGCCATTCTAGTCAGAGCCTTCTCTCTTCGCATACACGAAGTATGGATGTAGTTGAAAATTCAGAACAAACATTAGATCTCTAGTCCTGCTAGATACGTCAGCATGCGCGTTTAAAAGTTTTTTGGGCATATGCTTATCGCATATTTGTACCAAATAAAAGTCCAAATACTGATATAATACAATGAATGAATCTGAGGACGCCCAAATGAGTCAGAAATGACACGTTAGTAAGGCGATGGTTGTCCTTGAGTATGTCTCAGATTTCTTCCTTGTTAGTTGGACAAATACGATTACAGGGCTCGATGAACCCATGAGTATAAACAGTGTCACGAGAAAACAGGTATTTAGGGTTAGTGACAAGGTAATGATCAGTTACTACTGATCTGCCAGCCAAGAGTGACAGAGACGTAATACTTAGTTTACAATTGCTAATGGTAGAGCAAAAAATAGCGAAAATTGACCGATAACCCCTCCCCATCAGTAAAATGGAAAATGATTGTATGAATGATGTGACAAGATGTTGAAGTTTCTTGGATCGCTGGAATTACTTTTTCAAAGAGGGGCAGTGGTGTTAAAATTTGTCAAAAACTTCGTTTTTAGAAGTGAAATTGCGAATTTCTGAAATCCATTTGCTGCAACAGATACATGACACCAGCAAAGAAATACTGAAAAATGAGTATTGAGACTTATATAAGTCCACTCTGATTTTATTATTTTATCAAAACCGGAATTTTATTGTTTTGATTTTTGGGTAAAAATCGGTGTTTTTATAAATTTAAACACGGATTTTTGTAATCTGGCTGATAAAGTTTTAAAATATAGAGTTGCTATTTAACTTGTTTCAAATTCGATGCTGAATTATTCAACTTACATATATCTCTGTCGTGTATACTTAAAAAACCCAACAAAATATTTTCGTTTTTACCTCAAATCCGGCATTTTGATATTCAGGTATATTTTGTGAAATGCACATATTGCTATTACTTGTCTATATGGACATTGCCATATTAAGAAAATGACGAACATATAGTAAACATTTCAAATGGAAAATGCATTTATCATGTTCTATGATATCAAAACAAGTAATGACAAAATAAAAAGAGGACTAAATGACCCTAGATCGCTCACCTGAGTTTTGTTTTAAACGTCTTATCTATAGGTATATATTGGAATCTGGCCATGCTCCTGATGACCTGCCTTGTGGTCCATGTTTGGTCCAAGAGTCATAATTGGAACATATTTAAATGTTGTGTACCAGCTGATGCTACATATCAAATATCAGGGCTCTAGGCCTGGTGGTTTCAGACAAGAAATTTTTTTTATGTTTTCACTATATGTAAGGCAATATAAAAAGAAAGTATGACCAGGAAATGCCACACTCACACATTTCATACAAACCCACGGCGCCGTGAGGAAGAGTCAAAGAACAATAATAGCCTCATAAACTCTGTGGCCTCCAGGACGATGCTATTTTGACCACATAACCATAATTTGAACAAACTTGATAGAGTACCACTTGGTGGTGCTACATATTAAATATCAAGCATTTTAGTATCTGACAAGAATGTGTTTTAATATGTTCTCTATACAAGCTATATATAAAACATTGATCCCCGAGGCGGCCTCATTTTCGGCCACAGGGCCATAATTTTCAACAAACTTTATAAGTTTACTAGATGATGCTTCATGTCAAATATAGACTCTAGGTTCTGTGGTTTCAGACTAGACTATTTTAAGTGTTCCATGTATAAGCCTATATAAAATAATGGACCCTAGAGTGGGGCCCGTTTTGGCACAAGGGCCACAATGTAGAGGTATACTAGGTGATGCTACATAACAAATATCTATGCTCTATGCCTTGTGGTGTCAGACAAGAAGATTTCCCAATAGATTCCTAAAGTGAACGAATGAGCTCGCAGGCGGCTCCACTTAATAGTCCCTGTACTCCAAATTGAATAAAATTGGTAGAGGCGTACTTAGTTAGATGATGTTGCATACCAAATATGAAGGTGCTAGGCTTTGTCGTTTCAGACAAGATGATTTGTTTTATGTTTTCCCAACACAAAAGTAAAGCAGAGGGCGAAACCCAGAAATCGATACAATCAAGTACCTCAACTGACTCGAGACACAATATGGGAAAGTGAACACCACACACAAGAGAGCCAAGGGATCAGCCATTTCCCAGCAGGTGATCGCATGCCTATGTAAAATATGCCACCTCCAGGAATGTGCCATTTACAACACATGGCTATAATTTGTAAAAACTTGGTTGAGGTCTACTAGGTTATGCTACATACCAAATATTAAGACTCTAGACATTGTGGTTTCAAACAAGAAGATTTTCATTTTGAAAATCTATTTAGCCCATGTGACCTAGATATGCAATGGACTAAACTATTTGAACAATTATTTAAGAGGGTCATATAAGAACAATTCCTGCAAAGTTTGGTTAAAATCTAGATAGTAGTTTAGGAGGAGATTTTGCCATCATAAAACCACAGACAGCCAGTGTCCCAAATATGATAAGTTTTCATCTCTTCCAAAACAGAATGCGTTACATGTCGTATATACAGAGTTTAAATGTCTAATTTTTGGTTTAGGAGTGGTCATCAGCAGACTATCTGCTAAGGGAAAGATTATCTCATGTTTAAGTGTATTTCAATATTTCACCGAACTAAAGGGGCTCTAAGCGGGGACTTACCACATATATACACTCAGTGGCCATAAGTAAGTAGCCAAATCAGCTTACAAGAATTTGACAAAAAATATGGTCTGAAACAATGGTCTTTTCTAGCCAATAATGACAATTTCCCCAAATGATAATTGCCCTGGATAAATATACAGTGTATATGTTTACGTCATTACCAAATTGTATGATGTCATCATCTGTTGCTATGGAGATATTGTGTATCACAAACAATGGCCCCATTTCTTCAAAAAAGATAGCAGGTGTTGAAAAATTGTTGTAAAAGTGCCAGATTATAATATTCTTTATTGAAAATTTGCAGAAATATTTGGAATGTACTGAAAAACATTCTGTTAAAGTTCAAATTAGTATAGACACTGAAAATAAAATAATGCAGAGCAGAGAACTGGACGGAAAATAATGCCATGAAAATGATCCAACTGCAGTATACGTTGGCTGTAAAAACAAACTAAATAAACAAATGCAGGGATATGGGGTATGTATGTTTTGTGAGGTATCATAACAGTGTTCAAATTGAAAATAATATATTTTGATTAAATGTTGATGGATATAAGCTATGGTGGGATCCAAAGAAAATCTGCTAATTTTCACTGTCAGTCCTGATATTTGTGCCACAAGCTGCACAACTGGTGATATAATATTGTGTAATAATTATTTTTAGTTGAAAGTACCATTTAGGGTTACATTTTTACAGAACATTTATTTTTTAAGAAGAACTATTCTATGTTTTCGCATGAAAGTTTGGGTACCCCCTCGTAAAGCAAAATTTGACCAAGAGGTTAGGTATCGCTGGGTGCTGTCTTTTTGATCCGAAAGAACGAAACACTTAAAGAATAATTGCTTCAAACACTCGTATATACACCCTAGAAAGCCTGATACTTGTTGCTAAGTTACCATGTGGATTCATTCAATAATTTAGATTTTTGGGTCAGGGGTACAGATACCCCACCCACCCCTAATATGACGTGAATAAATTGGGAAGATGTGAACACATGTTGTTCACAGCTCAAGATTATAACATGTTAGCACCATTATCACCAAAAATATACAGAAAATAAGCAATATCTTTAGCCATGTAAAAACGGAAGAAGTTTAGAACCCACATCGAATTTTCAAACTGTTTCAGAAATCAGGAGTGGTTGAAATGAATAACACCCACGAACTCTAGGTGATATTATTTCTATAATAATCAAGAATCCTTAAGTTGAAAAATAGCAAATAGTGATATGTTCAAAATTTCAGATAATTTGCATGCCTCGTTTTCAAATTATACAAATTTTAAATGTACTTAGTTTTTTGCAAAAGAAACAACGTTCGCCATTTTGGCTACTTACTTATGGCCACTGACTGTAGGTTTGGAATGTGACGTCAATAATGGCCTTAACCGTATGATGACGTTAGAGTGTTGGTCTGTATTCGCTTGTTGATTATTGCATGCTCAGCAAAAGAATCTAGCAAATATAAGGTTTTCTTATGTCTTATACATGTAATTATGAAAATGCAGATGAAGTTACATTATATCTTCATGGTTGTATTATAGGCATTCACAATGACGCACTTGTAGGTGTTGTTATCTGAGCGTCACATGTCAACGACCCTATAGGAAACTTTTTTTAAAAGTATAATTAGAAACTTTTGCTATTTTGATGTATCAAAGTTTAAAAGCATTTCATGGAAATATAAAGGCATGTAATTCATGTTATTTTAAGTATTTTTCAAATTCCTCTTACGTAATAATTGCTTGGATGTCTTAAGGTCCCTTTTGTCAGATCCGCGTTCTTGTATTACATTAAAATAGGCCTAACTGTTTTAATGCATGGCTTATTCGGTTAGATATACGCCCTACTGCTTTAAAATATTGAAATTATTTGCATTTTGCCTTTTTTTTTCACCCAGCCAACTTTTGCTAATTTTAGATGCTATATATGATTCTTTGAATGAGGGTGACCTTCTTCGAAGCCTAATAAAAAGTCACTGCCCCTGTTTTGAAAAGTAATTCCAGTGGTTTCATTATGTACAATTAAAAACTTTTCATTGATATATCACAGTAGGGAGAGGTTCCACTTCAACTGAGCGACTCATAATTTGCCAGATTTTTCCTCGATCAATATTTAGAGAAAACATTGAAAAATATTCTTGCCAGAAAACAAAATGCCCAAGTTTTGATATTTGGTATTTAACATTACCTAGTGGTACTCTACCGAGTTTGCTCAAATTTTGGTTATGTGGTCAAAATGGCCTCATCACGGATATCACACAGTTACATTGACTTATAAATTGAAACATACAAAATCTCCTGGTTTGAAACCACTAGGTCTAGATCCCTGATATCACCCAGTGGACCATACTTAAATTTGCTCCAAATAGAGCTCTGGGACAAAAATGGCCCCACTAAGGGTTCACCAGGAGCATGGTCAGTTTTTAATAGATATATATATAATTAAGAGGTTTTAAACAAAAACCCAGGTGAGCGATCCAGGGACACTTGGCCCTCTTTTAGTGTGTGTCGATGCTTGATATGATACCACAGAACATGATAAATGCTGTTTCCATTTGGAATGTTTACTATATGTACGTCATTTTCACAATATGACAATGCCCCGATATCTATGAAATAGCAAAACATGCATTTCCCAAAATATACCTGAATATAAAAATGTCAGTTTTCGAGGCAAAATTGAAAACTATTTTGGCGGGTTTTATAAGTAGACACTACAGGATATATATAAGTTGAATAACGCAGCATCAAATTTAAAACAAGATATATTAAAACTATAATTTTTAAAAACTTTACCTGTCCGATTACAAAAATTTGGATTATTTTTCATAAAAATACTGATTTTCACCCAAAAATAAAGACATTTCATTTCTGACTTTGACTTTATAATAAAGCCAGGACAGGATTATATAAAACTCAATGATTATATTTCATTCTTTCTATGCCGGTGTCGTGTATCTGTTGCTGCAAATGGATTTCAGAAATTCGCAATTTCACTTCTAAATATGAAGTTTTTGCCAAATTTCAACACCACTGCCCCTCTTTGAAAAAGTAATTCCGGCGATCAAAGAAACTTCAACATCTTGCCATATCATTCATGCAATCGTTTTCCATTTTACAGATGGGGAGGGGTTCCGCCTTAAATAAGCGACTTTTTGCCAGTTTTTTGCTCTACCATAAGTTAAAGCTGCATAGTCTGTAACTTTTGATCTTTTCATTTTAGAAATAAAGTTTCTATTTTTCAAGAACACAGTAAAAATACTAAAATTCAGGTAAAGATTTTACCCTTTTCGTAATAATTAACAAATTATTAGTGCCAAAACAACAGCATTTATGTTAAAAATTAACTGTCTAGAATTATTGGAGGGACGCAAATAATTACAAACAAGAGGAAAAACACCTGTTTTTATAAGATAATTCACTTTTCCATGCAGTTTTCAGCAGTAGAAATTAGATTTATTGTGACAATATAACTTTATTCTACTTTTACAAGTGATTTTAAAAGAAAATATTTTTTTCGAAAAATGTTCATAGTTACAGAGTATGCATCTTTAAACACTAACGTGTACACTTCACTTGAGCTAACACGAATCGATAGATCACTTGTGTATTAATCCTATGTTGAGGATAGGTTTAATACACAAGTCATCTATCGATTATAAGTCCCTGATACCTTTGTACACAAAACATGAAGTCACTGTCACTCTTGGCTGGCAGGACAGTAGTCTGCTTATAAAAGTGTTGTTTGTATTACCTCTATAATAGACTTCGAGCTAAAAAAGGTCCTGCTCCCCCCCTAGGGAATTTCGCAGACATATCCTATCTTAAAGAAAATTTCAAGCCGCATCTTTTAAGAGATGTTTGCACTCTGTGCTCCGGGGCGTTAGTCTCTGACAGCCTGTTACATATGTTACTGTAACAAACTAAGGAAAAAATCAAAATGAAAGTTTGTGCTACAGAAAGAATACATAAAACCATCTAATCATTCAAATTTCTTATGTAGTTTGCAAGCTGGATGCCTAAGCTACATAAAAGCAGCATTTCAAACAAAATTACAGCCTTCAGTGGTGTTATATGCGTTACATAGATTAAATTTCCCTTTGAAAGTTGAAATCGTGACTAACATCATTCATTTTACAGACGATTTGTGCATTTTTACAAGTGTTTTTAATCTTAGTTTACTAAAATACTCATTTGACTAATAGAAAAAACAAAGTTTGTTTTTCTATCTCAAATACATTGTTTTATATGAGCTACTAAACAACCCTACCCCCAATTTTAAGTATCCAATTTTGGTATCTATTATTGAAGAAAAATATATGAAAGTATTTGACGCTTGTGGATATGTTACATTTTTGGCACTGTCTTGCTAATGCAATAAAGAATCATACATTTGCAAGTTTGACATCAGGATCAGAGCACTTATTAAAGTATGTAATGTTTGTTACATGGCATAATGAATGAGCTAAGAAATTTTCTTGGAAGTAAGAGATGGTATTTCAGAAAAATACCGTTTTTCACATGTTTTCCTATTAATCTCTAGCCTCTGATGCCTTAGTCTTAGTAATTACAGTCATTGCTGATAACAAGCCCATGGAATTGTGTTACCTATGTTATATATAACCTTTTTAATCACATATTTCCTAATGCCTATAATATTGAAATATATAGACATATAGATAGAAAATAATAGTTCTCCTTTAGATAACACAATTTAATAAATATTCCTATTAAATAAAATTATTCAAAAACAATCTTTATTCAAGTCACCCTCACAATGTCTATCATTGTGTCTGCTTCTATTGCAAAATAATCACCCATTTCATCACAACCAGTAGAATCATGGCATTGTATTAGGACTGCAAACTGAGAACAATCCTGTTCCTCTCCACCCCTTAGGAATTGTGCAGACATATCCTACCTTAAATAACAATTCAGGCTGCATCAAATAAGAGATGTTTGCACTCTATTAACTAGGGAGTTAGCCTGCAATGGTATGATACGTATGTTACCATTTCAATTTAAGAATAAAAGAATTGAAAGTCTGAGAAACAGAAAGAAGACATAAAACTATCTATTTATTTGAATTATTCATGTAGTTTGCATGCTGAATACCTTTGATACAAAAGAATTTTTTTTAACAAATATACAGCTTCCGATGGTGTTATATGTGTTACATTAATTAAGATTACTTTTTAAAATTGGTAATTGTGACAACATCACTTATAAGCATTTTGTGTGGTCCACTCCTCCTTTTTAGCCAACAAAAGACTTGATTTTCTTTGTATGTGTGGCCAGTGCCAGCGTCAAACAACTTGACTCAGCCAAACTTGAATCCTTAGCATTCTTCAAAAGCAGAAACAGCATGTCAGTGTCATGGGATCAAACACCTGACTAAATATGGGTTTAATGCCATTTCACATATATGCATACAATGGAGTATGACTCTGGTATATATCTCTTCCTGTGAAGTGGCAAGAGCAATCTAACTGCAGCTGCCTCTGTATCCGTGCTAGTCAAATGATAACTTTGCTCTGATTTTGCAAAATCTATGTCTCTACCGTGTACCTCTAAGAATACTTTAAGATTTCTGACATTGGTCAAACAGAAATTTGATAGGCTGCTTTTTTGCATCATTTGCCATGGAACCTATCCAGTCTTTTGATGCTTACGTCCTCAGGTCTTAGATAAATAGTATTTTACTGCGCCCAAAGAACTTTATAAGTTTTCTTTAGTTACAATGTTGACTCTTGATGGTTTTGGCAGACCGTCTGAAACAATTTCTGTTACACCTTGAAAGTTATCTGGTATAAGAGAAAGAATATGAAGTTGGACATTGCCATCAATTATGATTGCAGTTGGTTGTTTTTTTGATGTCAGTACATTGAAGCATGTCTTAAAATAATGTAAAACCTATGATTTTTCAGTTTTTGCAGCCTTATTATTAGCTGTTGCAATCAAAAGAAGGAAAGTGGACTATAGGTAGAATGGGATAACCAGTAGTTCTATATTATGCTCTATGGAAGATTTATACAGAGTAAACAAGTTGATAAGGTGCCTCATTTCATGATCCATTGAAAACACTGAAATTGAAAACACTTGCCTCTGACTGTGTATTCAAAAAGGATGTCACGACAATGCCCTTGCTCATTTATTATGACGAGTTATATATGTTACATCCTTTAATAAGCGCTCTTATCTTAGAAACTCAGTGAATCATTGAATTGAAAGGGTCTAATTTGCGCTCTGTTCATCCTGCCATTCATTGCTTTACCTGCTGTGATACATCTAGTTCGTTTATCTGAAGGGAAAGAGTTACCTGGTTTCAGCACTTCAGAAGTACTAAGACTTCAAATATGTTTTTGAATGCTTGGGGAAATATAATAAGTGCAGAGACATTATAAGATGAAAATGTGTGGGTTGAATGTATGGAAAGGCTACATTTATAAAAGTTAACCAGCTAAGATATGATTCTTTATCACAGAAATATCAAGGTACATCAGTCCAGGTACTCATTGCTCTTAATGGCATAGTTTTCCTCCTTGTAAAGCTTTAATCTTTCTCCTACTTGCAGAGTATCACTTGAAACACATACTCAAAGAGCCAACTATTAGGAATTCATATCAGTTTCCGAATGTTCCAAGCCATAAATGGCAAAATTGGAAAGTTGATAATGGCTCATCAATTTTGAGTGGACTGGTGGTAAAATTGAATAACAGTAAACGATTGAAATAATGTGTGATGATTCTACTAGTTGCAAGGAGGCGTGTGATAATAATGATTACCACAGAAGCAGACAACGACAAACGTTTAACATGAGTGTTAAATCGATAAGAAATAGTTTGGACCATTTCATTTATTGTATTTTCTTGTAAAAATGTAAAACTATCTTTTTTATTTGTGGCTCTATATTTAGCATTATATGCACAGTATAAGGAAATGTGTCCAAAAGGTCATTGATAACATCTGTAACAACAGTCCATGGGCTTGATAATCAGAAATGAATAAAATTTCTAGTGTTTTGGCACCAAGATTTATAAGCACACATTAAGTGTCCTGATCTTTAACTTAATGACATCTTGTAGATATATGAGCAAGACAGACTAAGAAAATGAAAAATATCCACACGCTGTAATCGCTTTCATGTGTTTTACTTAAACGGTAATAACAAAATTCGCTTCTCTGTAAAACTGGGAGTAGGGCTGTGTATTAGCTCCTATAAGACAATATATTTAAGATAGAAAATCAAACTTGGTTTTTCCTATTCATCAATTGAGTATATGTTTGTAAAATCTAAAAAAACAGTTTGAAACCAAGTCATAGTAGTTGTTTAACTACATGACGATAGCCACTATTATAGCTTTTAAATTATAATTAGGTTCATGTAACGCACATAACACCACAGTTAGCCGTATAAATGTTAAACAGCTTCCATATGTAGTAAAGACATCCAGTATAAAGACTATAAGAATGCCAATTTATTAGATAATTTTAATGTCTTCTTTTGGTAGCTCAAACATTCAAATTTCTTATTCTCAAATTGATATAGTTACATATGTAACAAGCTGTTACAGGCTAATGCCCCGACTAACAGAGTGCAAACATTTCTTATTAAATGCACCTTGAATGGTTACATAAGATGTAATATGTCTGCAGAATTCCAAAGGGGATTAGGATGGAGCAGGCCCTTACTCAGCTTAATGTCAAAATACTGTTTGATGATTTTACTTATCACGCTAACATATGTAACGATCTCTGATCTTTAAAACTTGATGACAACTAGCAGATCTATAAGTCTTTATCATAGGAGCCAGTTTAAAATCCCTAAACAATGTAAGATATCCAACAGCTGCGAGTTTTTTCACAATTTTAGCTCAAACTTTCAAACTACATTTCCTTTATTTGATATAGTTACGCATGTAACACGCAGTTTCGGACTAACGCCCCAACTTAGAGAGTGCAAACATCCCTTATTCGATGCAGCTTGAGTTGTACTATAAGAAGGAATATGTCTGCAAAATTCCTTCGAGGAGATTAAAACATTTTTAGGCATATCTTACGTAAAGACAATGAGCTTGCCCATTTATTACATCAGGTAACAGATGCTACAGCCTCTGATATTAAAAATTTTGCAACAAACTTGCAGATTTATGAGTCTTTTCATATAAGCAAATAAATCCCAAATAATGAAACACATTCATCAACTGCAAATATTTTTTAACTATTTTTACTTTAGTTTTAATACCAAACATTTCACCTTAAAACTGGGTAGGGGTAGGGTTGTTTAATTGCTTATTTCAGAAAAAAATATTTAAGCTAGGGAAACAAACTTTAATTTTTCTGTTAGCCCATTGCATAAGCTAGTCAGACATGGTTAAAAACATTTTGCAAAATACACAGAGAGATTGTGAATGTAAATGATGTTAGCCACACTTGCAAAATTTAATGGGTTATCTGATTTATGTAACGCATATGACACCTTAGAAAGCCGCAATTTTGTTCAAATGGCTGTCATACGTAGTTAAGATATCCAGTATGCAGACTATATGAATGATTTTTAAAAACAAATATTTTAATGTATTTAATTTGTAGCCCAAACTTTCAATTTACTTTTTCTTAGTTTGATTAAGTAACGTATGTTACAGGCTCTTACAGACTAACGCCCCGGAGCACAGAGTGCAAACATCTCTTAAAAGACTCGGCTTTCAATTCTCTACAAGATAGGATATGTCTGCAAAATTCCCTAGGGGGGGAGCAAACCCATTCTCAGCCATCCGTCTATAAATTGAAATTATATTTTCTTTCTCAAGTGTTATGTTCATGCCTAGTCTCTAAATAAAAGTATGTTTAATTGTTTTCTGATTACAAAACAGTTGGTATGTAAATGGTATTTTACCTAAAGTGATTTATATTACCCTGATTTTCCATCAAAATATACTATGTTGGAACATAGCAGATCTCACACAGACTGTTCTTTCAAGTACCGCAAACGTATACTTTGATACGAAATGAAGCAAATCACCCAACCATATAATATTATACACCCTAATGTATCCTAAATGCAATTATTTTGTAAGCGAGTACTTCTAGGCGCACTTCGAATCGAACTATAGTCCCTTATACCACCCTAACCAACTTTAGCACGAACTATCTCGTGATGTGCAAGGTCTACACTGATGTAGGTAGTATAAAATAGTTATACCTCGCTAAAGCTCGTGGATTATCCCCACGTACAGGCGGACAACCCATGGTATAACTATTACTACTATAGTAACTAAAGTTTGATTCGAACACTTATAGTCGCTACTAGGGTGACGTCACGAACCTACTAGAGATCAACGGCGGGTCGGAGCACCGTTACTCTAGTATACTCAGAAAAACAATTGAAGGATATTTGGATTCAGTCCCATCTCTAACATTTAATACAATAAAAACTTTACTAATTATGCATGCATTTCATAGTTCCAGACATCTGCAATCAAAATGGATGCTTTGTTTTAGTCACGCTTCAATGGTTTAAGTACAGTACAAATCCAAATGGTTCAACCCTCTATACTGAAAAGTCACAAACGTTCAAAAATGACTGAAACCCATTTTTATCGTTTGTATTCCATAATGACTTGCTCCAAAATCATCGCTGGTTCTCCCTCCAAAAAACGGCACCTAATTTTGAAGCTGTTGTCAGTGTTTTACTGCAAATATGTGGTCCAATTTACCGGGGTATGCCATATCCGTGTATTTTTGTTGAAGAATAGTAAATGAGTATGATCAGGAAATACCACAATCACAAACTGCAGACAACCCCGTGGCACCGTGAGGAAGAGCCGCTCAACCATCACGAGACACCAGGAAGACAAATTAAGCAAAGCAATCAGCTCTCTCTTCCCCATCAAGATGATTGCAATACTAAAATGGACATAGAGTAACGTACAACAAAACATAGAACAATTACAGACTCCCACAATGGGAGAAACAATAAACAGAAAGTCAACAACAACAGAACCACCGCCTTAGAACGGACAGCAGCCTAAGCCACCGGGGGGCTTAAATGCATTTTACTGGTACCAAATCTTCGCCCTAGATTCTGCTGTTGTTGAAGTACAAAAAATTATTATTATTATTATTATTAGGGGCAATGTCTGATAAATTGATGTTATTTTTTGTCTATGGTCAGAATTAGAGCATAAGCAATGACCTGGTAAAGGTTGCAGCAAAAATTGAGAGTGCTAAATTTTTTGCTTGTGAACTTTGGGTAGAGAGGGTCTGTACATTTGGTGTAGTACTGTATCGTAACCAATGACCCGTGAATTTTAATTTGCATTTTGGTGAATTGCATAGTGATAATTCTATCAATGACAAAAATAGCTTGTTTGAAAATTATATTCCCAAATGTTATAAAGTAAAAAAGAATTCTTATATCCCTCAATTGTTTTTCTGAGATACATAGACTGGTTCTCTACTCTAGACCTATCTAGCGCGATGGGTTCAAGATCTAGCACGATGGGTTCAAGATCGGTCAGTAGCCTCGAAATGATATGTTTTTGTAAAATAAATCTAACTGAGCATAATTTTTGGTCCCACTTATTCGTAATTGATTATTAGAAAGCGCTGTGCAGTTTATAACATCCTTTTTGACTACGTCGAAGAATTGAAGTCTAGCATACAGGGCTATTATTTTGTTTACTTGCCAACCAACTAAAAGTTCCAACTGTAGCCGTTCGGCTGTAAACGTTCGTGCGCACCTATTACGTAAGAACTAAAGTAGGAACTTTTAGTTCGATTCGAAGTGCGCCATACTCGTAGCTATTTTATATCAAAATAATGTGAACAACGGATTCTTCAGAAATAGAGAGAACTTACAAAATTTGAAAACATCAGACTAGGTTTTATTGAGTTTGTTCATGAGAATTCATTGAAATTGCAACAACCGTTTGCCACCAAGCACTCATCACATAGAGCGGTCCACCAGAGCCCTCATTGTTCCTGTCACTCTCAAATGAAAGGGCTCATACCACATTGACTAAACCTTTTGACTACTAAAGAGGCCCGCTAGGGTTTAAACCATTTAATGCAGCTACCTTTATTTGAAATGTAGCTGTTTCTATTAGGAAATTAGGATATCTATATTATGAGTGAAAAAAATATAGTTCTGTGTTTCAAATCCAGATATTGGCATTTCAATTGCAGATATGTATAATTACATAAAAATACAGAAAGTATATATTATTTATCTACGATAAATGGGCTTAATCCAAACGGGCCACCACAGACAACGTGATTGCGCTGACATGTAAAAGGATGAACATGTCTAGTGTATATACAAACGTAGACCGGGCCGCGTAGCGCAGTCGGTAACGTGTCTGGCAACAGATGCGAGTCTGACTGCAGATCCAGGGGTCGCGAGTTCGATCCCGGCCCGGTCCCATACTTTCGTGGAGATTGATCATGAAATAATATCTACGGTCATTCTCCTCCCTTCCGCTGAATCATTCAAGAAGGGTTGTTGTCAGTTACAAGCGAAAGTATGTGCACGAAGTACTGGTTAACTGCTTGTTCAAGCTTGCCCAGGGAAAGTGTGTTTAGGTGAACTGACCGTCCCGCAATGACCATAGCTGTTGACTTGGGACGTGAAGCAACAAAACAAAACAAAAACAAACGTAGACTGCATATGCATGCATAGTTGTTTGCAAACATTTTAACACCGATAGTGTACCCGCTTATAATCTTCCACATGCTCTTTAACATGTTTGTTTATTTGTTAAAAAATGCAAACAGGCGGGCAAACTATGAAACGCCCGCATTTTACTAAAGCTAGCATGCTACCTAGTTGGTACAAACACCATCAACGAAGGAAAAGTGATAGCTCTATTTGCTAGATGTCCATCATGCTTCGCAAGTATAAATATGTGTCAACTCGTAAAATATTTCTGATGTTTATGAACATAGGGGACAGTTTATATTGAAAAATATGAGGGTACCACTGCACAAGAAAGGTCGGAAGTATAAAATGTATGTAAGTCCAAGATTAAGCTGGTAGAGTCCATTCAGTGACAGTTTCTCTCAGTCTTGCATAGTTGCATGGTGTCCAGTCTGTCATGTTGCCTATTGTTAAGACCAGATACGACTCCACACGTACGCTAATATTGATATTTGCATATACTGAAATAACTTATATTTTAATTCGATCTGCGCAGTTTATGGCATCTTTAAACATAAAATTTGACCTTGGTCAACATCAAAAGTTTTAAGCACAACTTCTGCCCATCTCATTCAACAGTACTTGAGCAGTTTGGCGACTGTGACTGCATATCGTATTAACCTAAGCCGACCGTTGATTTAATGTACTTGTACCGAGTTACAGATTGGATTTTACAGGCTGATTTGAGTCTTGGGTGGTCACAAGCCCTGAAATAAGCCAACACGTGTCTTAACAGATGATTTGGAAGCAGTGGAGACACAGATGCGATACCGCAAGTTGCGGCATCTCATCAGGGTCAGATATCAGATATGAGGGACCGAAAGATAATTAAGAATTTAAATGCAGATTTTTGGCTTGCACTGGACGAAGCAAAACATTTCTCTAAATAGGCTTTTTAGTGTCTCTGAGAAGCCCTTCGCATCATCCAGTGCAAGCTAAAATCAGAATTTCAAATCTTATATTTACATATTTATATCAATTAAATGTACCATACAATCTTACACCCAGCCCCGCTTGTTACCCCCTTTAAGGTTATTTATTTAATTTTTAACGGGGGTGTTGGAACAGCAAGGCAGCGAAACTCTTACATTTTTAGTTGTACAAGTACACAACTGTAAGATATCGCCTTTAAATTGAACCAGGATATTGGGATTTAACCAACAAGTATCCAGTATTGTTGTTGTCTGCGGTTTGTTATTGTGGTATTTCCTGATCATACTCACTTACTATTTTGGACCACGGCGGATGTTTATTAATTCAACCAACATGAGCATGCGAAAAAAAATATTCATTTCCATTTGGATAGATGGAAAAGATTAGAATACACTGCATACAATAGGATACACTACATCCATATCCTGTTTTAAGGAAAGGATTATATTAGCAATATTCTAATTCTTAAGTTCTGAAAAATAGTCGAAAAATTTTAAATATAAAAATTCCAAAATACACCCAAAATACTTATTTAATCAAATCAATTGATATATGTATATTTTTTACCACATGAAATATATTTACCATCAGAGGTTATATTGCATTCTTTACTTGGTCAAAATGAATCATCAAATTTTAGGCAATTTGCTAACTCGTTTTGGACGTGGAGGTTTTCATCTGGTACTACATCCTCGACAGAGGGGTCTAAGTATATCGGTTCACCCAGGTCAAGATATTCCGTTTTCAATTTCTTTGTCGGAGTCACATACTCTACGGGTGGATGAAACCGTTTTTTCTTTGTACTGCGCCCGCTGATCAGACTCTACATTTACTTGATTTCCCCTTTAACCGACCAATTTCAAAGGTGACAGATGAAATGGGGCACTAAGTTTGGTTTCCTTTTCTTGCTTTAAAAGGACTGTATCACCTCTGTTAAAGTCACAGAAACAGGTATTACGTGTTTCATCAGCATACTGCTTAGCTTTTTCCTTTCTTTCACTATCTCGATCTCGAACTTCGAGATAATCAAACGATAAATCCTCTAGATTAATTAATGTCGTGCCAACCAAGAGTGACAGTGACGTAATATTTTGTTTACAATTGTTAAGTAACACATTAACTTTACATTCCATTTGATCTAACGCGAATCGATAGGTCACTTGTGTATTAATCCTATCCTGCGGATAGGATTAATACACAAATGATCTATAGATTATAAGACCCTGATATTTTTGAAACAAAACACGACGTCACTGTCACTCTTGGCTGGCAGGACAGTAGTTCTTATTTTACGTTTGAACAGAAGTTCTGATGGACTGACTCCTGTTGTACTGTGCGGTGTAGTTCGGTACATAACAAGGTAAGACTGAAGATCAGCCTTGCAGTCACGCTTCTCCACTTGCGCAATTCGCAATCCCTATAAAATACTTCCGTTTTGCCTCTCTACCTCTCCATTTGCTTGAGGCCATAAAGGAGAAGTCCAACGGAGAACTATTCCATTTTCTGTGACAAAATGTCTGAATTGTTGAGATATAAATTGTGGACCATTATCTGTCCTGGTAGATATGGGAAGCCCATGTGTCACAAATATGTTGGATAATTTTTCTCGGATGTAATTTACTTGGTTATTTTGACTTCAAATAATCCACAACTGCAAAAAATGATTTTATAGGAAGCTGGTATAAGTAGAGCGGTTGTGGCATTTATCTCTATTTTATACGAAGCTGGTACATGTTTATATGAGTAGAGCGGTTGTGTTTATACGAGGCTGGTATAAGTAGAGTAGTTTTAACCTCTTTCGAAGATGTGTATCAGTAGAGCGGTTGGCACAAATAAGACTATTTCTTACACAACTTGCATGTAAATCTAGAGCAAACTTTTGCGGGCATTTAGGTCGTTGGTCTAGACAAAGCTTGATTTCCAAGCTAATTACAATTATTCTGTAGAATAGAAGAAATGAGACGGTATTCATACATCGTTAATCAATCCCAGAGCCCATAGCACAATGCATATTATTATACATCAAGACATCATATTGAAGATTTATAGATTGATGTTAGTCTATAGTAAAGTTTCTTGATATATCAAACCCTCAGTAGCCTGAATATCCATAAACAGTGAAGATTCTGATAAAATGTTACATGACTCAGTCTTTCACCAGGGTCATGCACTGTTCGCTAAGACTAAATGATCTTCAGGCCCACCGGGGTTTACCTGTTTCGGTATTCAGTTTTATTCATTGTTCAGTCCTTATCTTTGATTTCTCTCCTTTTAATATCTTGATTTACGTATATGTTCTAGGAGATGATGCATTGATAAGTTAGGAGTCTTTCATGCAAACCCAACATCTATGTGAAATAAGGATGAGGCTGGCGCGCCGTGAAACCGGTTTAAGCCCTCCAGTAAAATGTATTTACTGTCCGTTCCAAGGCGGTTCTTTCTTGTATTTGATTATGTTGTTTTTGTCTTGTTTTTGTTATGTTTAAGTGTGCGTCTGTTTATTGTTGCCTTGTGGTCACCTGCTGGAAAAGAGTTGACCTCTTTGCTCTCGCTTGCGATGCCTAATTGTGAAGTTGTCACTTTCCCATTGGTACCCTGGTTCAGGTGTGGTGCTTGACTGTATCGATTCCTGATCTTTGCCATTTTTCTTACTTTTATTCAGAGAAAGAAATAACATACACTGAACAGAATTTCTAATTGGTCATTTCTGCTAATTGGTCATCTTTTATATTTGATTTTTGCAAAAAGTATGAATAATTAAATAATTCTTAAGACCCGATGAATTATCGGGTCTTAAGAATTACTGTACTAAAAATTGGTGTATTGTTTTTGAAATACTTTGACTTTATTATTGAATCATGAATTGAAGAAAAAAAGGATGACCAATAAGAAAGTCCGTCCAGTGTATTATTGGAATATTATAACATGTGATCCCCCCTCGATATATACAGTGGACTCTATCTCAAGTTTATCGTTTCAAACCAGAAAGAATATTTCATTAGTGCAAAAGGGTTACAAACATGCGCGGATCCAGAAAGTTTTGTCAGAGGGGGTCCAACTTTGACGGAGTTTTTTTAGTTGATGAAGGGAGGTAGGATCCAAATACCACTATAAGCGGGCCATCATCAGCCCGCCAGCGAAACGGCATTTAAAATTGCGTTTCGCTGGCGTGCCGATGGTGGCCCGACATTGAACACTGGCTTGGTAGCTTTGTGATTTTCAGGGTATCCGGACAAGCTTTGCTAAGAAACCCTGTGTTTTTGTGATTTTTCAGGGGGGGGGGGGGTCCGGACCCCCTTTCCCTCTATCTGGATCCGCTCATGACAAAGACCTAATTCTTGATTTTATTCGTTGTCAGCAACATCTGTAGCAGTTAATTACTGCAAAGAACCCCTGGAGTGATGTGACTAAGACAGAAATTTTATTCGGTTGAGAAAACAAGGGATTTTTCCAAACCCAATGATTACCCTGTACCATAGTTTTAAATGTATGAATGATGTGTCAAGTGAAGTCATAACACTATCTACTAAATTATTACAACTTGTAAGTAGGCCTATTAAAGTTCAACCATCTAAACTGTTGTGAACAGAGGACCTACATTTTAAAACAACCAACCATCCCCACGACGATGAATGAAACTCCAACAGACACAGATCATCATCATTGAAAAGGGACCAGCCAATAGAGAAGATGCCGCCAGTACAGCCAACAAAGAGGCGAAATAAAAAGAAGACCCGTCACCTCTTCTTCAAAGAAGACACAGACTCAGTCGTCGGTCTTGGCAGCTCAAGTGCTAATTCCAGTCCCCGAACCAAAGGCAGTGGATCATCCTACACAAGATAGCCGCCTATAAGGCCAACAACCTGTAATTGTAAAAAGGGCAGTGATTGGCTCAAAGGTGGGTGGAAGCGCAGCACAATATTTAAGTTGTAAAGTGTTTCGGGATTGGTAAATAATAAAATTAAAGGAAAGAAATCTAATTTATCAAACGGATATATATTTACTGCACTTTTTAAAACAATATATCACTGTTTTGTTGGTTAAGCTTACTTGTGTGGCTTAGAAAAAAGGACCTTGCATTTTGGTATTTTTAATGAAATTTTCCTCTCGTTTAGGGTGCCCACCTTCAGGGGCCAAAAAGTGGTAAACATGGTGGTCACCAGGGTACAGTGTATCTCATTCTTGTTCATTGATTGGACTAGGTCCAATCTATAATTCTATGGCAGATGCATTGTGATTGAAGAGTTGTAAGGACCACAGCTTACTTAAAAGCTAAAATGGAGGTCTATGGAAAATATTTACAGTTCTGGCCCCATAAGAATCACAGGCTGAGCGGTAGGCATGTAGAGGATAAAACAGCTGTTCGCAACACGAAATCCAGAGAATCTGAGCAAGCTAGAGATTATAAAAGTAAGTGAGTATGATCAGGAAATACCACAATCACAAACTGCAGACAAACCCATGGCACCGCGAGGAAGAGCCACACACCAATCACGAGACACCAGGAAGACAAACCAAGCAAAGCAACCAGATCTCTCTTCCCCATCAAGATGATTGTAAAATTAGAAGGGACATAAAGTAACGTACAACAGAACATAGAACAATTACAGACTCCCACAATGGAAGTAACAATAAACAACAAGTCAACAACAACAGAACCACCGCCTTAGAATGGACAGAAGCCTAAGCCACCGTGGGGCTTAAATGCATTTTACTGGTACTAAATCTTCGGCCTAGATTCTGCTGTTGTTGAAGTACAAGAAATATTCGGCTCGTATGGAAGCCTTCTAACTATTGCAATGTATCATCATAGAGAAACACTCTAATCAAATTAACACACTATGATGAAACAAAGAAAAGGGCTCACGACTCACAGATAGTCAGATCTTAAGAAAAGCTCAAGTTGAGCCACGGTGGGTCCAGCTACAGATAAGCATACGTCAGAGCCGTCATAGAGTCTGAGGCCTGACCCACCGTCGTGCAATTAAAGAGGAAACCATAGCTATAAACCTTGATTGGGTTTAAAACCAGGCATGCTGACTGTTGCATGACATCCAAGTTATATCCAACCTTCATATAACGTTTGATAATCTTTTTGAATTGATCACTAAAATTAGGTTTTCTAACAATTCGTTTGAATTTAGAAATTAAATCACAATAAAATATATGCCTTGTTGCAGAAGAGTTTTTAACCCAATGTTGTATTTAACAATTAACTCTGAGTGTCTGTTGTAGAATTTAGAAAATGCTTTTCGAATGGTATGATATCTATAGCCTTGTTTCAATAACCTAGCAGTTAAAAATAAGTTTCTGTTGTTGAAGTGATTAACATTAGGACACACTCTTGCAAAACGAACAAGCTGAGAAATATATACGCCATAGGAAGGGGAGCAAGGAACCTTTCCATCAAGAAATGGGAAATTAACTATTTCAAAATTAAAATCATCCTGTTTATCATAAATTTTAGAAGAACTATGCAATTGGTTATGCACAAGTTCAAGTCCAAAACGGAGCTTCAGTATCAGAAGAATTCGCCTTATTTAACTGAAATTCAGTAGGATATAACTGACCTACCATTTGTTCAAAATACGGATTATCAATATTAAATAAGTCATCTAAATATCTGGAGGTGGAGTTAAAAGATTAAATAATATCAGTTTGATTATTGTCTGACAGAGACAACATGAAGTCTCTCTCATAACAAAACAAAACCAAATCTGCAACAAGAGGAGCACAATTAGTACCCATTGGAATACCTACAATTTGTCTATATAATTTTGAGCCAAAGTCTATAAATATATTGTCATAAAGATAATGGAGAGCATCACACATTTTTTTCTGATATGGCCACAATTTATATCGATTAGGTTGTTCAGAAGTAAAATGGCATTTTTATCATTACAAGCCAAATAAAGTGAGCCCTCTCTGTTAAATGTTTGTTCAATTAATTATGTTAGTTTTTCTTTGATTAGATTATGAGACAATGTAGTATAGAGAGTAGAGAATTCATAGGTAGACAAACTAGATGCTAGAAAACCTCTAGACTTTAATTTATTGAGAGTTTCGCCTGCTTTTTAAACATAAAACATTTTTATGCTCAACTCAACATCAAATTTCAACTGCTCATAAAACCTTAAATGCTGAAAAATATTACCTTTTTTGCTTTCTGTCAAATGTTGTATTCATAATGCATATAAATGTTAAAATGCCAACATTTATGAGCATGATAAATTCTATGCTAAGTCGAGTTTAGCATGGAAAAACTTTTATAACCCCGAGTTCTGGAGCTTAATTTGAAGCACAAGACCACGGGAGTCGCAGCTGGCGTGATGAACGTCAAGGAATGGCGATACTACCCACATAATCAGATCACGAAGGGATCAGAATCCATCTACTTCATCTTATGCCAGTACAGAAACTACCGACACTTCAGGGACAAGTGAATGCAGTAGCAAACTGGACCTGAGCGCAAAGTACAATGCAACTTCGGAACTGTTACGGAAATACAGCCCAGAAACAGATCCGGAGATCGACACGCTCTACATGTACCACTGCCCGGGTCTATTAGGTTCACTAACACCGGGCGACCCTAACTGGAGTCTGAATACCCTCACCTGCTACATGTACGTAGTGAATAATACTCAGATGACCTACTGACAAGGGCCCAGCGCCGCGCGCGGTCCGGAGAGAAGACATATCTCGAGCAAGTTGACTGCACTCTCCAGATGTCGGAATTGACTCACGTTATTTGGGGGGGGGGGGGGCGCCTGGTTCAAAATATATAATTAAGTATGGGTGGTCATAAATTCGAACCATATTCCATGTAAAGATGGTGATACCCAAGGGTATTACGTCCACTTGTGCGCATGGAACGAACAATAATTGGTAACCTTGGGTTACGAAGATAGTGCTACTCGTACAATCTTTTTTTCATGGAACGCTGGGCAGCGAAACGGGTACATATATGAACTTAGTAGAAACAACTCCACTGGTCAGTTGGTGCATTCATCGATGATGACAAGTTTCGAAGGACTTGCGCATAACATCTACGTACGAATTTTTCTGAACCCCCAAAATATGGGATGTTCAGGTTTTGGTGGTTCCTCGATGAAAACACATATACGATGCGTATGCAAAACCTGTACGGTGACACATTTTAATTCCCCTTAAATCCAATGTTGGCAGGTGTTAAGGTGGCTTCTTCTCCTAAACCCATATTGAGGGTTTAGAACCCACTTACACAAAAATGAAGGAGGTGCTGAATCATATATGATTGTATTCTGTCAACTTTTACGAAAAAGTGTATTTATATTAAGGCAAATAACGCAGACCAGGTGCGTGAAGCAATCACCATCTTCTTGATGAAAGGCATTTCTGGCTCTGTCATCCCTGGCTTTGTGTAAAAGGCGACAGATATAACCTTACGTGGCTAATATGAGACACATTCATGACACACTCGAATAAATGAAGAAACCAATACAAAACTGGCATGGGTGCCCGCGACAACATATTTTATTTTCTGCTTTTCGAAGTATCCAGATTGCTACAAAGCTCTTTCAGAAGAGACATGTGATCAGGAGAAAGCAAGTTTATAGCCTACTAGGTCATGCCAGTCACGACAGTCTATGATTAGATTTTATCGGGTAATGACCTATAAATGAGTAAAACATTTTAGATACACGTATGTTGTTTGTTTTTGAGAAAACAATATCAATGAAATTTGCACTTAAATCATGTGGTAGTTGATAAAGTCACGTGACTGCTAATGAGCCTGCTAATAAATACTGAAATGACTACATGTATCCACATAGTCGGGCCATTTTTGTTCGCTGTAAACTCTATGGGTGGCTCAAAATGACAGCGATTATTCTGATCAGACTAAGTGAATGGCCAGGCTTGTGTACCTGCTACGATGTTTGGTTTTATGAGAGGGCTTATATGTACATGTACATACCATTGCCTCGCCTGGGTACGAATGTTAAGACTAGCCTATAAATCCACGTGCACATGCTCAGGCACCATTTGGACAGTCGTCTTAAACCTTCATAATTGAAGTATCGAACGAATTAAACACTGTTCTAAATACTGTTCGGTCAATCACGTTTTTCAAGCTACTCGAAGTAGTGTACATTGTAAAGCCCCTATTTAATCTATGGAATCATTGGTGAATCACGAGGCCCTCCCACGGGGTACCTGTTCTTTTGTTCCCATAAAATAAATTGGCTTGTTCCCCTGTTCCCCAAAATAAAAAAAATCGTATGCTCCCTGTTCCCAAATATTGTCTTTGTCCTCCCCCATCCCCTCAAAATTTGACCTTTGTTTAATAATTCCTCTGAAATAGATGCCAATTTTCTACTGTTATCCAAAACACCTGGGAGGTACTCACTCGTTGACAGCATCTCTGAATGCTATCTTGCTGTTTTTATAAAATTTGGGAGTACTTTGGTATCAATTCTCAACCATTTATTGTTATTGGTAGACTGCTCTTATATTGTCCAGCACATGATATTTTAGTACTTATCGCACATGCGCAGATGCCTTCATTAAACAGCCATGCTGACGTATCCAGCGGGACTAGAGGTCTGCATCTGTGTGTATGGGAACAACGATGGCTCTGGCGAGTCTGCGCAAATGCGCAGACTCGTCTGAGCCTTCGCTGCTCGACAATATGAAAAGTAGCTGGCTCATTATACTATGACCTTTCCAAGGTATACTTATCTGTTTCATTCTTGATAACAGGATGACCGATTCCTAGTTCATACCAAAGTTCAATAGCTAAAATTAAAGACGCATTTTAAACATATCTAAAATTGTTTATTACATTCTACATAGTATGCCAAATGACATTTCTGTAATGAGAAGACAATTATAAAACATATTACGTCAACACCGGTGCTCTGTTTTCAGTTGGAGTCGATATCCAATAATGATTTTGACTTACTTTTGTTCGATTTGACCTGTTTGTGGGTAAAATCGAAGACGGAAAATCTCAACTCGTTAAAAGATCTTTGTGATATTTCTTAATCATATTCAGTCAGTGCTTTTAAATGCAGATGCTCCTGCTATTTGTGCTGTACTGTCTCCCCTCCCAGTACATGAATATAACGTTTTTTTCATTTGTCTGTAGTCAGGATATGTTCTAGTCATGTTCACTTCTCTGATTTTGTATAATCAGAAAGCACTATACCTTTTTGTATTGGCAAACATTGAAACGGACTGCTGTGACCGCTAAATAATACCAAAAGAAACCTCATGGGCAATCTTCGAAGCTTCTCATGTTCATAGCGCTGTTAACCAATTTTGTAATGATGAAATTCTCCATTCATAATGATCATGTACCATTAGAACAGTCTCGTCCATTACACACTTAAAAAGGTTACGTTGGGAATTTACAGAATATGGTGTTTTCTGATCTTTATAACTTAACCCTTAAAGCGCCAATCACGACTGCAGCAGACGACAAAGTTTGAGACATCTTTCCCATTTTTTCGACAAAAATAAGGTATGATTTTACATGAGAATCGTCTGCCAGCAGACGATTCTCATGAAATATCATGCTTATTTGTTATTGCCAGCAGACGATTCTTATGAAATATCATGCCTTATTAGTTATTTTTGAAAAAAGCAGCAAACTTTTTAATTGTCGTCTGCTGCAAATTATGGGTGGCGCTTTAAGGGTTAACAAACAGTGTTTACCAATATGAAATGCCGTTTAGGCGGCATTTCATTTTGCTAAGCGGCATTTCATCTTGGTCTTCACTGTTTGCCAAAGTATCCGTTTACGAGTTTCGAGTATGGCCCTCTTTTATATTGTCCAAATCAACCAGTTATTGCCATTGTAGGTATGTTTCCTGGGCTGTCACTTTAATTTTGCAATGAACATAACGTACCTTGCTCAGTGACACAACGCAATGCCTCTTGTAACTAGAATCACTAGGGTTAAAGTCGAAAACACTACCACTGATCATGGGGCCACTGAGCTCTCACGATTCCTTATAATTGAAATTACAAAGTTACCAACCATCCTAACCACGCCTTTGCTTTTCATCAACCAGTATGACGTGCTATCTGAAAAGAGTCTTTAAACACACAGACACAACCAAAGCAACCGACTGTTTCATTATGTAATCTTTGGTTGCCTAACGCTTTTAGTAAATGAAATCCCACATCAAGCTGTAAAGGACCGGTTACATACACCAGGTTGTTACAACATAGCAGTGTCTGCACTGCTCTATATCTAGGGACAGAAATATAACATAATTTGGTCACTTTCAGCTGTTTCATAAAATATGTCAAATATTTCCTACACAGGCTCAAAATATAAAATGAACTACCAAAATCGTGACGTTAAACAGAAAAAGGTCATATGAAAAAGCATCACTTTTGTTAGCAACGAAACCCTGATCAGCACCGAGCATTTATTCAACACACCATTACACACCTCATCAGGTACGTTGCTTTATGACATGACCAATGTATATGCGACATCTGTAAGACATGCATTATACTAGAGTCAAGACACGGGAAAACCAACATATTTTATTGATTGAATATAATATATTTTGATCAGGATGCGCATTCGTGCGCAGCCTGATCAAAATATTTTATATTCAACCACTTTACAATTCATTTATTTTTTTCCATTCTATTGTTCAGGTGGCGCACATGTGCATGTGCTTCACTCGTCAGACTGTCATCATGTCCATATCCCGGTTCAATTGAAAGCATCTTAATTGTATTGATTTTGGAAGCTTGCTTAAGAAATGTTAGTTACTTAATCTCGTAAAGATTAAAAACGAAGGCTTTTAACTAAGTCAAACATGCTTCAAAACGAAGGATTTTAACAAACATGAATCAAAACAAAGGATTTTACATGAAACTGAAAGGATTCAAAACAAAGGATTTTAACTAACAAACATGACAAAGGGGCATACTAACAGTTTATACATGGTGTTTACTGGTCTATACCTTATATTTACGTGATTTCGAAATAAGCCAGCAATGGGGTCGCAAATTAGAGACTTTCACGTGCTTAGTGTAATTCAAAATAGGCGGGCAACTTATGTTCTCAGAAATGAAGGTTTCAGCAGGTATGTACGTTTTCAACTGTTGATAATTCCAACTCGTCAACCCTTTTTATTTTGATGGATTTTCCCGGGCATACGGATAGATTTTCCAATACATGATGATACAACAAGTTTGGAATTGGCCATTTCGTATAATAAGGGGTCTAGGCCATAACTTCTAAAATATGATGCATTTCTGTCCCCGGAGATTGGTTTTATCTTTCAAACAGTGCGAAAGATACATGTCTCCAGATAAGAGTGCGTATTTGAATTGTTTTTTTTTCGTAACCAAAACATATGTTTAAACTGATGGATAAGAAAATAATCGCAATTTAACGCTGAAATTCTTTGCTTAACCGGATCTATGAATTGGTCACTGACCAGTAATTGTAAAAAGGGCACTGATTGGCTCAAAAGGTGGGTGGAAGCTCAGCACAATATTTTTAAGTTGTAAGGTGTTTCATGATTGGTCAATAATAAAACTATGGAAATATATTGTATTTATTAGATGGGTATATCTTTGCTGTACGTTTTGAAACAACATCTCATTGCTTTTGTCGATTAAGTTTACTGGTGTAGCTTAGAAAAAAGGACCATGCATTTTGGTATTTTTTTTCAATGACATTTTCCTCTCATGTAGGGTGCCCACTTTCAGGGGCCAAAAAGTGGTAAAACATGGTGGTCACCATGGTATCTCATATTTGTTTATTGGTTGAACTAGGGCCAATCTGTAATTCTATGGCAGCCTCATTGTGCTTGAAGAGTTGTGGGGACCACAGCTTACTTAAAAGCTATAATGGAGGTCTATGGAAAAACAATTACAGGTCTGGGCCCAATTAACCTAAGAATTAATATGAAACATGTGCGATTCTGCACAGGTTTCATGTTTCTAACATTTCATGCGATCATTAAACAAAATAGAGATATGAGAGGCATTTGAAATATTTTATTTAAAAGTATGTTGTCATCTTATTCTTGAAAGTACTGGCAAGTACAGTCTATACATCTGATTTACATGTACATAGAAAGTCAAATCAATATAACAGCAATCTCATCTCAACTCTTTACATGCTGGGTAATTTTCCATACTTTTTTGTTGTCTGCTGATTTTTTCTAATATCAGCTTTTTCAGGAATATCGTCAGAGTGTCAAACAGTTTGGATCCAGATCAGGCTCGACATCTTGTCGGGCCTGATCTGGGCCCAACTTGTTTGCACAAGTTATCAGCAGATGACACTAGTATACTATATAGGCAAGGGCAGGTGTCCATATTGGAACCAATTCTTTGTCAATTAACCCCAACCTCTTCTTTTATTTAGCAAGTTTAAGCATCTGTAAGCATTAAGCATTTTGAGCCGTGACACGAGATTTCCAAGAATGTGGCATGTACGACCAGCAAATGCTCAGATTAGCCTGCGCATATGCGAAGTCTGATTAGAACCTTTGCTTGTCACTTGAATATTCTATGAGTGTTTAGCTACTGACCGAACATCATTTGGAGTTTCTAAGCCTAAAAAGAGGCTGCATAGGCTCATCGGAGTCTACACTTGTCAAAATGTCACATTGTTGGAAATCACATGTCACGGCTCATATCTATAAGTTCTATATTGATAGGGTTTTCGTCCGCCATGTCATCAAACGCTCGATAATGTCAACACAATTAATCTATTGATGGTACAAAGGGGGAGAAACAAGAAATACATTATTTTGTTTGGGTTTATGCTATACGTCCAGCAACACCTTTTCAGTCATGTCTGGATGTTTTTCTTTGTTGAACCATTTATAAGCAATGAAGATAAAGTGTCTTGCACCAAGATATAATACCGCAGGGCTCGAATTTTTTTTTTTGAACCAACTCATCCTGTGGGGAAAGTGGTCTAAATTTTTCACTCGTCCTTACTCCAGTTGAACTCGTCCTTAAGTCTGGTATTTTAAAAGAGACAAAACATATAATTCAGTAACTTATTTACAATTAGTTTTAGGTGACATGTGACATCAACTGACTACATAGTAGTAACATATGTCAAAACAAATAAAACTGTGGTTTACACTATTCCCTTTCAGCCATCAGACTATTCAGTCATCTGCATCAGACTGAGGTGCAGCAGCCTTTGGAGCCCTCGGACCAGTACATATGTGCCCCTTAATGTGTCTAGTCCCTTTACCACTGTTTAACCAGTTTATAATGCTTTCTGTGGGATTGTATTCCATAAGATCAGGACCATCAACCATAATTCTAACAAGACTAGACAAAGCTTCCTGTTTCATGCTTATTTTTGCAGTGGTTTTAATATTGTTAACAGAGATAAAATCCGGAACGTCGGCTTTATACTTTCAAAACCCTTAGGCTGAATCGATTTTCCAATGAGTCCCGGTATTTAGTTCAAAAATCAACCAGATTTTTCCGGGTTGCATTTACTGCTGACTAGTGTAAACATCCGGTCACATTTTAGTGACATTCTTCCCCATTTTAAACCTACCGAACGGTCTTTCTTTACTGTGTTTGCGTTGCTTTTGCAGGCTGTAAAACATGCTAGTTAGTTCTTTTTTTCCTCAGAAATAATTACAAAACCAAAAAAATCTACTCGTCCTGTAGGGCTAGCAAATGGCAATTTCCACTCGCCCTTACCGAACTTCCACTCGTAAATACGAGCAAAAGTGTACAATTTTCGAGCCCTGATACCGCTACAAATATACTGGCGGGCTTTAAAACGCTACACTAGGATAGCAGCTTTTATGTATGTCTCAAAAAAGAATGCAAAGCAATCAATTTGATTGTATATTAAAGAGTGTGCATTAATGAGTATCACATGACAAATTTGTCCACTCCAAATTAATTTAAAGCATTTAAAATGTAATTTCTTTGAGATAGGGGTCAACTCTTTCAGTTGATAAAATTTTAACAGTGAAAGATCCCCTATTTCTTTAAATCAAGAAACACCAGAAGCATCAAATGTGTGTCATGAACTTTGTAAGTCATCGAGTAATGGCTTTCAATTTGATTGGCAGGTCTGTGATACAACAGTTCTGCTTTTTTACGTTAAACTGTGTGTACCCGTTCTTCGATGACTTAAAAAATCTGCTACTTAAGAAATGTTTCAGTGACGAAAACGTTACTAAGCAATAACGTCGTCGAGTGAAGTTGTAAAATTAAAACTTAAGTGTTGACTGAAAAAGCCACTTCATGATGACATCATCGAAGCCAATAAAGTTTACATTCAACTGTCTTTTGTAAGATATAGCAGGAAGGGGGTGTACCATTAAATAAATTCAACACATTCCTTTGGAACAGATTTACTTGCAACAACCCACTTAAAGCTGCATAGTCTGCAACTATTAACATTTTTCGAAATTTTTTATTTTCTTTTTAAATCATTTGTAAAAGTAGAATTAAGTTATGTTTTCACAATAAATCTGTTCACTATAGCTGAAAACCGCACGGAAAAGTGAATTATCTTATAAAACAGGCGTGTTTTTCTCTTGTTTGTAATTATTTGCGTCCCTCCAATAATTATAGACAGGTAATTTTTGCTTAAATGCTGTTGTTTTGATACTGATAATTTGTTAAGATTTACGAAATTGGTAAAATGTGTACCTGAATTTTAGTTTTTTTACTGTGCTCTTGAAAAATAGAAACATTAGTTCTAAAATTAAAAGATCAAAAGTTACAGAGTATGCAGCTTTAAGTAAATAGCTGAAAGATGGCAAGCTTTTTTGATAACCTTATACTTCAAACGCTTATATGTGTATAGTGTTAGCCTTTGTGGTCAGATGCAGGTCTAGGTTTATTCTGTTCTGAAAATTAATCACGAGTTGTTTATGTGTACTAATACAAGCTTATCAAATTGGGACAACTGTAATGAATGCACCTGCCCGATACAGATAAAATGATGAACATTGTGAAAACGGATCTTCAAGACATACATTGTCCGGGCGTTACTGTAAAAATAACTCGGAAAAATAAGTGTAAGTTAACATACAAATGAGGTGGCAGCTGAGATATATTACCCAGTCCAATTAAAAAGACCATATTACACAGTCTAAGTAAAACAGGCTGTGGTACACAGTCTTAATAAAACAGACCATATAACAAACTCAGTCTAAATAAAACAGGTCGTATTAATAAAACACATATTACACGTTCTAAATAAAACAAGCCATATTATAGTCTAAATAAAACAGGCCATATAACCAAGTCTAAATGAAACAGGCCATGGTAGGTCTAAATAAAACAGGTTATATTACACAGTCTAAATAAAACAAGCCATGTTACACAGTCTAGATAAAACAGGACTTATTACACACTCTAAATAAAACAGGCCATATTACAGTAAGTAAGGGTGCAAAGATCAGGAATCGATACAATCAAGTACCACACATGACCCAGGATACCAATGGGAAAGTGACAAAATCACTGTTAGACACCACAAACGAGAGCCAAGAGGTCAGCCCTTTCCCAGCAGATGACCACAAGGCACACATAAACAGACGCGCACAAAGGCAAAGCAAACACAAGACAAAAAAGCATTAAAGATCCAAAAAAGATGTACCGCATTGGAACGGTCAGTAAAATATTTTACTGGAGGGCTTAAACCGGTTTCACGGCGCCAACCTCACACTAAGATAACAGTAACTTACCCCACCATCTCATTCACCAGTCAATCGCGTTCAGGAACATGTAAACAGTCTAGCTTAAACAGGCCATATTACACCGTCTAAATAAAACAGGACATATTACAGTACAGATTACTGTAACTTACCCCAGCATTCCATTCATTGGTCACTCAGCTACCGTTCACCAATCACTCGCGTTCAGGTACAGGTACATAGTCTTAATAAAACGGGCCATATTACACAGTCTAAATGAAACAGGACATATTAAATACTCTTAAAGGGATAACTGAACTTTGCAATTTTTGCACAGGTTTCATATTTTGAACAATGCCCCTGTGTGCGGCAGCAGGATAGAACTATCAAATGCATTGTAAGGTGTTTATTCTTTTATACTACGGTCAGCTCAATTTTATAAACATTGGTAAAGCGCATCTGGATTTCCTGCTGCAAATATGTGTAAAGAAGGGCAAAACTTGCTGGTGGTAAGGCAATTTTATTCCCAGCCAGCATACAGTGTCGGGCTACCATTGGCCCACCAGCAAAATGCCATTCAAATGGTGTTTCGCTGGTGGACTGATGGTGGCCCACTTTTAGATGTTTACTGGATTCACTGTATTTTTGTTGTAGAAAATTGCAATTTTGGTAGAAAAGGCAGACCACAGTTAGAATCTTTCCAACATTATTTTCCAGCTTTACCTAGAAGGAAGGACAGGTTTCCGAATTTCGTGTATTGGCATCAACTGTAAATTCGTTTCTAGCCTTCTAATTTACAAAATTACGCACTATTCTGTGAAAAGCAACTTATTCACGTTGTACATTTTAACTCATTGCCCTCTTGGATATTTTAATTGATTTCAATCATTTTTTTTTGAAAATATCTTTCAGGAATACCATCAGAGTGTCAAAGGGTTTGGATCAAGATCAGACCCGACAGTTCTGGTTCCAAACTGTTTGCAAAATACATCAGCAGACGACAGGTAAAGAGTTATAGTCAACCTTCTGTTAAGAATAACGTTCTTAGGGACCTACAATAACAAGGCACAGTGATGCCCACAGCATGTATGTCACCCACCGGTTTGGATATTGAAAGTATTTGGCAACAATAAAATGACGTGCATAATCAGCACATTGCCACCTGTTCACAAACCAAGTTTCATCAAGCTACATTTTCAATAGTTTTTGAGTTTTCTCTGGATCCATATGTTTTTGCAACATCTTTACTTTTTCCATTTCTTTTGCAACCACAGTTCTCATGTGATGGCAAAAAAAACCGCACATAATTAACACATTTCCTACTGTACGCATACCAAGTTTGGAATTTAGCTTCCTCATCTACTTCTTGAAAACCCCTTTTCCAGCAAAGGTGTCAAAATAATGACATACACCCCCTTTTCCTAAGAATATTTCAGTTTGGAATTAAGCGACAATTTTGATTGTGATATGCATGAAAAGTTGAAGTAAAAATTTGAACGTTACTTTAGTTTTCGGTGATGCTGGAATATATGTGCATTACAATTTGGAACAAATTTTCTGTCACTACCTCAAGGCGTCTGATCTCAGAGGAACAGGGAGGGGCTGAAGGGTACGTACGTTAAACGCTACCAGTCACATGTGTTATGTGTGAGATTCTACTGTTTTTGCTTAATATGTATAGTGCTTGATAGCAGAATGTGCTTCTATCTAGAGTTAATCTGAACATGTCAAAACTCGTTAAATTGTCAACAACCGAAAAGCTAAAACCGAATGGCAAAAGATGAATAATGAAAAACGAATAATGAATACCTAAGTGGGCCTTGCACGACGAACAAAATTACAGGGATACACGTTTTATTCTGATTTTTTTTTTCAAATGGTCACTAACATACCCTGCAGAAAGAAAGATAACCTAAAAAAAATTAAAATAGCAGACTGTTTCATTGAGTTCTGTTTATAAATTAATGGAAAGTGCAACGTCTGAATGTAATACTATATATTGCCAATGATATCTCAGGGCTTGTACAAACTAAAACGGTATATTTGATAAGGCAATTACTGTCACTGGTTTATGCATACTGGTTGGATTCCGACTTTTAAATCAGCCCCATGTCGTATTAAGCATCATCAAACACCAACACATGAGCCAGTATCCAGCATAAGGTACAAGTTGGCATGTGTGTAATGCAAAAATTCAAATCCTTCTGAGCATTCGTTCGCTAGCCATAGCTTATTTGTACTGCAAATTGTGTTTCTCTGCATTTCCAATGCATTGTACGCGTGTACGATTTAAATTGCGTTGAAAACGCGAATCAACGCGTATCAATGCAGGCAAGAATATAAGAATCTATCATAAGCATGAGGGTAGGATAGAAAAATCCATCCCGAGGATTACGCTTTTGCATCAGGAGGCTTGCCGAGTGATGACAACAATGATCTTGAAGGATGGATTTTTCTATCCTACCCTCACACGAATAATGGATTCTTTTTCTTGCTTACCACTGCATTTTTTTAATAAGCTCCCAGAAGTTCCCACAGAAGTCCCTGAATATGCTTGGATATAATTTCACACAATGACGTCAGTTAAACATAACAATGACGTCACTTGACGACCATATGCATGAGTTCCAATACAACCAATGTATGTAGCACTAACGTGACAGCCTGGTTAAGATAGCATGGGTAAGATCAGATTTTCTATCCCAGGGTAAAATCTCAGATATCCTTATCCAGTGTGCAAGAATCATGAATATTCATATGAGATGGGAAGCGTTGGTGAGTTATATGTAACCAGTCAAATTGCCTTTTAAAAAAATTGATATTGGAATGTTGTTAACTTTAAAAGTTAAATCTAGTCTAAAGTTTGATAAATCGTGCGTAAAACAATATCATTTCTTACCTCACTGTTTTAATTTGCTATTTTCCTTTTAAACGTCATTTATCCTTCCTATATTGATTGACTATGCAACAATGTAATTCAATGCGGAACTGCGTTGATGCGCGATGATATACGTTGGTTCGCGTTGATAAATCAGCGGAATCGATTGGTAGACAACGAGCGGTGATTGGTTAATTGGAATTCGCGTTGAAAATACAGTGCGTATTCCCTGTTATAAACGCGTTTTCAATGCGAATTTGACAAGTACATGTACTAAAACGCGGGCGGTAGTGTATAGTCTGATCAGAGTCTTGGTTGTCCGCCTGAAGAAACGTTGGATCCTTGGCAACCCATAGAGCGCTCATCTAAGACTCTGATCCGAATGTGCGGATCTGAGTCTTAGATGAGTCTTAGATCTGAGTCTTACATGCTTAACTGTTCCTTTTTTTGGAACAGGCTCATATTCATTGGAGTGATGGCAATCCATCCTTAACGCCTGCTTTTACTTTAAGGCGAATCTTCATTTTTTGAATTTATATTTCGTACACAGAAAATGATGAGAAACGAAGTAATGAATTTTTATTCCACAAAGAGCGGAAACAATACAAGAGCCAGCCCATGCGACTTTGTTACTTATCGCATATGCGAAACACCATCGCTTATGCATACATGCGCAGCTATGCAGCGGGGGTTAGACGAGTAACTTTTGGTCTGAGCTTTGATCTATATCCCTATTTTTTGTATGCCAGCAGAGAATGCTCTGACAAGACTGCGCATTTGCGCAGGCTCGTCTGAGCATTCTCTTCTCGCATATACTATATATAAGTACTTAATTCTCATGTGCTGGCTAGGAAATATATACTACCTGAATTAATAACAACTATTGTGTATCTTCAAAGGATAAAAATCCATGATGTTGCCCTTGATGTGAACATAGGGAATTGGTAATTTTCACCTTCAGTCTTGTGTCTAATGAAGGGAAGCCAGGGGACATTGGACTTGACATTGAACCCAAACCTGGAAAATAGGCTCATCAACAAGCTTGTATAATGATAGGCTTAAACGCGCGTCTGAGCGTACACGCAGGCTCACTAGAGCCTTCGTTTGTCGCACACTTAAAATATGGAAGGAGTTCAAAGATATACAGCTATTCGAGAATGTATCGCTTCTCACGTGGCTTAAAAGGAAAAAAAAACATTTGTTGACAAGAATGGGGTAATCAATTTAGCAGTTGATGCCAATATATGTGTTGTTTGTTTTGATGCTTTACGCCCAGCCAACAACTTTTCAGTCATGTCGGGACGATATCATACCTTCCTGGGTTGAACCAGTTCTAAGAGTGCCTTTCTCAAGGACAAAATGCAGTGACTACGCCAAGTGTGAGTGGTGCCATAATGCCGGCGGAGATCTGTTCTTCTTGGCAAAGCTGTAAATTTATGTTGAAACGATTCAAATCCGCGGACCGGTTTACCATCAGTTGTGAAATTTTTCTTTAATAAGAAAGCATAGTTAAAATTATCTAATCGTTGGTTGACAGTATATGGTTTTTGCTCATTAGTGAACATCCAGTTGCGTTTTAATCAATACCTTAAAGAAAGAGCTGATAACATATAACTAGACGGAATCAAATTGATAAAATGTGACATTTATTGGTCATATTCATTTTCTTTTTGATTGTAGAATATGCCCAAAGCGTTTTTTTATAATGCCATGCTTCCATATTGTTTACAAACGTAAGTGATTTCCTCAGCCTTTCAAGGCTAACAGACGAGGAATTTAGATGTGCCTTTTTAACACTATATTATTTTTTTAAATAAATGTAAAGTTTTGGTCAGTAGAATTTAAAATAATTAAAGCTCCCCGCCCCTTCTCCACTCAACTATCAATAGTTGTTGCTGCTGTGTGTTCTTGGTCATTCTGTTTTTGCTACATGAAGTTCATAAGCGTTTGAGTGGTAGAACGGATGGCGGTCGTTTAAGTACTCCCCAGTGGTGTATTATGTTATGCTCTGTGACCTATTTAGAATGACAATCATCGCGGGCTTGTTACTTTATGTTGTATAATATATATGGGACTTGTTTTCTCTCAGGTTGGCCGTGAACTACAAATGAGCCTGTACTTATCGTATACATGCACAAAACCCATTTCAAACGTTCATGATGAGGGTTTTAATCAGGACTAGAGGTTTTTTTGGTCTGAATCTTTATCTACAGCCATACGTTATGGATACTTTCGGTTAAAATCTCCGAAATTTATGCAAATAATCTGATGAAAAAAGCAAATCCTCTGGAAATGGAGCGAACCTACTAAAGTTGAAAACAGCAAGCTGTTCATATTTTCATCAGAGAGTTAAGCCTGTTTATGAGAGTAAGCTGTCAAAAACCCGTAGCGGTATCGAGGACATTGTGGGCCCAAAGAAGTGATAGGATGTCCCAATATGGGTAGAATCCAACGTCAATAAATTGAATAAAATCCCATTAATCGCCAGAAGAGAATATATTTAAGAGAATCGTATTTTGTTATAAAAAATTGCACTACTATTTTGAAATTGGTTGCACTTCTTCATGGAAAATATTAAGTCGTTTAAACGCTTAACTGACTTGCTTTAACAGTAACATATAATCAAACGTTATTAAAATTTACTGAATGCGTAATGCATGAAAATCTCTAGCTTGCATTCTCATCACATGTCAAGGTTTTCATTGTGCCTTACTTGTATTTAACCCTTTCAATGCTAAAGCTGCATTACGTCGTCTACATTGCCATCTGCTGTCGTAGTTACGAAGACAGACTCGCAAAAGTGGAGATCCAGACCAGACTGCTCTTTTGCAACAAGCTAGAAAGGAAGCCATTCTAATGCGTCTTATAGTATATTTCATGGGCGGATCCAGAAAATTCCGCCCTGAAAACTTTCTTGTTTTTTTTTAAAGTTCAGTCATGAGGGCCTTGCGAACCTCACTTGTGATTGGATGGATCGAGGGGGGTCCGTACCAGTATTTGTAAGGAAATTAAACCTATAACCAATTGCGACTTTCCAGGAGGGAGGTCAGACGCCCTACGCCCCATCCCCCGCCTCTGTATCCGCTCACGGCTTCTGATTGAATTGAAATTGAGTTACACGTCTCTTCTTCTGTTTTACGAAAGCATTTTCGAAACGGACACATTGGTGTACAGTGTAGGGGAATGAACATCGCATTGTTAGCAACTTTTATCGACTCCATTAATTGGTGCATGTACATTTACCTTGAACTTACAGTCAGAGAATGCTAGATCGTTATCAGATCGTCACATTTTCTATAATTTTCACGTTTCACATGTTTAATATTGTTTTATGTTTTCGTAATTTTCGACGGTTAACACCATAATTACGAGTATATGTATGTTGAATCTAGTAGAGTGCAGAAGAAATTGAGTGAGAATGGTCAAGCGCAAAATTGTTTTCATTGCCATTTCTGAAGAATGAAATAAACGTGTTACATTTGTAAAAATAGTTAGTGAGTATGATCAGGAAATGCCACAACCGCAAACTGCAGACAAACCCATGGAACCGCGAGGAAGAGCCACGCAAGCATCACGAGACACCAGGAAGACAAACTAAGCAAAGCAACCAGCTCTCGCTTTCCCCATCAAGATGATTGCAAAACTAGAATGTACATACAGTAACGTACAACAAAGCATAGAACAACCACAGACTCCCATAATGGCAGAAACAATCAACAACGAATCAACAACAACAGAACCGACGCCTTAGAACGGACAGCAAGCACCACCATTTTTTAACTGCAGACGGCATCTTCACTTTTTGTCCCTTCCTTAATCCTATGTATACCGAGTACTTTGGCAAACAGTGAAGGCCCTGATGAAATGCCGCATTTCATCTGGATCTTCACTGTTTGATAAGATACAAAACAATCTTCAGGGACTGAAGTTGATTCTAGCTGTGCCCTGAATGGATGGATTGGATACATATTTTCAACACAGATGCATGTACATGTATTTATAATACACGAAATGATTCCACAATAGTCGATTATTCGGGCGCTGAACTTCTGGCTCTTGTTTGTAAACGTCAACAACAAAATGACTAAAGATTGCTCGACAGCACGCGAATAATTAACATGTTTTCAAGGTTCGGTCGAACCTTATCATTTATTCGCTGTGTAATGAAAAAATCATGAAAAAAATAATAAGAAATTAGTTTATCCATCAGATACATGCGTGATGGACTTGAAAGTTGATCTTATTAACTTGCATTAAAAGCCAGTGTCACCATAATAGGACAATTATTGGCACTGGAAGACAATCACGTACATCGTACATGTACTCCATGTATGTAGATACATTCTGGTACATGTAAACTGTAACACCAAATGCTGAACCTAATATGTCTTCTTTGTGTTTTCATCTCTCCATTTGGTTATATGTACAGCAGAATCTCGTTAAATTCGAAGTCATAAGGACTAGAGGGTTTATTTTGAATTGTTTCTCTAGTACGCATCCAAATTATACGCTACAAATATTAAAAGGTGAAAATGTATAATATACTTAAGGAGTTAAGAAACGCAACAGACAAAAATATGATTTTTGCGTGTTTAAATGACGGTTTGGTGAAATATCTTTTGAAAATTTCTTATTGAGTGTTTATAGCATGTGATGAAATACCAAAAAGTCATTTTAACGCTACATTTTACGCTACAAGATGAAAACATATGAAAACGTAAAATGTGACGTTAACGTCAGAATAAAGAATCAAGAAACCCCGTCCTTTCCATGTTTGGTTATTTGGCGTCGACTTGACAATGTGCAAATTAAACAAACGTCCAATCATATTCGTAATGCAGTCAAATATTGTGTCAAAACACGCTACTTGTATTTCAAGATACACAATAGTAGTGAATAAACGATTAACGTCACTTAGAGCCGTCGGGTTTGAGTCGCTGTTGAATATACGGGATAAGATAAACATAGAGACACCAGAACACGCTTTCTTGGGAAAAACTGACTTTTCAGATACCGTAGAAATGCGCTGGTAAGGTGTTTATATTGACATTAGCCAAACAAAACACGAAATAATGCAAGAGAAAACATCTTATTACATGCCAAGAGTGAACACCAAACTTGTTAACTGTAACCTAAACTTTGTCACTGGATCATTTTATCATTAGAAAAACACATACACATCATCGAAACCATTAAAACGTAGGATGTCGAATTTTGACGTCAGAATTGAGATTTTTTGACGTCTGAAGATCTCTAGTCATAATTCATGAACAAAACGTCCTTGTAATGAATAAATCTAAAGCAGAAAAGAAAGTTTACGCGTTTCATGCAGTATTCAGAGTTGACGTTAATGACGTTAAGCCGTTTCAGAATCATACAGAAACGTCGCCATTTCATCATTTCCTTGATCAGCAATATAAGCCAAGACTTTTTAAAACAATAAACCGATGGTTGATTCAAACTTTACTTTCATTGACCCTGTTTCAGCAGTTCACTATGGGGGTCAGGCTGGTTACGCGCATACCAAAATGATTACGTAATCGATACTTACGTTGAACCTGCTGTAATTTGACGGACACATACTGCTCCTATGGATAAATATCATTTGCGCTAAACATTTGCATAATATTGTATGCTTACAATGACTCGAAGTGTTTGTTGCGTTTCTTTATTCCTTAAGTATAGATCATGAATAGGTCCTTTTCTCTGAATCCAGCGTGTCCAAAATTTCTTTCGAATTAGAAACCTATTTCCGCTCAACGATTTACTGAGTCAAGGAAAGGTGGGGGCACATACTTTAAATCTAAACTATATGTATTAATGACCATATTTTTTTTATTTTTGAGCGAAAGTAGGTTTGCCTGATTAAATGATACGCATGCGCAGTAAGACGAAATTAAAAGCCAGTTTATTTCAACAACATACATTTTGCTTGGTTTTATAGCAAAACGTTACAGCCCAAACAATAGGAAACTATAGATCATGCTCACTGAATATAAGTGGTGTAAGAAAATGCAAATATTGAGATGCAGTACAAAAACCTGAATGTTCTGTGCTAATCTATCCAATCACAGATATAACATTTCATTAATTCACACGTTTTGATTTTTTACCCCTTCATTTGAGCCTTTGAGGGAAAATCCTCAGCGTATCCGTAGAACTCCTTTGGCAAAGTTGGTAAGCTATACACCCAGCTAACGCAACACTTACTGTATTTTATATAATTTGAGAATGTGTGGGCAGATTGAATTAAAATTGGGAATTAGACTATTCAACGCTTGATGCATACGTACATGTCAGAAACTTATTTTCAATCAATTGACTAATAAATTCAAACAATAGCAAATTAAAATATCACATCATAAGTAAAAGTCATAAAATCATGTGATGGCGCCAATTTTTAAAAGAATAGCACAGACAGGCACAGCTACAGCAGCAGCAGAATTCAACAACTAACATGGGCTTCAAAGTCATCGGACCTTAACCCATATAAGCCTAGGGTCATTTTTATGGGGCACCGGCAAACAGTGCAGAACCAGACCAGACGCCGCAAAACGCGGCGTCTGATCAGGTTCTCCATTGTTTGCAAACAGAATTTTCTTTTAAAATTTGTATAAAAATGAAAAATACCACCTTACGACCCTGAAAACGGAAATGGATTTGTTCAATAATTGGAAATCCCATTAGGCTTAATTGGGTTAAGATCTTAATGTCATTGAACATTTGTGGGATGAGCTTAACCGATGAGTGAGAAGGCATCCCGTTGCTCCGCGTAAACTCCAATAGCTACAGTAGTCCCATTGGCAATTATACGGATTTACGCTTTGTTTGTTTGTTTGAATTGATTCTTTACGTCCCATCAACAATCTTTCAGTTAAACAGGGACGGGTCTTCCTGGGTCTTTCTAGGATAAATGTGTCTTGGTCAAGGACCACAACGCAGTGACGAATTACGCTTTGTCCATGAGACAAAGGCGTCAGGAAGTCATTGGTGCTAGAGGTGGGTTACATGTACACCACAGGGGCAATGCTACATATACGCAAAAACATAAGTGCGTACACATTTGGACCAAAAATATGGGAAGATCCTATCACAGTTCTGATGTGTGTATAAAATGTGTGCGTAGAACCAATATTAATCTCTCTAAATCCAATATTGTCAGAATTTGTGATGGTTGGTATCACCTCCTTATTGACACCATTTGATAAGTTATCACCAATTAACGTAAAGTCGATGAAGGCCTGGTCATATCTACCATTACCCAAAGTGAGTTAATCTGGGCAAACAGCGCATTTGCGGCGTCTTATATGGGTCTACCCTGTTTGCATATGTTCCCCCTTTTAAAAAATTGATTCATAGATATAGATGCGTACTCTGAATTTTAGGCTAGCTACGCACCTGCACCAGGTACATGTACAAGAAATGTTCGAAAAAAAATGCTTATTTCCATATGGATACCTCAAATTTCAAGTTAGCCCAAAAGTGCTCATTGCATGCCATTAACGAACTCTCTGTGGCTAGAAATGCAAAGCTTCAGCAGATGTATCCACTTCTTGAAGGCGTCACGGTACGCTGATTTGTGGACAGTAATAAGGTACTGATGAATAGCAGATCCAAGAGCCTGTCAGGACTGGTATTTCCGCCCAGCAAGGAATAATTTCAATTTCGGAAACATAAAGAAATCACATAGGACAAGATCTAGGAAATACGGGAGGTGACGCAAGACAGTTACTTTTTCTTTCTTCAAAAACGCTGTAACTATTGCGGAGGTATGAGCAGAGACATTGCCATGTAGAAGACGGATATGTTCAAAACAAGTGGCAGGGCGTCGTTTCTGGCTCCTCCAGTACTGTGTCTTTGTAGTGATGTCTTTTGGCCTTTTCCACCAGCACTTATATTGCGACTCCTTCACCAGAGAAGAAAAGTGCATACCAAACCTTCTTCGTACTCAAAGACCGTTTGGCAATTATTGGTCGTCTACTATTTTCAGTGGCTCAGGTTTTATTGCAAACCTTCCTGACGGGCTCAAAATAATGGATCCAGTTTTCATCACCTGTGACGACATTGGCAAACTGCTTTTTGTCACAAGCTTGAAACATTTAAGCAACTTTTTGGCCACTTTTACCCGTTGTCTGTTTTGCTCATTATTCAACAGATGCGGCACCCATCTAGCAAAAATCGTTCGGACTTTAAAATGCTTCTTCAAAATAAGGTGAACCGTTGAAAGTGATATGTCTACTTTTCGTGCACTATCACGTATTGTAAATCTGGCATCTCATTCAATGATTTCCTTTATTTTTGAAACGATTTCTTTACGACATGCCAATTTTGGCCTACCTGATTTTGGTGCATTTTTGATGGACTCTACACCAGACTCAACTTTATTTTTCCAGCGCCTAAATGTGTCATAAGAGACACAAGAAGGTCCTTAAGTAGTAGAAAGTTCAATCATCAGCTGCTTCAAAGAACAACCAAGTTTTGAGAGAGCTTTGATGTAAGCCCGTATTCCATCTTTCTGGTCGACGCTTCTACCAACCACTTTTACAACAGTGGTCAAGGACTGCGTGTATTAATATGGCAAATTTTATGTCTTACATTTAGTCTAACCTGTACATTTATACACTGTTGTGTAGACCTTAAATATACATTGGTTTTTATCGTGTCCCACGTGGATATCGACATATAGGACAAAAAGCAATTAATTTCGAACATCCCTCGTATTAGTTGGACAAAAATATGTCCTATAGATGGACCAATGTGTTCTAGATTTCTACGGTAACACGTGATAAAATGTTGCCAAGTAGTTTGCAAGAATCACAGTTAAAGCGTTACAAAATGTATTAGACTGTGCGGCAGAATTGAGACTTCCACTTACATGGCATACTTGATCTTGAATTAAAAAAAAATGTTGATTACAGAGGGAGCGGCAAATCATTAATACTGTATATAATTGAATGGTAAGATTCAATGAATGGAAGTATAATAATGACGTGTGTTTTTTCCTGATGAAATGCGAATTAAGTGACTTTACGTGTAGATCAAATGTAGTATAAGTATAGTCAGTTTATAAAAGTCATGTTGTCAAGAGGTCTTTAAATGTGTGCAAAATTTGTACATTTCCCGGGAGTATGACAACAAAACAGAACTTTCAAACTTGTTTTTCTTAGCATGTTGCCAATTCATCGTTGACATTATAGTTAAAAAAATGCACATAGTTTGCTTCAACAACAGCAGAATCTAGGGCAAAGATTTGGTACCAGTAAAATGCTTTTAAGCCCCCCCCCCACCCAGTGGCATAGGCTGCTGTCCGTTCTAAGGCGGTGGTTCTGTTGCTGTTGATTCGTTGTTTATTGTTAATCCCAATATGGAATTCTGTAATTTTTCCATGCATTCTTTAGCGTTACTTTGTGTATATTATATTGATGGGGTAGATCCATCTAACGGATACCAGCGATTATGAAACTTCGAATATTGTATTTTATTTCAGAAAATTTGCAACTTTGGTGGGAGACCTCGGTTTTAATCTATTGGACAGCAGGGTTATAGTGACAATGACAGGTCTCTATAAAGTGTTACCGCCAAAACGTGCCTGTTTGAAAAGCGATATATTTGTATATTTCATATTGCATATCTGTGTCATTACTAAAATTAATTTATTTAATGAGTTGTCTAATAGTTAGCGTTTCATAACAGTGTCTGTTCTTTTTCTCAAGTATCTAAAAGGTATGCTTGCACACCCAGGTTACGACCTGACAAAACAACAGTTGAATTGTCTTCAATTAGAGATCTTAATCGCAATAGTATAAGATGTGTCCAGATATTGTTCCAATGGATTTTTGAATATGTTTTATGCTTCCCAATTGCGAACTAAGATATCAAAACAAAATTGTTTCTTTACCTCAGACCACACTGAAATTTAGTCATCGTCAGAACATTGTCATTCCAACATACATTTTCATGGTGAGGATTTTTAAAGTGTTTATTGCATATATTATTTTTTCACGTTTTCTAAGGTTTCTCTTTACTATGAAATTGATAATTGAGAGAAATGCCCATTTTTCTGCAACTCTACCATTTGACCCCCATTTGGTTTTGAAGTAAATTTGTAAACAAATTCCAAACCCGATTGCAAAAGGTTTGGAATGCATTTGTACCAATGTAAACGAACTTGTCCAACTACTAGTAGTCTTTAGATAAATTGTATTGTATGCTTTTTTTAGTTGTTGGGGCGTTCATTTAATTCTGGCACTTATACGCCTCCTAACCACATGGCTGTAAGAAACTCGTGGAAATTGCGTTCATTTCAGGAGGGAGTGGTTTCGAATAATTGAACGAAATTTGTTTGAATCCGTTCACGCTTCCAAAAGTTATTGAAAGTTCAAACATGCGCAGTCGTTATACACTGGTTACAATAGTGTGGGTGTAAAGAAAACTCAAGAAAATGTTGAAATAAGGATCTATATTAAAGGTCACGTTACTCTGAACACTTCAGGTTCACAGACATACTAATGAATTGTGTCACCTGCAATGTCCAAAACTTTAATAAGGAATTACAAGATGGTTTCACTAACCACTAAGATGGTTCCTCTCCTGGCAAGCCCAAAACTATTATTACCAATGCTAATATTGCTGCTGTGGCAGGCCTGATTAAACGAGACGTTAGAAAAAAAAGTATCATCCTTATGAATAAGCAAGTAGTTGGGGCATAGTGTTTCATAAAACATCATTTCTAGTGTTTTAATAAATTGACATTATTTATGGTAATATTTGTTAATTTCTAATTGCAGATGTTCCCATTGCCGTGGGTTATACAGCCTGGCAGCGGAATGTGTCATTATTTGTCTCACCGTTCTACATATGTTGGCTACCACTATAGAAATTCTTGTGCATTTCGATTTAATCCACGGTGAGTAATCCTTTTATATTTCTCTCGGGCTCAAGATGAGTATTTGAAATCCCCCATTATGGCAGAATCCTACAAGAATCCTGCAAACAAACTTAGTTAAAAAGCAAATAGCATGTAGAAAAGCTGTAGCGTAGATAATTTTCTTACCAACCGTGAAAATTCACTATTACAGTCGATGTGATTTCTAACATTGTGGAATTACCTTTGGTATCTGAGTGTACACTATATCATAGGCTGGCTTAATTATTAATTATAGTTTCATAGGAAAAGAGGATTATTTAATCTAAAAAGACTCATGATCTGTCAACGTACCCCAAACACGCTTAGATTCAAGCAGTTACTGTCCTGTCAGCCAAGAGTGACAGTGACGTCATGTTTTGCTTACAAAGTTATCAGGGACTTGTATTAATCCTATCTTGCGGAAAGGATTAATACACAAGTGATATATCGATTCGCATTAGCTCAAGTGGAGTGTACAGGTTAATGTTTTACTTAAAGAGACTAGATCTGTAACTATGAACATTTTTCGAAAAAAAAATATTTTCTTTTTAAATCATTTGTAAAAATAGAATTCATTATGTGCAGTACAGCTGAAAGCTGCATGGGACAGTAAATTATCTTATAAAAACAGGCGATTTTCCTCTTGTTTGGACTTATTTACGTCCATCCAATAATTCTAGACAGTTGATTTTTAACATAAATGCTGTTGTTTTGATAGATATAATTTGTTAAAATTTATGAAAAAAGGTAAAATGTTTACCCGAATTTGAGTAAATTTTACTGTATTCTTGAAAAATAGAAACTTTATTTCAAAAATTAGAATATCAAAAGTTACAGACTATGCAGCTTTAACAATTGTAAAGAAAATATTACGTCACTCACTCTTGGTTGGCACGACAGTAGTTTGAGCTACCTTAACCCATATAATCTTAGAGTCCTTTTTGTGGGACATTGGCAAACAGCGGAGAACTAGATTAGGGCGTCTGATCTGGTTCTCCACTGTTTGCTTGCAGAAGTGTCTTTTAAAATTTGAAAAATAATGAAAAATACCACCACCAACTCTAAAATTGGAAATGGACTCGTCCAATTAATAAAGATTGGAAATACAATCTGCATAAATGGGTTACTTTGAATAATCAAATGTTTATTGTATGTTTTAGCGTAGAAAGGGAACTTTGAGCACAAAGCTGTTAAACTTATAAACCGTGTCATGCTGAATATGTCACACTTCACCCCAATATTTATCTTGTTAACCTAAAGAATTCCAGTTGCATGTATAAGCATGTGTGTGTGTGTGTTTTCAATCAGAGTGAATAACAGTGTAGATCCTGATCAGATGGCATCATGAGAAGCCATCTGATCTTGGTTTATACTGTTTTCGAAAAAAATACATTCGGGCTCAGCAGGACAATGGTTAATAATTACCTCGCACTAAATTAAAGTTCTCAGCAATATTTGTCGTTTTTTGCAAATGCAAAATACCTACGGTCCTGTCAGCCAAGAGTGACAGCGACGTCATGTTTTGTTTACAAGTTTATCAGGGACTTAAAATCGATAGATCACTTGTGTATTAATCATATACACAGGATAGGATCAATACACAAGTGGTCTATCGATTCGCGTATGCTCAAGTGAAGTGTACACGTTAGTGTTTCACTTAGCAATTGTAAACAAAGTATTACGTCACTGTCACTCTTGATTGGCACGACAGTATTGTTCACTTGTGCTCTCGCTTATGCCATTATAACTAAAATGCACTGCCGCTTCCCAGAATGTTCATCCGCGCAAGATGACGACGCGCGCGTGATAAGGTCGATCTCAGCGGCTTTGCCATTTACAAAATTCAAAGATCTGTGAAATAGATTGTGAAAAACTGTGAAAAATTGCGAATCGAAGTACAATTTATTCTATTCACAATTATTTTTCAATAGCTTAGCAAATGAAATATCAAACCCATTTTAAGAGAAAATGGACATCTGTTTGCGCATCAAGACCGTTCAGCAATTTTGGATTCCACGGAGTAGAACGGACTGGCCCCTTTCGCGGGCAACTCAGAATCTGCTTCACATATGAAATCTTTTGGAAGAAAGCCAGGAATCTGCATTTACATGCGGTTTTACAAGATGAACAAGTAGCCATTTTAAAATAATACAATATATGTCATACATGTCAAAAGTAAGGTCACATCATCTCAGTATCCAAATAAAATGACATTAATTCATCAGACATAAGGCAAAATAACCGAATCATGAAATATAGGTCAAAGTGACCTGCATTTATTTTCGGTCAATTCACAATCTCAAATATAAATGCTAATTCACAATCTCAAATATTAATGCTCTTAAAGCAATTGCACTTGATATATTATTCAAATAATATAGGTCACAGTGATATACCTTTAAGCTCGCATGAACCGATGGCTAAAGAGTCAGCTGATACGTCAGTGTCCGTCATCTGTCCGTCAACATTTTCGAACAATTTTTCCTCTAAAACGACTAGGCTTATTAAAATCAAATATCATACATAGATGGCAGGAAATGAAAGCTTGTCCATTTAGCTCGGGTCGCATGACCAAGGTGGTTACCACTCCCATACATGGTCATTCGGGAAATTCCGCCACAATTCGAGAATTGAATCATGGCTTGGGAGCATTACGCGTAGTACTATGTACCAAAAAGCTCCATTTTGTTAGCCGGAACTGGCGTATGGAAAATAAGTTCTTAGCTCTTTTAAAATCGATTGCTCTGATTATCCACAAAGCTTAATCAGCAGAATAAATGAAGTTTATGTTGATGTTTTTTCAATATTTTATTGAAAAAGCATAAACTTTATTAAAGCAGTTTTTTTTTTGCTGCATTCACACTTGTTATTGTGTTAACATGGTTTTCATGACGTCAGTGTCACGTTATATAACGTCAGCGTCATGTTATCACCCGCGTTATCAAAGAAGGTCCTCAGTGTACATCTGTGGTCTGATTCCACGGAATATCGCGGAATTGGCTGAGGCAGTTCCGATTGATACATGGTAAAATTCTTTAGAATATTCTTCTCTAGAACTAGAAGGCTGCTGAACTTGGGACTTGGTATGTAGTATTGGGGATATAGGCCCTACCATGTTTGTTCAAATGATGACCCCATGTTGACTTTGACCTACTTTACGGCAAATCAAATTTGTTTACTCATACATTTAGATCAGGAAACCTTAATAAGTTTATTTACTTTAAAACTGTTGAAGCCAAAGGAATTGTACAGATTAAATATGTTAAGCCGCATGATACAATGACTATGATAAAGTACTTAAGATCAAGGTCGACTTTTGACCTTTCAGCCAAGGTTACTCACATTATATTGCCGTCAATATTTTAAAACATGTTTCCTTAGAACTACTTTGCCGCCGCATCTATATATGGTAAAAACTTTAAATATCTTTTCTGGAATTCTAAGGCCAATGGCCCTTTGCAGTAGTATGATGCGTTGGATATGTATGTCCTATTAAATTTGTCCAAATGGTGATTCTAGGTTAACATTTACCTACATTACGTCAAGGTCATTTGTTCCGATGCAATAACATGGGAAAATCTTAAAATGTTTGTTTTAAGCCTGCAGAAGACAAAGTCATTATACATGCACCTACTAAATATGCTTAACCTATTAAGACAATCCCAAAGGTAAAGGTTGATCTATTATCGTTCAGCCAAGGTCGCTCAAATTGGTCTTGCATTTATATATAGTATTGCCATAAAGTTTAACATATTTTATACGATCCCGATTTTCGAAGTAATGAAAAATTATTTTTGAGTTTTGGGTTTTATTCGAATGGCACTTGTATTTTGGCTACCAAATTCGGATAAGTTCGATTAGTTTCATTCACTACTGTCCGTGCACGGGAAGCGTACTACACAGTACAGTCCAGGAGTTGATATGCAAGAATGAATTTCTTTTGCTGATGAGTCATGAAATTACCTTAAAACACGTATGTTCGGTAAATCTACAAAGAAGAATGAGGACAGAATGTGTAAATTTGCCATTAGGTACGCTGGTATGAAACAAGATGACATTTCAAGTGTATTAAACATGTCCCAGAGTGTTATAAGCAGACCTTTGAAAGAACACAGAGAGAGTGACAGTATTACAAAAAGGAAACGGTCTACATTGATTCTTGAGTGCAAGGAATTGTTACTGAAGAATTATGTAACGTGGTGCATTATCTGACGACCACCTGATACTGTAAAAAGGTGGTTACTGGGACTTTGAACGCTCAAAAGTACCAGGACGAAATCCTGGAATCTGGTGTTAGGTCACCTTTGGACTCGCTAGACTTGGACTTACTGCATGAGTGGGACAGGATTTCATGTCTTGAACGCATGTACCCAGTGAATTTAATGATAAAAATAATGTGCCATGCTGTTATCGGCAGTGTGAACATAAACCGGAAGTAGTGAATTATTATGACACGGGTGGTAAACCTAGGAACTACCACGAAATTGTGTTAACGTAATTTTGTTCCCAAGTCACATCCGGGACACGTCGTGGTAGTTTCCAGGCCGAAAATTGGATGAAGAAAGGTTGGTGTCACTTTCGTTTTTGTTATATTTTACAACTAAGAACAAACAATGGCGAAATCCGACAATGTGGCTCCTTGTAAAAATGTCTCAGCGTCCCCTCTAGCCCAAAATTTTGTTTGAAAAATTATTTTCTTTCTTTAGATTGTGTTTTCCCCACTGAGCATCTGACCAATTTTCCCCAAAGCTTGAAGGATTTAAGCCCATATCTGTCAAATTAAATGGAATTTGATATCATTTGACGATGAAAATGATAAAAAGACCCTGAATAAACATTCCTACACAGAAAAAAAATCTGAGCATTTACTCATAAACGATTCATGCCCAGCTCATCGTGGTAGTTAAAATGCTATTGTGGTAGTTTCCAAGACTTTGTAGGGATTTAGAAGTAGTTTGCATCAGCAGATGTTCACTATTCAGGGGCTACTTCATTTTTATAAAGACAGGGTGTGCGGGCTGAACCTTGAATACCCCTTTTATTCATACGAAGACCTTTTCAAACAACCTTTTGTCAGACAACAAATGTCGACTGTCTGAATTTTAATTTTAGTGGACTATTGAAATGATGAGAAGAATGAAAGGAAGGGATATTCACATATTTTGTTTTTGAAAAAGCATGCTTTTTAATTATCAAATATCATGCCTGTTCATCGTCGCACTCACATGTATATAAAAAGTGTCCAACCCCAGGATATTTCCCTTTTTCTGAAGCGCAAGTACTAATGATACTTTGGGCCAGCAGTCTTAGCGTGCCATTTTATCTTAAAAGTGACTGAACATGGAACAACGTAGTGAGTGACGCAATTTTTTATATCCTTTCTTTGTCTGTTGCTTGGTCCACCACGGCTCAACTGATGACATTTTGCTTTAGATTTCCAGAGGTGTTGTTTGGCAGTCCAGGACATGATCTCCACCTGTCAAGCATTACATTGAATCTCTTGAGTCCTCAGCTTAGCTTCTTCATGTTGTTGAAATGGGATTTATTTGTTAACCAAGGTAATTAATTGACGAGTTCGAGGGTTATGGTGCGAAACAACAACCACTATAATGTTTTGTAACACTTCAGAAACGTATCCTACAAAGTCTTGGAAACTACCACGATAGCATTTTAACTACCACGATGAGCTGGAAACTACCACACAGGACGAACGGGGCATGAATCGTTTACGAGTAAATGCTCAGATTTTTTTTTGTGTAGGAATGTTTATTCAGGGTCTTTTTATCATTTTCATTGTCAAATGATATCAAATTCCATTTAATTTGACAGATATGCGCTAAAACCCTTCAAACTTTGGGGAAAGTTGATCTGATGCTCAGTGGGGAAACACGAATCTAACGAAAGAAAATAATTTTTTAAACAATTATTTTGGACTAGAGGGGACGCTGAAACTTATTTACACGGAACCACATTGTCGGATTTCGCCATTGTTTGTTCTTAGTTGTAAAATAAAACAAAAATGAAAGTGACACCAACCTTTCTTTATCCAATTTTCGGCCTGGAAACTACCACGACGTGTCCCGGATGTGGCTTGGGAACAAAATTACGTTAACACAATTTCGTGGTAGTTCCTAGGTTTACCATCCGTGTATGAGTCATTTCGTGAATTTTGCACCAGTACAGATCCTGAAAGTCGTGCTCCAAAGAGAAAGTTTTGAAGAAATTACAACTATCGCGGCCTTATTGTAAAAGTTTTGCTGACTCTTGGCCTCCATGCTGTTAACATTGAATTTTGTCAATTTTATGGGTAATTTTTGTAAGGTGTTTGCAGCCTATAAACAAGTCAGAGATTCCACGGCTTTTCTTTATCAAATCGCTGGTATTCTGCTTTTGTTGTCTATCGCAATAAAGTTTTAGTATCTCTCAAAAGTTTCCGTTCTTACCGTTTCTAAAACCTAAGTGGTGTTATCAAATGAAATATGCTTAACTTTTATCAAAAGTAGATGATAATATATTTTTTTCAAAAACTACAACTTGAAGGTAAATTGAAGTCAAATTTCAAATAGGCATCTAATTATTGACAACCTAAATAATACAATGTGGTCGCATGATCAAAATGGCTGAAATGCCCATAAGGTAAATGCTCTTTAAAAATCGTGTTCCCTCGATCCAAAGGACCAATGACCCAGGGCCTTTAGTTCGTGACATTTAGGATGTGTGTTCAAATAATGATCCTAGGTTGACATTAACCTAGTTCATGGAAAGTTAAAATTCCACCCCCTGGAAAATCCTAAAAACTTTTGAGATAACTTTTGAAGCCAGTAATAATGCTTACTAGATATGATCAACCCTACAGGAAACCAATAGAAGGTTGACCTTTGACCACGGAGCCAAGGTACAGTAAAGTCTGAAATAAAGTTTACACATTAGTGCACCTGTTGAGTACAGGTGGTGCACAACACTGCTAAAGACTCATAGTATACTGTGTACATCAGATCCACATCGTGCACACAAAGGGTGTCAATTTCAGTTTTTTTTGGCTTGGTTTGATTTTTACGCCCAGTCAACAGCTATGGGCATTTTGGGTAGGTCAGGTCACCTTAACACAAGGGCAAACTTGACTAAACGTTAACCAGTACTTCATGTACATACTTTTGCTTGTAACTGACAACAACATTTCTTGAATCAGCCGATGGGAGGAAAATGGCCGTATAAATTATTTCATGATCAATGTCAAAAAAAGTAAGGGATCGTTAATGCCTGTCCTGAATATCAGCAAGTTTCAAGAAAGTCCAATTAAAAATTTAAGGTGCTATGCTTGAGATTTTTTTTCTCATTATAAGTCTAAGGGACATATTTGCTGCCATAATAACCACGATATTGATCCGATCCGTCCGCAAATCGCCAAACAATTTGTTTGTTTGTTTGTTTGGTTCTTAACGACGCATCAACCCTTGTGGGTCATTAGCGTCAGACGATATTAAACAAAACATGATGAAGATGGAAAAAGTAAAAATTTATAAGATAAAATAAAAGGAATGATGTTGATGAGATTGTATAATGATAATTAGTTGAAATACGATTGTTGACAGGAGAGACCACGTACAATATCTGACAGTTTCAAAGAGCTATTCAGATAACTGTACATGTTCTCTTACTGAACAGAATACAACATTAAAAAATCTGTATTATGGTCTGACACAAATGTAAAACAAAACATGATTTTAAAAATAGCAATTAGATTTTGTTAAAAAGATTTATTTGTCTTAAAAATGTCATAATACTATCAATATGTATATCTTGAAATAATTCTTTCATGTTATCAACATGGAAGCAATTATTTCTTACTTGTGCAAAATCGCCACACTCCAAAAGGAAGTGACGTACAAATCGCCAAACAAGACAATGCTACTCGTAAGAACCACAAAGTCACCTAAAGTCTGGTATAAATGTTTTATCCTTTTAAGGCTGATGAAATGTCAGATAAAAAATAAGTGAGTATGGCCAGGAAATGCCATAATCACATACTACAGACCAATCCATGGCACCACGAGGAAGAGTCAAAGAACGATACCAGCGACATGACATTCACATCACAACAAAATTAAAGCAACCAGCTCTCTCTCTCTCTCTCTCTCTCTCTCTCTCTCTCTCTCTCTCTCTCTCATCCCAAGCGAGATGGTTGCAAAACTAGAAAGGACACAAATAACTGCAAAGTACTGCAAGAGAACACAAGGACCTGGCACTCAACCCCCACAAACAATGGGAGCAACAACAAACATTGAATAAACAGCAGCAGAATCACCGCCTAAGAACAAAACCACTTGGGGGGGGGGGGGGGGGGGGGGCTTAAATGAATTTTACTGGCTTAATATTCAAGCTAGATTCCGCTGTTATTAAAACACAAAATTAGTTTAGCTCTCATGTAATGAAGGTTCTTTAACTTATGCAATGTATCATCACAGGGAAACATCCAAATCAATTACCAAACTGTGACAAAACAAAGAAAGGTGCTCTCAACACACAGACTGTCAGAGTTACAGAAAATTCCCAATTGAGCCATGGCGGGCCTAGCCTCAGACAAACATCAGACACTGACCCACTGATTGAAGATTTAAATCAGTGTCATCATTGAGTCTGAGGCCTGACCTACCATCATGCAATTGAAAAAAAACATAGCTTTAAACCGTGATTGGGTTTATAACCAGGCATGCATTCTGCGGCATAATATCCATGCTACATGATCTTTTTTTTTTTTTTTTAAAAAAACTGATCATGAAAAGAAGGCCTACCAACGATTCTTTTGAATTTATAGACCATATCGCCATAAAAAATAAGGATCTGATATGCCTTGTTGCAGAAGAGTTTTTGAGCCAACATTGTATCTAACGTTCAGTTTTATACAGTTTAGTCTGCGTGCTCCTTTGTATAAATTTAGGGCCAATTGTTATAATTTCCAAAATATGTATTTCTTTTTATGAAGATTTTGTCTTATGTTGAAAATATACACTGTTTAAAATTGCGTGTTATAGTTAGAGAACAGGTTTCATGGTTCATTTTCTACAGTAGTGTACCTTAAATTCAAAGTATTATCAATTCCGTCGTCCTTGATAAACCGAGACAATTAATTAGTTTGAAGTAACTATCGCCAGCCTTCGTTAATGACGTATCAAGATTTCAGGAAATATTTGACATCTTATTAGTATGTGGTAATTGTCGCTAGCTTTCATTGAGGAAGTATCGGAATTTCAGGAAATATTGTTTGTATTCAGTTCATTATTAACATAATCAAGCACTAAGGTGGAATGACATAAGGTTTAAGGTGCAATGTACTGTCCTGCCAGCCAAGAGTGACAGTGACGTAATCCTTTGTGTACAATTGCTAAGTAAAACATTAATTTAAACACTCCACTTGAGACAACGCGAATCGATTGATCACTTGTGTATTGCAGGATATGATTAATACACAAGTGATCTATCGATTATAAGTCCCTGATCACTTTGTAAACAAAACATGACGTCACTTTACTCTTGGCTGGCAGGACAGTAGAATAACATATTTGAGACAATAAAAGTTTACATGTTTTATTACTAAAAATTAATAAGAATGGCCAGGAAATGCCACAATCACAGACTGCAGACCAACCAAAGGCACCGTGAGGAAGAGCCACAGAATAAGAAAGCCACAACACAATTAAAGTAAAGCAACCAGCTCTCTCTTCCTCAACATGGCGATTGCTAAACTAGAAAGTGCATCGAGAATCACGCCACAAAACTGTCTTAAGTATCAGTATACGAGTTGGCTTTATATGCTTCTGCTCATGCCAGTCCTGCTTAACCCTTTACTCCATAGGCTATTTTTAGATCTTGACATCATTTTCCTTTTTAGACAACATTGAAAAAAAATCAAGAAAAATTAAAGTAAAGGTTAGAATACTTTTGAAAATATTATGGAAAATGGAGCAAATGATCGATTTTTCATAATATTTTCAAATGAATATTATTTCAAAGGCGTCAAAAGGTGCAGTCATGGAGTAATGGGGTAAAACACCCATCAGCTATGCACTTGTACGTTTTTCATTCTTATAACTGCTGGGGTAAATAATCTTTTTGAAACGAATCTTGTTTTGAACATTTTGTGAGGAAATCTAAATTCCACGAGTGTCTTTGAGGCGACCATGAAATGGTCATAGCTGAGTGTTCTAATAAGCCTGCTGTTTACAAATTAAAACCATGAAAAACACAACTATTTAGGAAAGCAGACTGGACTAAGTTCAAATTGCTGATGAAAGATTTTCAACAATCGTTTCTTTCTGGTCACAAAGGCAAAACTATTTATGAACTTTGGACACGCTTTTCAACAGCAATTCTCTGAACAATGCATCCCTAGCAGGCTTATCAAGAGTAAACCTTCCTTGCCATTGATAACACAGCAGATTAAGAGACTTATTAGGAAACGTGACCACCTGTACCATAAATTTAAAAATTCAGGAGACCAGCAAATACGGTCTAAATTTGTTGTACTTAGGATAAAGATTAAGGCAAAAATTAAGGCATCACATATGACCTACCTAGAAGGTCTACTAGGGCTTGAGGAAGGTTCCACTTGTGTTAGTAAAAAAACGTTTTGCTTTTCTGAAGAACTCGAAGCAGGACCAGGTTGGCAGCCCCCCCCCCCCCCCCCCCCCACTCAAACACAGTGACAAACTGATTACTGACACCCAACAGAAGGCAAATCTGCTTAACTCCAACTTGCAATCTGTTTTTACTACAAAAGGACCCATGTTACCTTCCAGAATGTGCACTATGAAGCTGCAAAGCATGACTGACGAAGGACTCCAAGACACTGTCCCTGCTGGGACCCACAACCCCAATCCTGTCATGGAGGAATTTGGGATCTCAACTGCTGGGATCCTAAAGCTCCTCAAAACCTCAAACCAGGCAAAGCAGCTGGTCCTGACAGACTCAAGCCACTCCTCCTCAGGGAACTTAGAGAGGAAATTGCCCCAATACTTCAGGTCATTTTGACCTATCATTACAAACAGGCAAGCTCTCAGCAGACTGGTGTAAGGTTCAGGTTACCCCAATTTTCACAAAAGGAGACAAGTCATCGGCTGTAAACTACAGACCGACCTCCCTCACTTGCATTCTTTGCAAGGTCCATGAACATATAATGGCTTCACACGTGGTTAAGCATATGAATACGCATGACCCCCTGTACGACTTACGACACCATTAGGCTTTAGAGAAAAAAGGTCATGCGAAACACAGCTTGCCATGTTAGTCGAGGACCTTGCAAGGAACCTTAGTGCTGGGAAGCAGACTGACCTCACACTCCTGGATTTTTCAAAGGCATTTGACAAAGTAAATCACTCCAAGCTCCTTTGGAAACTCCATCAGTATGGAATTATAGGTAATGCACTTAACTGGATCCGCGCCTTCCTTGGTAACCGGTCGCAGACTGTGGTCCTTGATGGTGAGGAATCAGGGTCGGTCCCAGTGACATCAGGTGTGCCTCAGGGCTCTGTACTGGGTCTGATCCTTTTCCTTGTCTATATCAATAACTTGCCTGACGAACTGGCTTCTAAAGTACGTCTATTCGCGGACGGTACAGCCGTTTACCTAACAATAGATGACAGTAACATGCTACAACAATACCTGAACAGACTTTCAGTGTGGGATTCCCGATGGGACATAGAATTTGACCCCTCAAAATGCCAGGTGGTACAGGTGACAACTTCTAGGAAAGCTTCAAATTCTTCATATATCTTGCACGGTCATGTCCTGGAAGTTGTTTCCTGTGCGAGGTACTTGCGGGTTGACATATCTAATGGCCTGTCGTGGAACTCCCACATTGATCGCATAACATCCAAAGCAAACAGTACCTTAGGTTTTATAAAAAGAAACATCAAAACCAAAAATGTAAGAGTCAGAGAGACTGCCTACAACACACTTGTACGCCCTCAGCTGGAATATGCTGCCGCCATCTGGGACCCTCATACAAAACAAAAAATAATCCATTTTGAAAAATTCCAACACAGAGCTGTCATGTGGACCACCAGTAATTACGATTACAGGTCAAGTGTGACAGCAATACTTCAAAGCTTAGGATGGCGGACACTTGAACAAAGACGGGCAGACGCGCGTCTATGCTTATTTTACAAGATTGTTTATGGTCTTGTGGCAGTGCCACTGCCAGTTTATATTCAACCACCCAATAGATTATCCCAGCACTGCCACTCAATGACCTTTACCCAGATTCACACATCCAAAGATTTTTACAAGTACTCATTTTATCCACTGGCTATTGTCCAATGGAATGCCTGTGCCCCAACATGTTGTATGTCAATTAACTATTGACTCTTTCAAGGAGGCAGTTGGTGGAGTGCAACACTCCAGGCCCTAGATCAAATGTTGTTGTTTTTAAACCTGGCTTTATCTCACAAAACTATTTTTAACTTATAATGCTCTTTTATCCTTCTCACTCACATCTTTTATCTGTTCGTATTTCTACTAACATTCTTGCTAGACGCGCGTCCCTGCCTATAATGTCCGCGAGGGCGAGAAGCAGTATATGGAGATAGATAGAGTACACCCACCCCATCATTTATGGACTTTTAAATCATACAAACTGGCTGAAAGCATCGATGTAAATATCAAATTGCTCTAAAATTGCCCCCCCCTTGCAACAAGACGATAGTGAATAATGAAAAAAATGAAAAATTACTGCCTTTTTCAAGTTTTTTTTTTGGAAAATTTAATGTCAATAATGACAAATTGTTAATTAAGTGAATGTTTGTAAAATACGTCTCATAGATACCCCATTAAAGTTTATGTCTGGACCATACATTTCACATTATGTGACATATTGGTCTACAGTGTACTTGTGTAGACAATGTCCTACTTTTAGGACGCGGTTCACACTGGAATCAAAAATTTAAAACACTTTTGATTTCACTGATGTTAATGACGACCTTGTATAATAAAACTGTCCTTGTCGTTCGCAGGTATTCCGCACCGACTGAAATCAGTATTAGTATGAAAAGAGCATGCTGACCTGAATTCATCTTAGTTTTTGCAATAATGTGTCCTTCATCGTCAGATTCTGTTATAGAGCAAGCCTAGAAAGAAACGATTTTGGTACCTTTTGCACATGCGCAAATGCCAATCGGAACTGCCTCGGCCAATTCCGCGAAATGCAGTGGAATCAGACAACGGATGTACATCGAGGATCTTCTTAGCTCTTTGATAACGCGGGTAAACCGTGACGCTGCGTTATATAACGTGACGCTGGCGTCACAGAAACCATGTTAACACAATAACAAGTGTGATTAGAGCAAAACAAACGGCTTAAATGAAGTTTATGTTTTTTCAATAAAATATCGCTATAGCGATATTTTATTAAAAAACAACATAAACTTCATTTGTTCTGCTGATTATACTTTTTGGATAATCAGAATAATCGAATTTAATAGAGAAGAATCCACATGCTACAGAACTTATTTTCCATACGCCACTTCCGCTTACAAAATAGAGCTTTTTGGTACAATGTTCCTTACATACACCTGAGCCATGATTCGATTCTCGAAATGAGGCGGATTTTCCCGAATAATTCTGTTATAGAGCCAGCCCAGGGGTTTTGGCACTTACAGCATATGCGCAAACGCCTCATGTTAAAGCCTATACTGACGTTTACGCATGGGCTAGAGGTCGAACTCTTGACTTGAACTTTACTTTACGTCCATACTTTGTGCATGCAAGAAGCGAAGGCTCTGACGAGACTACGCATACGCGCAGGCTCGTCTGAGCTTTCGCTGCTCGCCAATGCGATAATTACCAGAATCTCGTGTGCTGGCCTAATAACTTGAATGACCTACTTGTAATTATGTTTGGATTTTACACGGCTTACGTTCTTTCCTTTAAGTAACGTAAATAATTAATGTCTTGTATATGAATGTTCATTCATAAGAAATAATTTTCAAAATAAAAACAGATAAGCAAAACGGAGATTTACCAGTTTACTCTAAATGTGCGAATTTTCTTTTTGAAATGTTGCTGTATATGGTTGCTTGAATCAGACGACCCAGCTCTTACTTATACGTAATTATTGCATTCACAGGAACCAAAAAGATATGAAACATTTAAAATGAGATTTAAGCTTTAAGGTCTGAGTCAAAAAACCTTGGAAGACTCAGGGGGTTGTGTAAAAGCCTAAATTTTTGTTTTCAGACTGTGTGCATTTTGTACATCATATTTAAGTGTATTTGACTAGGATGTAAAGCACCAACTAAAACAACATGTAGGGAAATGTGTGCCTATTGGGTGGGACCAGGGGCCTCAAAAATAGTACGTGAGTATGATCAGGATATACCATTTGCTATTTCCTGAAAGAAGTAATGCTGCATATCAAATTGAAGGAAGTGAAGAGTAGAACAACATGTAGAGAATTATGTGCCTCTGGGAGGGACCAGGGGCCCCAAAGACAACTATTTTCAGAGAGATGATATGTTGTATATCAAATTGAAGGGAGGGAAGAGTCGAATAACATGTAGAGAAATATATGCCTCTGGGAGGGACCAGGAGCCCCAAAGACAACTATTTTCAGAGAGAAGTTATACTGTTGCATATCAAATTGAAGGGATGGGGAAATAGATCAACATGTAGGGAAATGCGTGTCTCTGGGATGGGACCAGGAGCCCCAAAGTCATCTATTTCCTGAAATATGTAATGCTGCATATCAAATTGAAGGTAGCAAAGAGTAGGACAAAATACAAACAAATCGTGTGCCCTTACTCACGCATTTGATAATTGTGGTGGGTGTGGTCAAACATTAACATTTTCTGAATGTGGTCATGTTGCATTGATAAGCGATTTCAATTCAATTTCAATTCTTTATTCACTCTAGGTCAACATAGTTAACAACAAGGGGTATAATACAGATATATGCATGCATGAGTAAGACATCATGGCGGTCATATTGTTCCGATATTAGATTCCATATATATAATAGCTAACCATACATCCCTATTATTTGGTGGAGCACAACAGATTCTCTTTACTTTACCTAGCTAATTTTCATTAGCATACATATATATGATTCAAGACTGATCCAGTGCACACCGATCTGGACCTTCTTTGACTAGACCTTGGACGTGATGTCAGGCAAGGAATGGTTCAGCGCCGTGGCGCCAAACTAAACCCGGCCCGACCTACATCAGTATTTGAAGTAAGCAAGATTGTCAGCGTTATAAATATTATATACCCGACAAAAAAAGAAACGCACCACTTAGAACTGTTCAACTCTCAGGAAGATCAAAAGTGATAGGCCCGTTTAGTTGATATCAGTGAAAAGGTGTGTCATGTACTGTAGCGTCACACGTCTTTTGCAATCTGGCGTCGAAATTGTGTTAAAGAAAATTGGTCATGAACAAAGTGGGGGTCAAATTGCAAAGTCACAGGAAATAGGCGTTTTTATAATGCTCTCTTGCTGGATAAGTTCAAGCATTTGGAATCATCTCAGTAGACCAAATTGTAACCAGACACTTATTCTTTGCAAATTCTATCTTTAAATTCATCATACGCGGTTATTGAACGCCATATATTGTGATCACCCTTTGGATAATGATTCCACACTGGAAATAAACCTTACAAAACATTTAAAGATTTCAACACTGTTTTAATCAATTTAAAAGATCCTAACTGATGAAAATGGATTTTGCAATTACAAAAAAAGCATCAATAAACACATTGGTTGTCTCACATAACAACATATCGTTTTCAAACTTTGCAGATGTAAAACATACTTGGAATTCCATGCAGACAGTAGCGTTGAATTTACGCTTCTGAAACTCGTTTACCATTCGACTTGATGTGTTTTGTGCCTACACATGAAAAGTACAGATACTAATCTAAGTTACACTTAAGTTTTAGTAAGATTTGATCAGAATTGAATATTTCATGACAATTAACATTTTCGTATTACAAGGACATCTTAATGGGGAAAATCGTAGTGGTGCGTTTCTTTTTTTGTCGGGTTTATTAGGGTAGAGGCAACTGGTTTCTCTGTAAGGAACCACCCGCCACTTACCCCAGCCATGTGCACAATGAACTTCCGTTTTAGTCATGCAACTTATAAAAAGGCTCCTACTTCGCAATGGCGTCAATGTGGAGCTCTTGCGCCACATTGGCGTCAGGGCAAAGTAGTGCATTAAGCAGCATGGCAATTCAGTTTTGACTTCAAATGTATGAAATTTGAGAAATGTTTTGTCTGTTACCTTTAGTTGTTTTTGCAGTAATAATCAGCGGTGAGCAGAGAATCCTAATGCTGACTGCAGCCTTATGTAGCCTTATGCAGCATGACCACATTCAGAAAAAAGCTAATTAAAGGGAATTATTAAAAGCAATATTCAATCATAATATTTGACCTTACATATACCTCTGTCCTCTGAGATCGGATTAAAATATCTAATATTGAAATTTTGCAATTAAGTATATCTTTAATTGGAACTTAACATGTTCGCACTAAAACTACGTCTTTGACTGACTTTCGTTTTGACCTCTGGATGAGGCCAAGGTGGACGTTTTTGTTGGGGGAACGAATTTTGTATGTTGTGGTAAACACTTTTATCTAAAATAAAATACCATTCGGATGGGGTAAAAAGACGAATTTGTCTGGTTTCTATTGATAGTTGTTCGAGATAATTTAACTTCTCAACAACATGAACTTGTAACGTAGGGCGTTTATTCAAAAAGAAATACACTAGAGTAATGCCATAAGATTCTGTTGGATGAAACTCTATACTTATTTTGCTTTTTCGTTTGTTTAAATTAATGATAACGTTAAGCTCCAACTAGTTGTCTATGTCCTTCTGCTAAATTTAGCATGGAACCTTACCCAATTTATTGTGAGGCCTTGATTTGCTTGAAATGGGAGTGAGAACTAATCCAGTCGTTAATAAACGTTTGAAGAAAATAATTGAAATATGAGGTTTCTGAAGTAGGTCAATACTATTTCAACTAAATACAAAATAATTATGTAGAAAAATATACCTGATATACAGCAGAGGCAGAATTAAAGTTGACACTCAAGCGCAGATCCAAACGGAGGGGAGTGGCCTGGAGGTCCGGACACACCACTTGAAAACCACAAAGGTATCTAGCCTTAGGAAATACTGATCCACCCCTACCTCCTGAAAAATCACAAAGTTTCCTTAGGAACACTGGTCTGAACACCCTTGAAAATCACCATGCTACCCAGCTAACATTCAGTGTTAGGCCATCATCAGCCCGCCAGCGAAATGCCATTTTTAGTTATACTGAAGCAATTGGAATCCCTTCCCTTCTGAAAAACGAGTTTATGGCTAATACAAAAAGAAAGAAAAAACGTTGTCAGAGCTCGACCCCACTTACGAACTTTCCGGATCCGCATGCATGGTGTGCACTAAGTCGCAGAATTTACTGTTATTCTTTAGCAGTGTTGTGCACCTTCATTATTCACCAGGTGCACGTATGTGTAACCTTTAGTCTAGGTTTTACTGTAGCTTGTTACTACGAAGATTCTGGTCAATTAGTTAACTCTTATTTTCTTGCCAATAAAAGGTAGAAGTGGGGTATATAAGGCAGGATAACCGTCAGTTTCATCACTTTCTTCATTGCACTCAAGCTGTGAACATATACAGGAGCTTATCTCTAATTTGATTAGCTTCTGGCTTCTACCTGGATTATAGGCTCAGTGACCATGCTATTTATCAGCCAAAGCAAGCCATTTGTCCAATTTAATCAGACAGTAGTTAAGCTCCACCTACTTATTGTCTCATATTGAAGCCACTCCCCTGCCGGGGGTACAGGATCCCTGCCTTTAAGGTATTCGCGAAAATCTTAATTGGCAAGAAAATACGAAAAAAGATTAACAAAAAGGCAACATGTAAATAATTGATTTGTGACAACTTATTTACGTATATGCTGATACGTCCTTAACAGTGTTATGCACCTTCAGTGTTCACCAGGTGCACTTATGTGCAACCTTTAGTATCTATAGGTTTTACTGTAGTCTGTTACAACGAAGATTCTGGTCAACTCATTTCATCGTATTTTCTTGCCAATTAAGGTTTTAGTGAACACCTCAATTGGCAAGAAAGTACGAAAAAGATTAACAAAAAGACAAAAGTAAATAATTGATTTGTGACAACACATTTACGTGTGTGCTTTCACGCCTGTTCATTGTTGCCTTGTGGTCACCTGCTGGGAAAGGGCTGACCTCTTGGCTCTTGTTGGTGATGGTTATTGTATTTTTGTTACTTTCTCATGTGGTATCTTGGGTCGGGTGTGGTACTTGATTATATCGTTTCCTGAGATTTGCTGTCTTTCTTACTATGATAACTAGCCTTCGAATTCAATATAACGTAGCCAATGAGGGTTTGGTTTGATGAACCAAGATAACTTTACATGTACATGTATATTCTATTAAACTTAAAAATTTAAAGCCACTCCCCTCTCTAGTTTTTAGCTCACCTGAGCCGAAGGCTCCGAGGTGAGCTATTAGTATACCAATGACTCCGTCGTCCGTCGTACGTCCTCCGTCGTCCCTCCGTCCGTCGTCCGTCAACATTTTCAAACATCTTCTACTCTGAAACCACTGGGCCAATTGGACTCAAATTTCATATGGAAACTCCTTAGGATAGGGGAACGAAAGTTTGTTCAAATAGTTTTGTTCACATGACCAAAATGGCCGCCAAGCCCATATATGGTAAAAACCCTTTAAAAATGTTCTTCTCCAGAACCAGAAGGCCGGTGACCTTGGACCTTGGTATGTAGCATTGAGGATGCAAGGCCTACCAAATTTGTTCAAATGATGATCCTAGGTTGACCTTGACCTACTTAATGCCAAGGTCAAATTTGCTTCCTAATGCATTTTAATTGGTAATTTTTTGAAAAGTTGATTTTTTGAAAACTATTGAAGCCAAAGTCATAATTCTAACTTGATATATTTAATCTAATGTGACAATGGCTATAAATAAGTTACAAAGGTCAAGGTTGACCTTTGACCTTTCAGCCAAGGCCGCTCATATTGGAGTCCCATCAATATATTAAAACATAGTTTTCTCAGAAACCGTTGGGCCAATTGAATTCAAATTTCATATGAAGACTGCTTACAGTAAGTTTACTAAGATTTATGCAAATTGTTTTGGTCACATGACCAAAATGGCTGACATGCCCATATATGGTAAAAAACCCTTTAAAAATTTTCTTCTCCATAACCAGAAAGCTGATGACCTTGGGACTTGGTATGTAACATTTGGGATGTCGGGCCTACCAAGTTTGTTCAAATGATGATCCTAGGTTGACCTTGACTTACTAAACATGAAGGTCAAATTTGCTTCCTAATGCATTTAAGTTGGATTTTTTGGAAAAATTTATTTTTTTAATACTGTTGAAGCCAAAGTCATTGTTCTCACTTGATATGTTAAGAGGCAATTCCAAAGGTCAAGGTTGACCTTTGGCTTTTCAGCCAAGGTCACTCATATTGGAGGCCCATCAATATATTAAAACACAGTTTTTTCAGAAACCGCTAAGCCAATTGAAATCAAATTTCATATGATAACTCCTTATGATTGGTTAGCCAAAAATTATACAAATTGTTTTGGTCACATGACTAAGATGGCCACCACGCCCATATATGGTAAAAACTCTTCAAATATCTTCTTTCTGGAACAAAAAGGTCATTGGCTTTGGGACTTAGTATGTAGCATTGGGGATGGGCCCTACTAGGTTTGCACAAATGATGAATCTAGGTTGACATTGACCTACTTTATGGGAAGGTCAAATTTGATTCCTAATGCATTTATATTGTTCATTTTTCTATAACTAATTCAGAATCGTTAAACCTAATACGACAATGGTTTTATATTTAGTACCAAATGTCAAGCTGACCAGTGACCTTTCATCCAAGGCCATTCATTTGGACTGCCACACACCTATCTAAACATCTTTTTCTCAGAAATCATTGGGCTGTTTGATGGATTATTCATTAGATTGTTTAGGTCACTTGACCAAAATGGCTGCAACCCCCATATATGGTAAAACAAAATTTGTTCCATTATAAGCTGTAGTTGACCTTGACCTATTTCAACATTATTAAGGATATCAGGTGAGCGCCTCAGGACCTTCAGGTCCTCTAGTTATGTTTTTCACATTGGTTTAGGTAATATCATGAAATTAAAGCCTCGATGTTCTAGCTTTCTATTTCCCCAAAAATTGACGACTGCGTGGAAGAAAAAAATGCTAACTGACTTTCAAAAAAGAAGAAAAAAGGCTTTTCGTTCCCTTTTCCCGCCCAACTTTTTTTTCTCTCTCTTCCTCTATTTTTCCTCTCCTTTTCAGCACGCATCTTTTGCACTTAGCCATTTAGAACAGGCACAATCGAGTTTGATTGGGCTGCACTTCTAAAAAGGCTTTTCTAAAGAGGATTTTTAACAAGTTTTTCCAAATTTGGAATCTTACAAATGCTGGCTATATTTACCTCATATTTCTTGTATGTGTAGTCAACATATTGTCCAACTCTGTACTATCAAAACATAAGGCACAATTGCTGTCGTGTTGGAGTGAGGGTCGTTCAAAACATGTTTGTCATCAATTACGCATAAATACATGTACGCTATGGCGGTCGAAAGGATGGAGATTGGTTTGATAAACCAAGTTATGGGGAAGCACTTTACCTTTTTACGTTTACACACTTAAATACACGTAGCGGTCAGCTGGGATACATGTCTAACTTAGGTCGAATACTTCATCTCCGTCTATAGTTGACAAATGCGAAGAATCTGACAAGTTTTTGCAGTGCTCATGTCGTCTGAACCTTCGCTGATCGCCTCATACGATAAATGAATTGACTAAATGCAATGAACAGACCCTCAGCAACATGTCTGTTTGAAGGATTCTGTACGAAGTTGCCAAGATTTGAAAATGCTTGAGTTGCAAATGAACTATATACGCACGTTCCGTTTGCAAGGGATGGGAAATCTCGTGTTTGTATGGATGCATTTCGCGGAAGAAATATTGGATATTTGGTTACTTCCGTGTGGTCAATAGTATTTTCTCTATAGCTCTATTTCAGTTTGCTGGATCTAATGATTATTTCATGGGTAAACACTTTCAGGGACATTTTCTAGGAGGGACATTTGAAAAGTTCTTAGCATGGTGTATTATCTCCTTAACCAATTTACAAAACCTATCATGTTTGGTATGATTTTATATAGCTATCTTGCCACTATCTTATGGCACAAATTTCATGAGGATATTATAGTACAGAAACGAAAAATATTATTGTGAATACATGCACTGTTTGTACACTGGAAAACGCAAAATTTCAGTGGAAACTTTTGAAAAGTGTCCAGAACATTAACAATATATGATGAAATTAGATAATTTTGTACCATTTGGTAGGCCACAACCTGGTACAGTAAATATACAATTCATGACCGAGTTGGATGTTTCTAATAACTAAATACCGGAACAGCGATACCAAAACCGTCTGGAAAGCAAAGCAATGCGCTGATTTTTTCGACTAAAATTGCATGTCACAATGCTTATATTTTGAAAATTTATAATCGACATTAGTTTAAAAATGCTGTGCGTTGGTATTTTTGTCAAGCACACTTTATGCTCTTTGAATTGAAACAAAAGAAATTTTGTAATCCAGAACATAGGGAAGACAACTCTCATAATCTTCACATGGGGCAGAGTAAGTTTAGGTATGAGTTGACGTTCTGGTTCATTATAACTGAAAACGGTGGCAAACAAAAAAGTAAAAAATACATTGAGAGTATATATCAATCCATTATGTGATGGTTAACACGATACAATGAGAAGTTCTTATGCTATCGACAAAATATGAGTGGTTGAGTTACCCCATCCACTTCTTGAAAAGTAGGGGTAGTATTATTAGGAATAATTTTCTTAAATACAGAACTAAAACGCCACACTTTTTGCGCGACGAAATGAGTTTCATGCATTGTTCGCTACAAATAAAGCAAAACATATACTCAATAGGCATTTTTCGTGCTCCTGTAGTGACACAATTTATAGTAAAAGAATAAAGAAAAGTCGAAAAAAGTCCCATTTTTGAAAGATTACCATTTCTCTATTAGTCAACATTCTCCGAATGTAAAGGTGTAAGTCGTGCAAGCAGTGAACGCATAATATATTTTAATAAAAATTCAGTTGGCACCTAATCGTTAATTTGTCAAACCATGATCGTAAATAATGTCCCCAATTTTCCTTCGCTTTTTTACAAATATTTTTGAGGGAGCGCAGTGGCTCAGTGGTATAGTGATGACTCGAGACCGAGGGGCACGGGTTCAAGCCTCACCTGCGTCACTGCGTTGTGGTCCTTGAGCAAGACGCATTTATCCTAGCTTAGTACTGGTTCAACCCAGGCAGACCCGTCCCTTTTAACTGAAAGATTGTTGATGGGACGTAAAGAATCAAATCAAACAAACAAAACAAATATTTTGTTTAAAATTTCAGCCAGTGTATAAAACCTACTCATTTTGAGCATGCGCTGCATGTGCACGCTGAGTTCTTTTTCGACAAAAGTTAAACCATCAAGTAGCCGTTGAATTCTAGTTTCCAAAAAGGTACTATTTGATTGGATTTTATCAAGGCGTTGAGTTATGATGCCATGCTAAGAACTTTCCAAATGCCCCTCGTAAATTGGGGAGTTTGGGACTGGCTTTCGAGCAAGCAAGACTGATAATCCTGAATTCAGACATAATATTCTAGCTTCTTTATTCAGTTTCTAACTTGAAAGTCTGTAGTTCAGTGTTCTTGAATTGTAGGGCTTAGCTATTATTATTATTATTATTGTTATTATTATTATTATTATTATTATTATTATTATTATTATCATTATTATTATTCAGCTCCAGGTCATGAAGGCGTGAATTCTCTGTCACAGGATGTCACAACTCCGTCATCAGAAAACACGACAGCCAGTGGAATATTTGACCCTGGGGGCGATGACTGTGACCCAACACCTAAACAAGAAAGTATGGCAACAACTGTCTCTATAATGCGATATATTACGTTGGCAATATCAGCTTTATTTTTCATTGAGGTAAGACTGTAGGCATACAGAATATGAACCAGCACATGATATTTTGGCATTTTCCATATGTACATGCTGTCCCAACAATGTGTGTGACTTTTCGGTAGAGAGGGTTTAACCATTTGGAACTTTACTGTACTTTAACCATTGTTGCGCATCCATTTGATTGCAAATGTCTGGAACTATTGAATGCAAGTATATTTAGTTTAGTGTTTAATGTATTGAATGCTAGAGATAGAAATGAATCTTATTAGCCTTCAATTGTTTTTCTGAGTACAGAAAAGAAATCTTCTGCATGGTTAAAATTTTATCCAGAGCGTTTGCGCAATACGAGATTTGTTTATAGATAGAAGTCGTAATGGGTGTGATACATGTACAGCATTTGACCTCTAAATGAATGACTATCAAAACGACAGTTCATAACGGCTAGTGCTATCGTTTTGCTTTCCATTGTAAAATATATTAACAGTGTATCAAACAAATGATGAAATACATTTACGTAGTTTACAAACGCAAAATGTATATACATGTATGGAACTGGCTTATCTCGCGAGTTCTGTTCTGTACCTTTATATATCACAAGATGATATCAGTACCCCGGGATCAGTACATGTACATATGGAAAATGCCAACATTAAAAGGCACGGAAAAATGCCTTGTCGACCAAATCCGTCGGATAAATAGTTCGTGTACATCAACACAGCATTGCCTTTTCGTCTGATTCATCGTTCCTCCAACTTATTTCTCTGATAACTAGTTCAGCGGATTTTATAATATCGACTAAATTACCTTTTCATTTAAAGTTGATGGCTGTCAGCATTTAAAGCTTAGTACGTACAATATACTTACTAATGAGAATCACGAAAGTGTAATGAACTAAACGTTAATCAACCTGGCGTAGACTTAATGTGAGTTTTCAGAATAATATGAAGATTTAGATCTTCTATACTTAACCGTTAATGAACATAAAAATGCAACTCGCGGCATATGGCGTCACATTTTGTTGATTCTTTTAGGAGCCAAATGGGCGTGATATTTCATGTGAATCGTAGACGATTCATATGCAATATCAAGCCCATTTACAGGAAACTTAAGAAATGATATCCAATTATTATCAGCTGCAGTCGTGAGTGTTCAACAAGTGCATTTAGTTCATAAAAGCAAGACAAGCGTAATTTAGCGTAAAAGTTGAGCTGTAATGATTTCCACATCTAATCAAGGAATCGTTCGAAAGTTTTTTTTTTAATATTGAACAGACTGGAACTTGCCATAGTCCTCGCTGAAAAGTGGTGCAGTATAACAAAGGTATTAACCGTGAATTTGTTAAAATATTTCCCGTTTGCCTCATCGTTGTTCTGTGATTTGGCAGTTCTTTGACGCAATAAAATGTAATCTAAACTTGATGTTCACTTTTTCAGATGTTGGTAAAATTGTTTGACAGACGCAAAGCTTTCCTAAAGGACGTCTGGCAGGTAGGTTGCACGTAAGGTTTGATCTGGGCAAAGATGTGTTAGTGTTTTAAAGCCATTTTAGAGATGGCTACAATACAGTTATTAATATTGCTTTAGTCATGTCACATGACATGCTGCTTGCCTGAAATATTGAGCAGGATGTGTAAATTTACCAAAAACTCTTACTTTTGACATCCATGTTTTAATACAGTAAAGTCTGAACTAAGGCTTACACACAAGTACACTTGTTGAGCACTGGAGGTACTCACATTTCTTAAGACTCATAGTAACTTGTGAACCTCAGGTGCGCACCTTGGGCACATTCGGATTATTAACGTCCGATTTTGTTTGGATTTGTGACAGATTGTATAGTTTAATAAGGCCAAAGCCGTGCATTTCAGATCCACTTACATTCGATGGTGCTGCCCCTCCACGTTTTATGTAACAAAGTGTTTTATCACGGTTACCATTCATATTAACTGCAGCTTTGCAAGTTGCCTGATAGTCGTTGTCTATCTCACGACATGTGCCTTTATCAGGTCATGATGACGTTGCACATTTTGAAAGTTGTCGCCTATGACGCTGAATCAACACAAAAATTGGAAATTACGTCATAATCGCTAGTTTGGCGAGTGAAACTATGGGTAAACTGATAAATAGAATACCAGGTTCTTGTCTTTTGATATCAAGTTTACCAGGCTCGGCTTTGAGAACGCATCGTTCTCAAAGCCGAGCCTGGTAAACTTGATATCAAAAGACAATCACCTAGTATTCTCACTCACCTAGGATTCTCTATATACACATCACGTAACCAAAATCTGATGTTTGATAGTCTTTGTCGTCATCTTTCGCAGCGTGTGTGGGCAAACTTGACTTTAGTAATTGGTTTGATGCACACGCAATAGAGTAAGATAACGCGGTGTTAGACATTATGGAATCTGCCTTGTAAACACAAAGTAAATATCAATGCGGATTAAAACTACTAATGCATTAGAGAAGCTACAGCTGCTACACAATAATGCTGACACCAGTTAAAACGCAATAACATCTAGATTGTTTCAAGAAAGAAAGCAATTTAATTGTGTTTTAATACATGCTTATGAAAGCTGAAAGCTCACTAGACATTATTGTCATCCAGGTGTATACAAAACAACATGCACACTAGCTCATTTCTACATGCTGATATTATTGAAACTATGAAAATATTTAATTCGTTTTAGATAAAAGTTCACCCTCAATAATCAAAAAGACATATGTTGTTGATGACATTGGAATTGCCTCACAGGTAATTTCAATGTTCACTGACAACACATGAGTCAAACGATCAAAACAAGGAACACTTTTATCAAATTTACACTTATCAAGTCCCGTGTTCATTGCTTTTGTCTCTTTACAACATGCTAAATTGCCAATCGTTAACAAACTATCTGCCACTATATGGCAAATTGTGTATAATAACATCACGTCTATTTCTCCAAATTATATTTTATTAAATACCGATTTGCCAACCTGCACGGTTGTAATTTATGTAACGCAAGTAAGTTTAAAGAGGTAATGCAACAGCTACAAACCAAAGGAAGAGATACAAGGACACATAGCAGCTTTATGGCTACTTGATGAATTTATAAATTAGCATACCCAGTTGGCACACAACAATATGTCAATGTCAAACTAACATTGCTCAGCGTGCTTTGCATGCTAGGTTTAATATAGCAAAATAGTTCACTGTCCTGCCAGCCAGGAGTGACAGTGACGTCATGTTTTGTTTACAAAGATATCAGGGACTTATGATCGATAGATCACTTGTGTATTAATCCTATCCACAGGATAGGATTAATACACAAGTGTTCTATCGATTCGTGTTAGCGCAAGTGAGTTGTACAAGTTAATATTTGACTGAAAATTGTAAACACAAGATTATGTCACCGTTTCTCTTGGTTGGCACTACAGTACCTATCTGACTGTTATCTTCCAATTTATTGACCATGAACGATAAAGCAATGATTAGAAACGAAGCAACCAAATCACTTATTTTGATGGGACTAGTCATTCTAGTCCAAGATAATCGTCAATAACTGCTATTTGCAGACTTAATAATTATCTAATAACCATAGAAACGGCCTTGACAAAGAGTGTGGATACAAATGTCATCTTGATGTGCATTATCTTCCCTTTCAACAATATATTCATTCATTTTAGGTGTTTTGAAAACAAACATACAAATCTCCTCCAAACTTAGGTCTTATATCTAAATTATACTCAATATTTCTTTGTTCTAATGCGCCTTTTTGTAACTGCAGGCATTTGACCTATTGGTTGTCATCATAACCCTGGGGGTGGAGATTGCCACGTATATAGAGCATGATCCTCTGGTGTGTATGCATCCAGCTACCGAGGTGGCTGGATACATTGTGATCTTCAGACTTTGGAGAATTCCCAGAACCTGCAATAGTAAGTACAATCACTTAGGCACTTTGGTACTCCTTAATTTTTTTATCATTTGATATAGTTATTACACTTTATGCAAAGGTCAATGTCTCAGTAGAAATATAAAAGTGGGCCACTTTAGGCCCGCTATTAATAACGCCCTTCCGACGGTGGCATGACACTATATGCCCGGCTTGTATATTACAATATATTTCAAAAGAGCCCAATCGTGGGATACTGGTAATTCTTGCATGAATGAAAGGTTATTCTTCAGACATTTAAAGGTTAATCTTAAGATAGTTTATGGTTATTCTTTAACTATTTAACACTTATTCTTTAGATATGAATGAACCTATATCCAGTCAGAGTAAAGACCCAAGTTTTGGTCTGAAACTTTATCACCACTCATACTTTGTGTATGCTAACATCAAAGGCACTTGAGAGACTTCTGCTTGCACAGGTTTAGATAAACAAAACTTTTCAGCGTAAAGATGTAAATATTTTCTTACCCATCAGTTTTAAGATATGTTTTGGGTCCTCAAAAGAACCGTCTCGTTGAGACGGTTCTTTTGAGCACCCACAACATATGTTTTAGTTGAGAAATAAGAAAATTAATTTTTAGTTACGCATTCTTAACTTAAGTCCTGTGCTTGTGTAGGCATGTTTGTGCCTTTGCTGTTTGCCTATGCGATAAGTTTATAAACAGCTGAAATGACACATGCGCATATCACAGACCAAACCATGGTACCAAGCACTATAAACATTAGAACATGGAAAAAAACATAGTGCAGTGTCTGTCAAGGGTCTCCACTGTCTGGTTAAAATTTGAAAAGTGAAAAATACCAGCGAAAGTCACCAAAATTGGAAATTTGGCTTAAATGTGTTAATTCATTTTACAGTTAGAAAGAAGCAATATGCCAGAAAGCTGGAGAACGACCTGGTATTTCTAAGAAAGACCAAGTCTGATACGGATAGAAAATTCAAAGATTTAGAAGAAACCTACAAGAAACAAGTGGTAATGTTTTTAATTTTTTATGTTGAATGAATGCACTTTTTTTGTGTTTGGTTATAAAAAAAAATGTCTTTAAGGGATTATCTTGCCCCCCCCCCCCCTTTTAAGCTTAACTACATATGGGCATCGACGCGAGAAAACCTGTCGTCAGCGGTTTGCGAATAACACAGGCGCAGACCAGCCTGCGCATCCGCAGAAAGATTTGAAACGAAACATTTTTATTGGCCTAATTAGTAACAACTGTTCATGGATGTTATATGATGAAGAAACAAGATACAAAACTTTTTATTTGACGTTGTTCTTTATTGTACAACATGTATTAAATATTAGCCATAACGCTATTTTGCCAACCAACAAAGATTTAGAAAACTATATCTCAGATAAATACAATTTACCAGTGCATGATTTACCCTTTACTTTAGTAAGCAAAGAAAAAGCAACGAATGCAGCTGGTTTTGCTTTACTATTCTAATTCCGGCTCACACTGTTCTGCTTTTGACTGGAACGGGGTGTGGGTGACGAAATAGTATAGTACTAACCCCTTACTATATACATTGTGTACAATGAACCATCTTAGGTTGACTTATAATAAACCAGGTGTAAGAATCCACAGTAAATAAAGGGAGTAATTGTTTTTTCTGTCTCTATTATAGATGAATCTTGAAAAGCTGTACACCATATGTTGGGAACATTCCGATATACAGATTGAGGTTCAAAAGATCCTAAGAGCCGATGAGCCTGGTATGAATCTGACAAAATTGTCATAAATAATAATATTCTGTGCTTGAACATCAACATACTATACGAGGGGAATTTGGAAAGTTAGAAGCATGGCATCATAACTAAACAATGCGTTGATAAAATGCCATCAAATAAAAAAAATAGAATTCAACGGCTACTTGATGGTTTATTTTTGTGGAAAAAGGACTTGGCGTGCAGGTGCTGGGCATGCTCATAATGAGTAGAGATTTATGCACTGACGAAACTTTTAAGTAAATTATTAGGTAAAAAATAAGGAAAATTGGGAACCTTATTTAGGATCATGCTAATTTTTTTTATGAAATATATTATGCGATCACTGCTTGCATGACTTACACCTTTATATTCAGGAAATGTTGACTAATAGAGAAATGGTAAACTTTCAAAGATGGAACTTTTTCCAGTTTTCTTTATATTTTTACTCAAGATTGTGTCTCTACAGGAGCACGAAAAATGCCTATTGCTTTATTTGAAGCGAACAATGCTAAGCATAAAATCATTTCGTCACGCAAAAAGTGTGGCTTTTTTAGTTCTGCATTTAATAAATTATTTCTGCATTTAATAAAAATATTCCTAATAATACTACTACTCTAAAGAAGTGGGAGGGGTATATCAACCCCTCATACTTTGCCGATTGCATAAGAACTTCTCATGGTTTCGCGTTAATCCAACATGATAAATTTCTACTCCAAAGGTATTTTACGTTTTTGTTTGCCACTATTTTCAATTGAAATGAACCAGAACGTCAACTCATAGCTAAACTCCTTTGTTCTGGTTTGCAGAATTTCTTCAATAAAAAGAGCATAAAGTATGCTTGACAAATATACCAATGCAGGGCATTTTTAAACTACTGTCGGTTATATATTTTCAAAATATGTGCATTGTGACATGCGATTTTTTGTCGTAAAAAAAAGAGCATTGCTTTTCTTTCTAAACGGTTTTGGTATTGCTGTTCCAGTATTTCGTTATTAGAAACATCCAACTCCGTCGTCAATTGTATAATTACTGAACCAGATTGTGGCCTACCAAATGATACAAAATTATCTAATTTCATGAACTATTGTTAATGTTCTGCACATTTTCAAAAGGTAAAAAGTTGTATTTTCCACTGAAATTTTGCGTTTTTCAGTAAACATTGATTCAGTACATGTATTCACAATAATATTTTTCGTGTCTGCATTATAACATCCTCATGGAATTTGTACCAAAACATAGAAGAAAGATAACTCTTTAAAATGATACAAAACATGATAGGGTTTGAAGATCTGTTAATGAGATAAAGACCGTGCTATGAACTTTCCAAATGCCTCTCGTATTCTAGATAATCCCTATAGCTGAACAGACTTGGTTCTCTTCTACTTTATCAAAGTAAGCAAGAAGGCAAAGATGGAATTAATACAATCAAGCACCACACTCAACCCAGGACACCACATGGGAAATTCGGTTGTAAAAACTATGCATGTTATGTTAACCTTTTACTGAACCCATGACGTTCATTATTTAATGAGCAACCATTCAACGAAGTTCACTTCTTATGTGTATACTTTGTTTATATATGAGCCAGTGCATGAGATTACCAACAATGTGGTATTTTGACATGTGTAGACTTGGACAAGCCTCTGCAGCCTTCTTTTAAGCTTAGAAACTATAAATGGTGTTCAGTCAGTAGCTTAACAATCATAGAATACTCAAGCTACTAGCACATGCTCTGATCAGCCTGCACGTATGCGCAGGCTGATCTGAGGCTTTGCTGGTTGCACATACCACATTGTTGGAAATCTCATGCACTGGCTCATATAGTGTTGGTTCGTTTATTCAAGTATTCAGGAGAAAATCATGCAATTTAAGCTGTGGAGAAAACTTATCAAAGGTACGTTAGTTAACACGTTGAACAGCTGTATCTATGAAATGATGAAAGGCAGTAGTTGCTGTGATTGGATCGAATATGCACATAACTTTGCCCCTTAATAAAGAAACTTCAATGAAGACGTGTATTTACAGTAAAAAAAGTACCTGTGATTTTTAAAAATTGGATCCATTGTAGTTCAACGCCAATATTTTTGTAATGTCTTTTTCAACTCAAATGAAATTTTCCGTGCTGATTACGAAATGTTTATTCATTAAAATAAAACTTAAAAACAAATTTATCTTTTTACTTTTTTGGGATTTCAACTTTTATCGAAGGGTACTTTTTTACTCAGTATATAAGTGCATATAAGTAGCAAATGAAACAAAAATAACTTACAATGAAACCATAAAAAATGGCCAAACTAACAAAGTACTTATAGAGGATTTTACACGTGTGAAAATGGACTAGACGTGATTCATTCACATACAATGGGGGCAAAAAACAGCAATTTAGAACGAACCAGCGTCTTTTCTGTATTTTCAAAGTCATATTTTACTTGAACTATGTGTTCATCTTAAATATTTTGCAGATCACATTTTCAATGGGAATGGTCCTCCAAGAAAATCGTTTGGAAATGCCATAGAAGGTGCATTTAAACATAACAATTCACCCAAAAGAAGCAAAGAGAATGGTGCAGAGAAACCATTTGCAAATGGGTTTTTGCCAGGAACAGATTCTAAATCACAAGTGACAGAAAGCCCTATTCCCAATGGGCATACCAAAAAGGAGAGTAGGAAAGAAAACCATAAGAAAGCAAAATCGAAAATAGAATCAGACTCTAAACATAATAGTGTAGATGAAGGTGAGACGCTTAATGTTCCCAGTATTGCTTTAGGTGATGGGAAATTAGATAGTGCAATAGATGAAGTTTTCTTAGATAGTGATGGTTCAGAGACTCCAATACATAAGGGTGTGACAGTACAGGAAGTAGAGGTTCAAATTGAGGAGCCTACAAGGCAGAACCAACTACCATCAATCTCTAAGAGTGTACTTGAAGAGGCAGAGGAGGTAGTCATGAGACGTAAGTACAAATGTAAAAGGTTTCCATCATCATGATTTGTATGATCCATTCAAAGACACTTAATGTTTGATACACTAATAATATATTATTCCTACCAATAGGAACCATGGTCTCAAAAGAGTAACGTGCAACATAATAGAATGCAATAGAAGAGAAAAAAGATCAAGAACATTATAATTATTATCATTTAACAAACAAAGTAACCCAACTTGTTAAAGACTTTGATAAACGAATTGGCATTGTTGGTGTAAATCGATGGGTAATGTCCAAATTGGCCATTATGACAAGCTGATTTAAATTTTGCATTAAGTTGTCCTGCTAAAGTTATATACTCTTATATAGACTTTTTTTAAAAAACACAATGATGATCAAGATCAAGTGACTTGCGAAGAAGCCTCCTGATTAAGATACACGTTGTTTACCAGTTAGTTCATGACTTATTTACCATCAAACCAATAAAGCTTCTGGGCAGGCTGATATCGGACATAGCCATAAAATATCAAATTTCTCAGCAGTATAAGGGGTAACATGTTAACATGATTTTAAACAAAGTCTGGTTTTTGTCCAATATCTTGAGAATGGATGAGTAAGTAATCATTGTGCCCTAGTATTAGATTGTATTGTTTACTGAGTTAAACAGCGTGAATAACTACACAGTTTTATATCTTGACAAGGAGTTGATACTTTTTTACCAAAAAATTGCAAACCCGTTGATAGAGAAATGACTTAAACTGCGTTATTTTATAGCTATAATAGCAGATGCTCAAATCACACAATTTAGCAGTGTTTCTGTAAGACACCAATACACCTGCTATTAAATATTATAGGTTGGCAGAAGGCAAGTACATGTACGTTGCTTAAATGAAGCAAATCAGTAGTTCAACACGTTTAAAGGAATGTAAGAGTCTTGGTTACATGTACTATATAGTTGCATATTAATCGTAATAAATCTATTTGATGTTTCGACTGATGAAGCTGGCATACCAGCCAAATATACTAGCCAAAAGTTCTAACCGGCCACCTGCATTTTATTAATTTTCTTCACAAGGTAGAATGATACGACTACTTTTTTTGCATCACGAAATAGCCAGACGTGTCTTGTATCCTAGTCAGTAAAGATGTTGAAAAAATATTTAACAGTACATGCAGGATGCCAATTTGAATAGTGGTACCCCCATTTTCTAAATTCGCATTTTGGCACATTTTGTGAGTCACGACCTTTTGAAATAATCCCTTTTCAGACGCAAAACGTTTTCATTTCAAAAGTCAAACTCCTATTGAACACTAAAGTGCTAAAATGAACACTCCATCTGCATGAGACACACTGCTATTGACCAAAGTGTCAAAAATTACCCCACCATCCAATGCAAATTCATGTGAATTTTGAAATTGACGGTATGTGTATTCGGCAAAGCCTCCCGGATACAATTTTATGAATTTTGCTTAGCCGTTTTCTGAAGGCGTTTACTTATAGATTGGCCTATTCGGGAATGCAAATGAAATTGATATAGTGCGTATAACTTTTCAGAAAAACGGTAAAAACACACGTGGCCGGTTAGAACTTTTGACTAGTATATAATGTAGACTTATTAGATGCTGCACATTATATACTCTCAACTGGGACTGTGCTGTTTTAACCGAATTTCCCATAAAGCTACAAACAATGATATCAGGATGGTCCATGTATATATCAATGGACCATTGGTTATAATTTAAAAAAAATGATTTATTTCTCTAAAGATTGATTTTGTCTAAGCAAACTACTTGGCTTTTAATCTGAGTCTCCACTGTTTGTCAAAGTAAACGTTTAGGGGTTTTTTGTCTTCAAATGAATAAGTCGCATTGTTATGGATGCAATAAATAAAAGGTTTTACTGAGAACCAGCCAGCTTAAGATTTTAATCATGTATAGTAATCATCTTTCATAATATTTTGTGCTGATTGTCAGATGTAATACCCTAAAATTCATATATTTCATGTCTTTCTAATTGGTAGATGTTTTGGTTACTTTGGTTTACAGTATTTTTGCCTATTTATTGTATACTTATTGTTTTCGCTTTTTTTATTTAATTCAGTTTGGGTTTGGGCTTCTGTAGAATATTTAAGTAAGAAAGACATTAACGATCAGGAATCTTTTTATTTAATCCACTTTAATACCAAATGGGAAAGTAACAAAATCACAATAAACATCACAAACAAGAGCCAAGAGGTCAGTCCTTTCCCTTCAGGTGGCCACAAGGCAGCAATTAACAGACGCGTTAGCATGACAAACACAAGACATAAATAACACAGATGATCCACAAAAGAAGTACCACCTTGGAATTGTCAATAAAATTATTTTACTTGAGGGCTTAAACCGGTTTCACTGCGCACCAACCTCACCCTTAGTTCAGATGTGGATCAAGACACATCGATGTTTGGTTTGCATGAAAGACCCGTAACTAAAGTTTGTGTTTTATTTACTTATTATATGTTATTATATCAGCCACTTTGATAATCTACTAGTAGAGTGTGTCTTCAGTTAAGCCATATAGTGAGCCACTTTAGTTACGCACCGCTTAAAAATGTAAAATTACTCAAAAAAGACATATGTTATTTTTATTCTGAGACTACCAGCGTAAAGCGCATCTATATTTGCATTAGCCATATAAATTTTATTGTGATCAGATGAGTAAAAAGTGAGAAAATGGATCTTGAAGGGCACTACCCTCAAAACACCATTTCACATTGCATTATTTCCAATGAAACTCAGATCACATTGCACTTTTTTCGGGGTTGAATTTCTGCAATGCCAGAGATAAGAGCCAATTTATTCTTGGCAATATCTATGACTGGAATGTGTTTGTTAACTTTATCAGTTTTTTAACGTTTTACTATTTTGGTTCCCTGCTGCAAAGGTTTGAAAAAATTGAATTTTATTAGTTTTTTAAAGTTAAGTAAGATTTCGTATGATTCTGAGTAAATTAGCTATAAAAACACTTCGTTTATAATTTCATATTAAACAACCATGTATTCGTCTTTCATTTTCGTAAAAAAATAAATTGATTTATTGGCGTCAAGGTGTTGACGTTAGTGATGACGTCACTTCTACCAATGCTATATGACGTGTCAATGATAAGATGTTTTAGTATTTTGATACATCTATGTCAACAAGTGACTCATAACAAAACAATTCGCGAAGAAAAACCTGTTGGATTATTGTAACTGACGTTAATATGACGTCAAAACGAGCATTTCTTCAAAAAGTAACAGCGTTACTACCTTCAATGACCGAAAAAGGGGATTTTACTTGAATAAAACCATTGTTTTGGGTGTTTTCTGTCACAGCGATCTGCATGGATTATTCCTAGTGCAAAACGCAAATAGAAAAATATAGACGTTCAGGTTGCACGAGCATTTTTAGAAAAATTGCTTTTGACGTTGGAGAATGATTCGCATGAGTGATTTTGATATTTTTCTTTGTCATCCAACAGATAAAATGTCAATAAGTAATGAGCATAGAGAATGTTTTATTCCAGCATTTTTGTCAAAAAATGTAGGCCCTGAAAAGTTGGTGAGTAACTAAAGTGGCTCACTGTATTGAATCTACGTACTTATCTGTTGAGTGGCGATATACGAGATCTAAATAAGTATATACATGCATAGCATGTGATGTTTTTGGTGGAACTATGTGAATACACAACCACAACTTAACTTTCCATGGTCGTCCATCATATGTGTTGGCACATATGAATGTCTCTTCGTCTTGAAGTATGTGGGGCATGTAGCTTGTATCTTGTCTATGTGTGTGTGTGTGTCTGTCCTTCCATGCACACAACTGTGATTCAACCCATCCACAATGTTTGTTTGTTAGCAGGATAAGTAGTAACGGGTGGCACTATGGCATATATTTTTTTTTAAAAAAAGAATGTCATAGAGCCACATATTACTACAAGGATATCTTGCGCACTGTACGATCTACAACCTTGAGTTTCAGTCTCATAATAGAAGATGACAAGTTAATGACTTGATTATCTTTTGACAAAATTGCAAGAAATATGTTTTGAAAAGTATTGCATTATAGATAAGCATATGGTTTGGGCATATTATTTTATAATCAGAATTTCAAATTTACGTTAACAAAATAAAGCTAACAGCAGACCAAGTATTTTTTTCATTGTTTGTATCTCTTTCACACCAAAATTGTCAGGAAAACAGAGACAATAGGCCCTCGATGCCAGGTTAACTTCCTAGTCAAAACAGTAAAAAACAGTAAAAAAGAAAAGCAAAACAAAAATAAGGTCATGGCTTTTATATGCAATGTTTTACAATGTCCATGTAAGAACTCAATACGTATTACAGTATTTGCAAAAGTAGTTTGGTACATAAAACACATACACAGAAAATGTATATTTGTGCATCAAGAAGATGTATATTAAAACTTCTTCTTGGTAAATGTGCTGTTATCTTTATCTATTCATCATTTCTATCCACCATTTTTTTGTCCTTAATATTATACCCCGGCATCCAATTTAGGTTACCTTGCACCCCACCAGGACAATTTTTCATGGGTGCCAAATTGTTCATTTGGACCCCCTGGATGGGAAACGAAGGTGTCCTAAAAAAAATGGTTTTGGCTATGTGAAATTGCATGGTTTCTATGCCAACCCATAGCGAATTTGAGAAGGGGGGTCTGCCTATAAAATTACTCATATCTCAGCTGTTACTTATCCTAGACTACTAAACTTAATACCAAATTAAAGCTTAGACATATGCCTATTATCCCCTTGTTGCATATGGAAATTATCTAATTTGCATATTCATAAATATTTATGAAAACATTAAAAATGTGTTTCACGAATGGGGGTATACGTACAAGATCAATAATATCTCAGCTGCTTTTAGTCGTAGAGTACTAAAGTTTGTACTAAAATAAAGCTAAGACATAGGCCTTTTATTTTATGGTCAAATATGCAACTAACCTTATTTGCATAATTTGCATATTCATGAATATTAATAAAACGCTAAAAAATAAGGGAAAATCATTACAAATATAAATAGGCTGATTTCATCTTCTTTATTGTCATTGTTGCATGTTTTAATATAATCAATGTTCTAATTTGACATGGCCAATCATCCAGTGGTCCTATATGAATATTATTTCATTTGAATATTCATAAAAATGCATGAAAACTTTAAAAAATGAGGGAAAATCGCGTAAAAACTATAAGCCTAGGCGAGGGGTTAAGGTACGATCTATCCTGCACTCCTAGGGCCTTTTAAATTCATGCCAAAGTGTTCAGTGGGACCCTCAAAATGTGAAATGAAAGTCTCCTCACAAGAAATTAGATATGGGCTACGTGAAAATGCATGGTTTCCATGGCAACCACCTATACGATTCTCGAGATTGGGGAGTAGGCCTACAAATTCAATCATATCCAGGGTTCTACTTATCCTAGAGCACTAAAATTGGTGTCAAATTAAAGCTTAGACACATGTCTTTTTTCCTGTTGTCAGATTTGTAAATCATCTAGTTTGCATATTTATGAATATTAATGAAAACCAACAAAAATGAAGTAAAATCATAAGAAAAACATAAATGAACATATTTCAGCACAAAAAAAATCATCAAACCACCATTGTTGCCAGTTTTTATATCCTCAGTGATTCAATTTGATAAGTTCTTTCATCCAGAGGTCCTATATGAAAATTATCTCATGGTCCTATATGAAAATTATCTCATTTACATATTCATGAATATTAATGAAATCTTAAAATAATGGAAAAAAACATGGGTAAACTATAGTATGCAACGGGGGTAATCAGACCTAAATTGAACACATCAGACGTTTTATTATCGGCATAAATTTGTAAATGTAAAAAAAAATATTGTCCTCAAAAATAAATGTTATTTGGGTTTTTGAAATTTCATGGTTTCCATGGCAACCCATTATGCCGACTGTAAAGAATGGGGTCTACGTACAAAAAATACTCATATCTTAACAACATCTCATCCTAGATTACTAAACATGGTACCAAACTAATCCCTGGACATAGCAGTTTAATTTGGTAGTTAGATATGCAAATTATCTAATATCCATATTCATGAATATTAATGAAAACTTTAGAAATGAGAGATAAAATCTCAGAAAAATTAAGGGGTGTATGTATAAAATTACCAATATCTCAGCTGCTATGCATCCGAGTGTATCAAACTTGGTGCCAAGTCAATGCTTAGACATAATACTTTTACCTTAAGATCAGCTTTGAAAAATAGTTAACATAAATAATTATGAATTTTAATTAAGACAGAAGAAACAAATGAAAAATCGCGGAAAAATCAAGGGGGTGTACTTACAAATCTAATAATATCTCAATTGCTAAGTGCCCTAGAGTACCAAAATTGGTTTTAAACTAATGCTAAGTCAATAGTATGTTTAATAAATTATCAAATTTTAAAATGGTCATATTATAATATTCATGAATATTGATGAAACCATGAGCATTTTGAGAATAATATTTGAAAATGAAGGGGATATACCTACAAATTTACTCATATCTCAGCAGCTTATGGCCCTTACATAGCAAACAAGTTGCCAACTTATTGCTATGATACAGCCCTTTATCTCAATGGTAATATTTGCCAGTTGTCGTATTTACATATTCATGAAAATCAATATAAACATTAGAATAAAGAGAAAATCGCCGAAAAATGAATTGTGTATACATACAAAATTACCAGTATCTTAGCTGCTAATTGCCCTAGAGTAGCAAACAATATATTTAATTTAAGTCTATGCATAGCAGTTTTACCTAGTGGGAAGATATGAGAATTAGCTAATTTGTTTAAGATCAATATTAATAAATACTTTAAAAATGGAAGTAAAAAATGTATACACTTACAAAATTACTCATATCTCAGCTGTTATATATTTTATACTTTTTTCTTTTACTCAATTTTACTTAGGATTATGTTGTTTGATATGGTACCAAGCATGCTACTATTGGGCAATTGGAAGCCAAGATATGAATCACTTAGTAGCTATACCCCCTTAATTTTCCTGTATTTTCTCTTAATTTCTCATGTTTTCATCAATATTCATGAGAATTTAGATTTGATGTGTTATGAATTGGATCATTTTGGTAAACATGTTGTGTCTATGCATTGACTTAAAATCAGGTTTGGCACTATTGGGCACTTAACTACTGAGATATGAGTAATTTTGGAAGTGCACCCCCCTTGATTTTTCCGCAATTTTTCTTTCATTTCTTCTGTTTACATTAAAATTCACGAATATTCATGATAAATACTTTTCATATTATACCTTATGGTTTAAGTACAATGTCTAAGCATTAAATTGGCACTAGGTTTGATACACTGGAACACATGGTAGGCGAAATATTTGTCATTTTATATATACATCCCTTAATTTTTCTAAGATTTTTTCTTTAATTACAAAACTTTTCATTAATATTCATGAATATGCAAATCAGATTATTTTCATATAGGACCACTGGATGAAAGAACTTATCAAATTGAATAACTGAGGATATAAAAACTGGCAACAATGGTGGTTTGATGATGTTTTTGTGCTGAAATATGTTCATTTATGTTTTTTTTATGATTTTACTTCTTTTTTGTAGGTTTTCATTAATATTCATAAATATGCAAATTAGATGATTTACAAATCTGACCACGGGAAGAAAGACATGTGTCTAAGCTTTAATTTGACATCAAGTTTAGTGCTCTAGGATAAGTAGAATCCTAGATATGATTGAATTTGTAGGCCTACCCCCCCCCCATCTCGAGAATCATATAGGTGGTTGCCATGGAAACCATGCATTTTCACGTAGCCCATACCTAATTTCTTGTGAGGAGAACTTCATTTCACACTCTGAGGGTCCCACTAAACAATTTGGCATGAATTTAAAAGGCTCTAGGAGTGCAGGATAGATCGTACCTTAACCCCTCGCCTAGGCTTATAGTTTTTACATGATTTTCCCTCATTTTTTTAAGTTTTCATGCATTTTCATGAATATTCAAATGAGATAATATTCATATAGGACCACTGGATGACTGGACCTGTCAAATTGTAACATTGATTATATTAAAACATGCAACAATGACAATATAGGGATAAAATCAGCCTATTCATATTTGTAATGATTTTCCCTTGTTTTTTGGCGTTTTTATTAATATTCATGAATATGCAAAATATGCAAATAAGGTACGTTGCATATTGACCATGGAATAAATGACCTATGTCTTAGCTTTATTTTAGTACAAATTTTAGAACTCTACGACTAAAAGCAGCTGAGATATTATTGATCTTGTACGTATACCCCCATTCGTGAAACACATTTTTAATGTTTTCATAAATATTTATGAATATGCAAATTAGATAATTTCCATATGCAACAAGGGGATAATATGCATATGTCTAAGTAGTCAGGGCCCTTAGGGACAAAAAATAGGTCCCGTGCGATTTGTGTGCCGACTTATGGTGACCTATATCAAAACCTTCAATAGAGTCTTACCTTTGATTTCAAGGTGGTCACCCATCTCAAATCCGCGTCTGAGGCTAGTTATGACGTCATAAATATGGCGACCATAATGAGAAACTGCTCGTTAATAAAAGCTATGGTTTGTGTTGGTATGGTCATATTTATCCAACACGAACGCTTTTTTAACATAATATCAATTATTTTAGTCACATGATGGTTACACCATTGCTTTACCTGACCCTTCAACGAACTATTTCTCTATAACAATATTTTGCATGCAAAATACCGTAGATTTCCTATAAATACCCAGCTTATCGGGCCATCTTTAGACTGATGGCTGAGAATGTTATTGCTCCCCCTCAGGAATTTCGCAAACTTATCCTATCTTAAAGAGGATTTCTAGCTGCGTCTTTTAATAGATGTTTGCACTATGTTTGTCGGGGCGTAAGTCTCAGACAGCCTGTTACATATGTTACCATATTAAATTTAGAAAAAAAAAGAAAATTAAAAGTTTAAGCTACAGAAAGAAGGCTAATTATTTAAATTACTCATATGGTCTGCATATTGACTACTTAAGCTACATAATAATATATTCTTTTGGAGCAAAATTACAGCTTCATGTGGTGTTATGTGCGTTACTTTAATTAGATTACCCTTTAAACATGAAAAGTGTGACCAATATCATTTACTTTTTGGCTGATATGTGAATTTTCCAAAATGTTTTGATTATTTTATACTAACAAACTCATTTGGGTTAGAGAAAATCCAAAGTTTGCTTTTATACTTAAAATAAAGTGTCTTATACGAGCAATTATTAAAACAACTCTATGCTACACCCAATTTTAAGGAGCCGAATTTGGTAGGCATCATTTAAGTAAAAATATATGAAAACATATGCTGCTGTTGGATATCTTGCATTTTTTGGGATTGTCTTGCTCATATCATAAAGAATTATAGATTTTTCAGGTTTAACAACAAGATTGAAACACTTGTTAAAGGCTGTAACATATGTTACATGACATAATAAATGAGAAGGACATTGACTTGATGTAAGAAATGATGTTTCAGGAAAAAATGAATATATTTCGCATGTTTTCCTAGCTAAAATATCTAGCCTCTGGTGCCTAAATCTTAGGCATTGATGATTGTTAAGCCCCTGCACCTTTGTTACAGATGTTATGAATATTTGTTTTCAATATTTCTTAATATGAATAATTCTAAAATAAAGATACACCCTAGAGGAACATAGGAAATAATCTTTTCACATTTAAACAGTACAATTTAGTAAATGTCCCTTTCTAATGTAAATATTCTAAACCAATCCTTATCCAAGTCATATACATGTACAATATCGTTTATTATTTCTGCTTCTCTGGTAAAACAATTGTCCTCCTCATATCATAAAAACCAGAATAATCATCAAACAAGATTTTGACTGCAAGCTGAGTAATGACCTGCTCCATCACGAACCCTTTTAGACATATTCTATCGTTGTACCGATTCAAGGCCGTCGAAAAGGAGATGTTTGCACACTGTAAGCATGGGTGTTAGCCTGTATCAGCTTGTTACATATGTCATTTTATCATTTTGAGAAAAAGAAAACTGACAGTTTGAGGTACAGAAAGCAGACATTAAAACTAGCTTATCAATGAACATTCTAATAGTCTGCATATTACTGGATGTCTTTACTACATATGACAGCTGTTTAACATTAATACGGCTACATGTTGTATTATGTGCGTTACATGAACTTAATTATAATTTAAAAGTGGTAATTTTGGCTTTCGTCATTTAGTTTAACGACTGCTCTGAATTGGTTTCAAATTGTTTTAGATTAGGTTTAACAAACATATACTCAATTGCCGAATACAAACCCAAAGTTTGCTTTTCTATCTTAAATATTTTGTCTACTATGAGCTTATGCACAACCCTACCCCAAGTTTTGCAGAGGAGCAAATTTTGTTTTCGCCGCTTAAATAAAACACATAAAAAAACAATTGCAGAGTGTTGATATTTTTCATTTTCTTAAACAGTCTTGCTCATATATCATGAAGTTTCTAAGATCAGGACACTTATTAAAGATGTCAATGTGCCATGATGCCACAACCAGGGCTCTGATCGAATTCCATAAACTTCAAGGTGCTGGTACTAACTAGTTCAATGTCAGGACAGAGCAAGAAATCATATTGGCAGGCATTTAGCTATGCTGGAGACTATATCCATGAAGCATTCTTTTACCTCGGCTCAGTGCCCTTAGAAAGCACTGTGGCGGATGCACTAGAGTAATATATTTGTAAATTGTCCTGACATCTTGGCTCTCGTTTGTGATGTCTAACTGTGAGTTTGTTACTTTCCCATTGGTATCCCTGGCCAGGTGTGGTACTTGATTGTATCGATTCCCGATCTTTGCCGTCTTTCTTACTTTGCATTAGCCAGTCACTGATATTGTTCGACTCACTGCGTTGAGGTGGTGGATGTTTTGGAGAAAAAAAGCTGAATTGCAAGAACTACCACTTCCAAGAGCTGTGTTTCTCGAACGTGTCAAAAGTGCGCAGTATCAGTGAATCATTTGGAAAACCTCACCTGTCATTAATCCTGACAAATCAAGGCCTGAAAATTATGGTTAGAGGCCGGACTGTGATAAATATTGTCCCGTTATGATGACATTGCCCATGTGTGGATCCAGAGGGGGATAGGGGATCCGGACACTACGCCTGGAAAATAACAAGTACATATATGTGTTTCTATAGAAATTAGCATTTGGACCCCCCTCGAAAAAAGTTGGACACCCCCCCCCCCGGAAAATAATGGACCGCCTCTGGATCCTTTGTAAAGTATAAGTATAGTTTTCTCAGCAATAAAACCATTGAAACCCCTCTTTAAACTGTAAATTAAGCTGAGGACTAAATAAAACTGCCAAAAATTCCTGGATCCGCGCATGTTGCCTCCTGCCCCCCGAAACCCCTCTGCAGCTGATAAAATGTGGTTGGTTGCAGCATGTCTGTATGCGAAACATCTCTGTGTAAGTACAAAGTAAACCATTTATATTGTACTGATTTGTGTTGCTGTGTAGCAGAAGAGGACTCAGGTAAAATATTGCCTGTGATCAATATGCTTATGACTTTCGAACAACTATTTTCATGTGGATTCAGATATTTCTTTAGCCGTATCAACAAGAATGCCTTATTGTCCATTTTGACCTTTAAAGACGATTCTACCTAGTAGCATGCAAAAGATAAACCAGATTGTAACAGTTTTCTATTGCCCGTGCTATCGCAGTACAATGGGTAACTTGCAGAGGGGTTTATTTGGGTGTAGGATAAGCAGCTACAGTTAAACCAAAAGCTTTGAAGCGTGACTCTATTTACAATATTGGTATGTTGTTCTAGAAAAAAGGGTTTCAGGCATTTATTTACATTTACTATAAAAGCTTTGACATGCACACATGTTCTAGCCGGACTGGCAAACAACAAAATTTGCGACATCTTTTCTTATTTTCGAAAAAAAAGGTATGATATTGCATGAGAATCGTCTGCCGGCAGACGTTTATCATGAAACATCATGCCTTATTTGTTATTTTTGAAAAGCAGCAAAATTTTAATTTGTCGTCTGCTGCAAATTATAGGTGGCGCTTTAAGGGTTTACAAATTAATTGCCCCTTGTAAGATTGTGTTAATGTCTTGACCTATAGGTAAACGAGAGCAAGCAGCAGGCGTTGTCAATGAAGGGTACATAAAAGACGAGGGTCCTGATGTCACTGACGGCCAGTCCACACAGGAGGAGTTTGATGGATCTAAAACATATAAGAGTGCAGTAAGTCTCGTACAACGACATTGTCATGAAAAAATAGTTTGTCATGAGCCATTATTAAAACAGCGATTTAGATTGAAATTTGGGCTGCCTACAGTGAAGATGTTGAGTCATATTAGGCGGAAATTGACTGTTTGCATATGATTTTATTCCCTAAAAATGTTACATTAAAAGGCAACAGTGTCACTGTCAGATTGCACAAGACATTTTATTTTGTCATTCATTCCATCATTGTTTAAATATGCAAGGTCAGCCTTTTCAATTCCTTTGACTAAAAATGAACATGTCATTTTTGAGCAAGCTTGTGAAATTTTGGTATATTTTAAGCACAAACCCATACAGGTCTAACCATACTCACTATGTCTTGGCAGATATTTCACGGCTCGCACACACATAAGTCCAAAACAGATATTTCAGTTTGTCTGTGAAACTCCGCTGATACTGGATGGCAGATTTTTTACATATATGTTTTACATGAGTGCTTATGTATAATTGAAGTTAGTAAACAAGTTTAAAATAGATAAAATGCAAGGCTTGTCAAACATTTTATCCCTTTTTTGCAACGAGTTTGATTTATTTAACAATACACGAGCACGAAGGTTAGAGTCATTAAAATAACTTTGAATTCGCATTTTGGCGTGAAAACTAATACATTATACAGTTATTGACTTATGTTGAGGTGGACATAGAGTGTTATTGAACAGTAAACACCATATTGACTGACGTGGAGGTGAGGTCAACATGATTAAGTTTACTATTCAATAACACTCCATGTCTACCGAAACATAAGTCAGTCAACAATTGTTTTATTATATAATAAATGTATGTAAAGCAATTCCTGCCATTTTAGGCCATTAAAACCATTGTAGTTACAGATGGATCATGCGAAATTACTTGACGTTCTAACGTCACTTCCAGTAAGCCATGCAATATTACCTTGTGTCGTGTGCTTTGCAACGTCAGGTCTGGCAAATCATGCGACATGTTGTGATTTTAGCAGCAGTGGATAGGCATCTGAGCCAATCAGATGTTTATTTATAAATTACATCATAAAATACCAAATATCACACGCAGGCGCCACGACGTTATACATCTGTCATAAATTGATCTTTATACTGGTGTGTCCAGTGACAAGTCCTAATGTGTATATCATATTCAGTATGTTCCACATCAATGTTTTGGCGGAGCTGTGGCCACTGACGTGTATGGTAGAGACATCTGTTTTCTCTAAAAACAATACTAGTTTTCAAACGTCAACGAGACAAGTATTTGGGAAAATAATCCTAGTATAAGGAAATATGGCATACAATATCTAAGTTTATTTTTTTCCGTTTCAGGATGGAATCCCAATGACGGACCTTTAGATGGACGTGATTTGCTCTACACCATTTCAGTGCAATATTTCAATATGCTGTAGCAGGTTGTATAGTCAATGTCTCAGATTTTCGGACTATAGAACTCACTATTGTTTGATAATTATGAAAAAGTGATGCAATTATGAAATGCAAAACCATGTACCTTTCATGAAGAACGTCAACCATTGCATTGTTGTGTCTCAAATAACTTAATTTATGACCATGTTTAACATATTTTATTTTTGCTGTGGAAAAATAATGTGATATTGTTATACATGGTGAGGCGACTCCAATATAATTAACCATTTGTAGATGGGAAACCATTAAACTGATATTGTGGCAACAGTGAAGACCCCGGTGAAATTTCATTGGTCTCTGCACTGTTTGCTTAGAAAAATTGATCATTTAAGAAAGAAATACACAAATTGTTTTGGAATGTTTTACCTGTGGTCCATCATATATACAATGGACCATTCTGACTTTATTCAACCGTATACCGTTTAAAATACTAGGCATCGAGGTTATAAAACTTAAGTACAGTCTCAATTCAAAATAAAGCACAATGATTGGCTGCTTGCGGACACATGTCTGCAAGCAGCCAATCATTGCACTTTATTATGAGTCTGTGAATGAACACTAGTTTTATAACCTCAAGGCTAGGTCACATATGACAGCATTTGTGCGAACACATTAAATATATTCACATTATAGGTTAAGGCTGATCACAAAAGTAAAATATGTTGGACTCATGTAATAAAGATAACCGGTACCTCTATTGTCCCTGTACAGAATAGTGTTCTATTTTTGGACTGTGATGTAACATTGTATTTTACTATTATTGTACATGTACAACTTGTGAATTGTAACTTTTGAATGCATTTTTCTTAATATTTGTTCTCTTTGGGTACCAATACAGATATCATTTTAAAATGTCCAGACGTCTTATGAATGAAAATGTATGGAAAAATAATTCTGTTACACATATATTAATGCAATAATGTTTGTGCTTTATGCCAACAATATTACGCAATATTATTTTAAATAACATATCATTTCCTTGCGTACATAGATATATTTAAGCATTTCGTCAGTTTTACTTCATATCGAATGACCAATGTCTTTGTCGTTTGCTGCTACTCAGTTAGGCTTAACACAATGGCTGTATGTATCTCCATAATCCAAGATTATTCTCGTAAAACTCTCAAAGCTGTTACCATTACTACCAGGTTTTTAAAAAAATGCGAATAAAGAGGATCTGATATGAGTACTCCTGTATTATTGAATCGATTAAATGGGTTGAGGTAAGGGATAATATACAAAGCTTGCTAAGCATTTTACACCTTTTTCACAACCAGTTTAATAAATCCAATAATTTAGGCGCACTAATGTTAGATACTATTTATCATATGACACTAACATTACTTTGAAATTGCATTTTACCTGAAAACGTTAACATTTTGCCATTGTATACGCAACGTGGTTTTGAACTTTATTACATAAATATGTAAATCACAAGTGGTTTATCAATTTTAATACATGACGTTTTATCACTCCCAGATGCAGTGTCATGCGATGATGTAGATATTTACTTTGCAGCAATAAATGGATATTTTTTTCAAACCAAACATATGCTTATTAATGATCATATAAACTACACCCAACTTGTGTTGGATGACAAACATCATAATGTACCAGATAAAGTGCCTTTAACCCTTCTCACTCTGATGAATTTTGCCTACATATGTGTACAATAAGTATGAAATTGGACTTTTTGCATTTAAGTGGTTGTCAGCCAAAACTTCCATAAAATGATGCATTTCCATTACTTATCATTGTTTTTATCTGAAAAGCAAACAGTGCAGAGCCAGATTAAATGCTGCCTTATGCAGCATTTCATCAGTGTCTTCACTGTTTGCCAAAGTGCAGTGGAGTTAAAATTCTGTGCACATGGTGCGCACTACAGGTGATTAATTTAATTTGTAAGCTTTTGTCAAGGCTTTACTGTTTCTGTTTACCAGTATTCAGTCAAAATTAAAAGGCTTAAAGATAATACATTGTCTCTAAAACAGCACAGGGTACTACTCAAGCATGGTATATGCTTACATGATTTGCATCAGAAACCAGAACATGAAATAAGTCTTTTTAGAAATTAAAACAATCATTGCCTAACAGAGCCTCCTCTTGAACCTTCTGTTCTGTTGTATGTTTGTTTCCTTAAAATATCCATTGTGAATAGAATAGCATAAGAGAGGGGGCAATATGTCAAGAGTTGGTACCAATTGGGGGGGGGGGCGTTTACTCTGTTGAACCCCGTTTACTCTGTTAAACTGAAAAATAATGTTGAAAAGATTTATACCACAGAATGCGTTTCCTCCCAAAATTGCGTTTTTTCTGCTCTGAAAATATTGGTCAAAATTATCTTAGCGTTAGTACATGTTACATGTACATAGATTTATCCTCATAAGTAAACTCTTTCAAGAATAAGTAGACCACACGTTTAAGATATAAAATGCATATAATAAATGTTTTAACGTCACAATCGCATGAAATGTAAAAAATATGAAAAGTATACATACAGTTAAGTCTGGACAAACGTTTACATATCAGTGCACCTGTGAGCAATGTAGTAGCGCAACACTGCTAAATAATAACGGTATATTGTGCACTCCATCTACAGAAAGTGTGTCAACTTTAGTTCTGACTCTACTGTTTTTGCATACGTTTCATATTTTGTATATTCAATGTGGTTCAACGTTTAATATACCTCATGTTCATAATAAGTGATATACATGTATTTTATGTATGTACACCTATGTATTGTCCAGGTCCAGAGGTTATAAAAACATTTCTCATGATCAAATCAACTGAGCATGAAATTCATCTTGCTCATAAATGTAAAAATGCCAACAATTGTTGGCATTTTTACATTTATAAGCATGATAAATACAACATCTGAAAACCTATATTATTTATAAATAGTTTTATGCGCAGTTTGAATGACAGGTGAGTTGAGAATGAAAAACCTTTATAACCTCTAATCCATGTCTAATGTTAAAGGGGACGGCAACCCTGATGATTACTATACTTTATATGAAAGATCTAAATAAACCATGAATTTTGATACTAGTTTCATCTCAATCGGTTGAAAAATGTGGAAGTCGTGGGCGTTTGAATATTTGCAAATGGACTGTAATGGAAGCGGCCATCTTGTAGGCTTAGTGACGTCACTCAGCCTAATTAAATATGCGTAATCAAAATAAAAGACAAACCAATGGATTATTTGCATTAATCTTTAATGAAACCTTCTTTTTATGTATAAAGCTTCATATCTGCAGAAACATAGATGATGTGATAGTAGTGATATCAAAAAAGGCGGTTGAAAAAAATCTGACAACTAATTAAATATTCAAAATGGCGGCTAAATGGTGGCCATATTGAATTCTTAAAATGCCCATAACTTGCCCATTTTTCAGCCGATTTTGAAGATACTTGTATCAAAATCCATAGTTCAAAGAGCTCTTTCTGATAAAACATACTTATCATTAGGGTTGCTGTCCCCTTTAAGTATTGTCAGGTGAAAATTGATGTCACAATATGGACATCTAAATTTATAATAGAGATTTGGAGAAGCCTACATACAAACGTGTAGTAACTTGTGCACATACTTCAGCTTATCTGAATCTACTCTGTTTCAAAAATCTATATATTTTTCTCAGCTTCTCTATACTGATTTTTGAAATGGAATATTCTATTTGATAATAAGCAAATAACTTGCTGTAGAAAGCAAACAAATATTCCCTGATCGGAGCAGTCTGATCTGGGATATTTATGTCTGCACATGCGTGAATAAAATGGTTCAGGCACTCAAAGAGGCATTGGCGTGTTCATGTATTGAAGCCCTATCATTATTTACAAACATGTATACTTGAGTTTGATTTATTTATTGAAATACAGTGAAATCTGCCTTAAGCGGCCACTCAAAATAGACAAAATAAAAGTCTTAAAAGCATGTGGTAGCTTAATGCAGGTCAAAAGTATTGCAGAATGCTCCAAGGGGAGCATTCTGCAAATACTTTTGACATGCATTAAGCGATAAAAGGGGAGCATTCTGCAATACTTTTGACCAGCATTAAGCGATTATTGGTCTTGAAAACCCATTTTTGGTCTTTTGGAGGATGGCCGCTTATGACAGGTTTTACTGTACCATTATATTTATGTGAATACTTTTAGACATTATAGCTGCTTGTATTTATAATTATTCAAAACATATTAACAGATGACACCAAATAATATATCATATGGCCTTGTCACGAGAAAACCTGATTTTGTTGCATGCGAACAACAAAGGAGCAGACCAGCCTGCGCAATTGCGCAGTCTGGTCTTTGCCTTTGTTATTTGCTCCCTGGAAAGTATAATAGCCAAACTTCCTACTTGAAAATTGTCAACATTCGATCTAGTCTCTGTCATTGAGCAGGCTAGATTGAGTCTCATCTGTTCTAAGTTCCCAAAGACAGGTTTTCTTGTGTTGTGGCCAATACGCAGCTGGTCTGCTTGATTCAGTCTTGTCAAGCGAAACTATGTTAGAATATTTATTAGTAATGAGCTAGATCAGTGTCTCCTTTCAAACTTATGGAAATATGAGGGGTATCCTGGAATCAAACCTTCACTCAGGGTTCTATTCCTCAGCTCCTTCCTTTGCTTGTATTCTGATCATTGTAATAAGGAAATTGGCATATTTGAACCGCGACATGTGATTTCCAACATTGTGGCATTTTGAAAAGTGTAGACTTAGACGAACATGTACAGCCTCTTTTTAATCTTAGAAACTCCAAATGATGTTCAGTCAGTAGCTTAACAGTCATAGAAAACTCAAGCGACAAGCAAAGGCGCTGATCAGACTGCGCGTATGCGCAGGCTGATCTGAGGCTTTGCTGGTTGCGCATACCACATTGTTGGAAATATCATGCCATGGCTCATATTCGTATGACAAGCTCATAATTATGATTCTGAGGTAATTCAAATGCATATTATTTTCATTTTTAGCTGAACTGTGACAATTTAAAAGTATCCAGCCACCATTTTCAGTAAGCAATGCCACAGTCAATCTACCACTTCTGTTTTTTGAAATGGACTAGTTTTAGTTTGCTCTAATATTTACAGATTAATATATGACAGTACATTTTTATGGATAACTATAGGTACACACTGGCAAAGATTCATCTTCTCTTTTACAATAGTTCTTAATACTCGTCCCACTGAAACTGGATTTATCTTGGTTTTGGAACTATGTAAACCCAGATAAGATAGCTTCTAGTGAAGCCCATAGATCAGGCTGTACACAATGTTTCCTTTGCATAGCCATGTGTATTCACTGTTTGCAATGAAACTGTTCATGGTTTCCAGTCTCCAGGTTAAGAAAGACCTGAACCCATTTACTGTAAATATGTGGATGTCTGTTGAATCCTTATGTGGCTGATGGAATCCTCCATCTTAGTTTGATACACTAATGTTCTGAAGTTAAGTTTTATACTTTGAGGGAAGACCTTTTAGATTATTTTTAAATATTTCTTTTGGTTCAAATACAAATTGCAGAGCCTGATGCGATGCCACAATTCTATGGCATCATTTCTGGGTCTACAATGATTGTCAATGGAACGTTTCTATTCAGGAAAGTGGTAAATGGATGAATGGTAAATGGATGAAATAATTTTTATAAACCTGTGTTTCACAATGTACCTAAGTGTACATATATCTTGAAAACCAATGGACTGTGAATATGTACATGTGTATGCAGTAAACTCACATTAGCTCAAAGTCTGTTTGAGCGGATGTTTCACAACAAATTATCAGTATACTTCAGCCTAGGGTAGGACCAAGTTTGCACATACATGTTTATTCAAAGGTGATCTCTATGTTTTTGATATTATAAGGGATTGCTTTCAAAGGAAGATGCCCAGGCTGCAAAAGTCTCTGGCCGCTGTAGGTCTACCAACTAAACGTAATTCAAATAAAATTTCAGTGGTGGGCTGAGAGTGGCCTACTTATACCTGACTAATGTAGAACAACTTCGTTTGAGACTGGTCCCTAAGTTTCATTGGGTCAATGTTGAAAAGAATCCTGCCTTCAATTGATGGAGTGTTATGTATACGTCCTTGGAATAGTGTTTAACACCTAAAGTCGTTAATGGACTGGTCCTGCTCATAAGTGTAGGCATGTCCATTTGGCTTAAATGGGTTAAGCAGCCAAGTAAAGTTATCAGAATTTGAGCTACTGCGAGTCTACTGTAATTATTGATAAATGTGCCTTCTTATATAAAATGCATTTTAAATGTTAAATTTTTTATACTATTTTGGTTTGATCATAAATGGCAGAACCATATACACTGGGTGATCCAAGATATGAACACTGAATTTCAGAAACACACACACACACACACACACACACACACACACACACACACACACACACACACACACACACACACACTGGACAGGCGGTGTTTTTGATTGCTACTTTTTCAATATGAAAGGGCAAAAGAGATCAACGCATTATCTGACTGTTTCCAATAATTAATCCTTAATGCACCAATCACCAATGCAGCAGACAACAAATTTTACGACATCTTTCCCAATTTTCGAAAAAAATAAGGTATGATATTTCATGAAAATCGTCTGCCAGCAGACGATTCTCATGAAGTATCATACCTTATTTGTTATTTTTGAAAAAGCGGAAAAACTTGAAATTGTCGTCTGCTGCAAATTGTAGGTGGCGCTATAAGGTTTAAGCTTGGGTTCAGGAAACCTGAAAGCAAGTAAGTTGAACACAATGAGCTGCAAAACCTAAGAGGCATTAATGGACTGTTCCAGCAAATACAAGCACACACAGTATGGAACAATTACTTTACATGCATGGGTTTAAATATTTTGGTATAAGTTATCAATTAACATTTAGCTAAGCGAGTGAACCAACACCTTTAACTGCATTGCAATGTCATCAGCCATGACATGATTTTTCCAACAATGTGGTATTTTGACAGGTATAGACTCAGACGAGTCTGTGCAGCCTCCTGTTAAGCTTAGAAACTCCAAATGATGTTCGGTCAGTAGCTTAACAGTCATAGAATATTTAAGCGACTAGCAAAGGCTCAGATCAGTCTGCGCATCAGGCTGACCTCAGGCTTTGTTGGTGGCACATACCACATTGTTGGAAATCTCATGTCACGGCTCATATACAGATTAATTAAGATTTGCAATTATTTCAGACATAAGGTTTACTCCATAAAGAATGACATAAAAAATGTTAAGTTAAATATCTAAATATAATGAAAGGATACAAAATCGATACTTGCAAAATGAATTCAGCATTAACAATGCAATAGCGTTGCATAAATAATCTTATGACATTGAATGTGAATCAACTGTGCTGGCAGCAGATGTTATTGGTTTTACAGAATCTAGACTTTGCATGAGAATAAACGGGAGTTAACTGTCTGTAAATTGCCTAGCCTTCCAAATGCGGGTGAGGGGTGGGGGACATTTTCCCTCGTTCCCTTGAAATAAAGACTCTTTTCCCTGTTCTCCCAGGTATTGGGAGGGCCTCACCTGTGCACATAATATATGCAGACTGATTTGACTAAAGCAGTCCACCTCATGATCTTTACTTATATGCATATTGACCCTAAATATTTGTTCAGATAAGTCAGAGCAAACAGTTTAAACCCAGATCAGACCTGATCAGGTAGAAGAATGGACCTGTTAACCTATATAAGCCTGGCGTCATTTTTATGAGACATACATAAACAGTCAAGATACATATGCAGCATCTGATCAGTGTCTGCACTGATTGTTTACAGAATGCTCTTTTTCAACAAAAAAAAAATATACCCCCTTTCATCCCTAAAATTGGTAATGGATTGGTCCAATTGATAAGGCTTGGAAAATCCATTAAGCTTGAATGGTGTAATAATAGTACATCTGCTTCAACCTCACCAGTTTTCGCCACTACTGGTCATAGATGCAATCCAAAACTGGATATCAAGCCCCATTGCATACAATTGAAGCTGGTCATGCACATTTAAAAGTCATTCACCATCTATGTCATTAGAGCCATGTGCATAGTGATCACTGCCAGGGTGGTGAATTGCGTGACTTTGGATTTGATACACTGCATGGATGCAATGGAAATACTTTTTTCGCGATGATAGAAATCTTTTCTCTTTATTCTGGTAATCATATCATTTACCGGTAATCTAAGCACCACATTCTAGCTCACTTTTGCCCAGATCTAATGATTCCATATTATTTCTTTAAAAAATCCTACTTTGATCAAACACTGTCACAAAATTTGAAGTGACGAATACCAGGGTACACTGCCAGGGCAGTTTCGCTGGAAATTTTGTGACATAGTGTTTCCTCTAAGTATGAACCTTATCCAATACGGTATCAGATGATCTGGCAAAAGGCAGAGTTAGAACCGACAAATCCATTGCCAAAAGATAAAGAAAGAGCAATTTAATTATGGGAAGAAAATCAAGTCCGTACCCTGGTCCTGAGGTTATAAAACTTTTTTCATACTCAACTCAGCTGAGCTCGAAATTTATCCTGCTCATAAATGTTAAAATGCCAACAATTGTTGACATTTTAACATATATTAGCATGATATATACAAGATCTGAGAGACTTAAAGCAAGAAACTTGATTGTCAGTATTTTAGTTTTTCTGAGCAGTTGAAGTTTCGTGCTCATTTGAGTTGAGCATGAAAAAAGTTTTTTAACCTCTGGGCCAGGGTATAATGAAAATCATGCGATTCCTCACCATTATTATGTACTCAACTGCATAAAAAAGTACCCATTCAAGAAGTAAGTTCTCCTTATGTGAAGATATTGAATTTCTACATGAGAAGACTGGCTATAACAATGTAATTCCCTGCTCTTTTAGTTGTCTCACTTCGCCTTTAAATACCATGTTAATACAAACCAGCTCCTCTAGTTCTGCTTTTATTATTGTTAATCATGTGGTTGTGATTTACAGAGTTTATGTTTAATATACTGTCTACTTGTCTTAAAGTTTTCTATAATTAAATTCATTTTTTAATTTGCTCTCTGTCAAGATTTTAACTATTGATGATAATCCCACCGTTGGAATTCATCCGACTAGGTCATCAGTAGTCCTCACTTTTTGCAAATGAAAGAATACTGGTGTGTCTGTGTAGGAACATACCAGATAAATCTGTGGAGATCAATCAGAACGAGAGTCCATGCCAAATGAATGAAGGTTCATACAGGCAGGTTTGAGTCAAATTCAAGGACTTTTCAAGGACTTCTAAAATAATTTTATACAGCTTTTCAAGGTCTAAAGCTTATGAAAAATACAGATTTAAGTGTTAAAATTCAACTTCAGAAATGCTGGAGAAATTATTAGTAGAGAATTAGTATAAAATCGATGTGCCTATATTTGGTGGAGCATATGCTGCACCAAATAAAGGCGCAACAATTATATACAGATTTAGGTCTCTATCAACTGTGCAAAGTCCTACAGGAAATAGCAGACTTCAAGGACTTTTCAAGACTTTGAGTGCTTTTCCAGTACTTTTCAAGGCAGATTTAATTTCGAAGGACTTTTCAAGAAAACCCTCTAAATTCAAGTCCTTTTCAAGCCAGTGCGAATCCTGTGAATACTGGGAAATCAGCGAGAATCTGCAGCTGCTACTGATACAGTAAAACCATGAAAAATCAAACTTCGATTTTTCGAATTACTTGCTAATTTGAAACAAATATGGAACACACTGAATTCAAAGAATAGGACTTACAATTTATGATCTATTTTTATAACTGTCTGTTATAACACAATTTATGATATATTTTAATAACTGTCTGTTATAACATATGTTTGTGTGCGTAAAAGAAACATTTCTTCGAGACGTTTCTTTTACTCACCCAAAACTTATGTTTGAAAGAAAAAAAAACTAATAATAATCATTTTTTTGGGTCATATATTTTTATGTCTACTTCCTTATAATTCGAATTGCTCATAATTCGAAATAAAACCTCAAGTCCCGAGGTCTCTCAACTTACCAGATTCGACTGTATGTTAATGTGAACGTGGAAAAATTATGAAGACAAGTGTTTGCTCAGTTTTAAATCTAGTTTTATTGTAAAAAATAAAATAATCTGATTACATGTAAACTAATGGATCAGGCTGTTCACTCATATGAGTCAGTGCATGAGATTTCAAACAATGTGGTATGTGCGACCAGCAAAGCCTCAAATAAGCCTGCGCATATGCACAGTCTGATCAGAGCCTTTGCTAGTCCCTTGACTATTCTATGATTGTTAAGCTACTGACTGAACACCATTTGGAGTTTTTAAGCTAAAAAGGAGGCTGCAGAGGCTCGCCCGAGTCTACACATGTCAAAATGCCACATTGTTGAAAAGCGCATGCCATGTTTCATATATCAGAGACATAGACACAGGTGTACTTCATGTTAAAGGATATAATGCATATTGTTTCAGAGCCAAGCAACTTCAGATATTTTTCTAGAAGTTTCTACAGGCAGATTGAGGAAAAGGCGACCGTGTTTGTAAAACAGTTGACAATGAAAACATGACAAATGAAAACATCTTGCATATATGATCCTTATGCATCACCTTTTCCACACTTGTTACACATTACCACTTATCCCTTTTTATTCTGGTGGAGTTTACCATACATATTGATACAATAAGCATGGAGTTGTCCATTTTGTATTATAAAGGGTCACAGGTCAAAATGTCTAAATTTTAATATATTTCTGTCCCTGAAGATTGTTTTTATCCTAGCAAACAGTGCTGACGCTGATGAAATACTGCATAATGCGGCATTTCGTAAGGGTCTTCACTGTTTGCCTTAACATCTGTTTAGAAGTATACAGAATGAACAGGTTTAATATCTGGAGTTACTCATCTCAGTAATACTATCTATGATAATATACTTATTGACTAAAAAACATATGAGCCAGTACATGAGATTTTGGTACATATCAAATATGCGAGCAGAGAATGTCAAGACGAGCCTGTGCATATGCACAGTCTTACAAGAGCCTTTGCTGTCAATATGCACAAAGCCTGGAAGTAGATGAAGGCTCAGATAAAAACTTAGACCTCTAGTTTCACTGTCTAGCTGCACATGCATGTTAAAAGAGTGAATTAGTGCATGTGCGATACATATCAAAATCTTTTGTGATGGCATAAATGCAGAAAATTGAGAAAATTCTAACAAAGAATTAAATGAGCCAGTGCATGAGATTTCCAACAATGTGTTATGTGCGACCAGCAAAGCCTCAGATCACGCCCAGTCTGATCAGAGCCTTTGCTAGTTGCTTAAGTATTATATGAATGTTAAGCTACTGACTGAATACCATTTGGAGTTTCTACACTTAACAGATGGCTGCAGAGGCTCGTCCGAGTCCACACATGTCAAAATGCCACTTTGTTGAAAATCTAATGCAAACTACATCCTCCTCTTCAGATTACATATATACATCTGTCAAGTTTGAGTGATGAAGAGCTGTATGACAGATTGATTGACAGTATAGTGGACGTGAAGCTTGATATCTGGGCCTCGACGCGAGAAAACTGGTCTTCGGGGTTTCCGACAAAGTGAGATTCAAACCAGCCTGCTCAGCTACAGAGACTAGCTAGAAAATTTAAATTTAGCTCGTAGCAAGACTAGATATGATACTTTCCATAAAGCAAATTACAATGGCGCTGATCAGACTGTGCGGATGCGCAGGCTGGTCTGCACCTGTGTTGTTTGCGAACCCCTGAAGACAGGGTTTCTTAGTCAAGGCCCATCCATGAAGCAAAGACTGAAGATCTGAAATAAAAATGTATGGCAATCATGGTGAAAAAAATCTCAAGGTTTTTCAAGTTCACAAAAGTTTAATAAGTTATGAGGTCTTTAACTGATGTGACTGTACTCTGCAATCATTTGAAACCTTTTTCGTGACATCATAAAAAGTCAATTTTATCATCTTTTGAAAAGTCTGTGTTGTTAAATATGTAGGTAGTGGGATCACCCTGTGTCAGCACATGCTCTACATAATCATGATACACATAATGTACGCATTCTTTGTCAGATGTCTGACAAATGATGCATACATTATGATAACATTACCCTTAAATTTCCTTAAACAGTAAGTTTCCATATATGAGCATGGCATGGCATTTCCAACAGTGATATGTGCGACCAGCAAAGCCTCAGATCAGCCTGCGCATACGCGCAGTCTGATCAGAGCCTTTGCTAGTCGCTTGAATATTCTATAAATATTAAGCTACTGACCGAACATCTTTTGGAGTTTCTATGATTAACAGGCCAAACAGGCTCATCTGAATGAACACTTGTCAAAATGCCACATTGTTGGAAATCACATGTCACGGCCCATATCTCTTTATCAGCGTTTCATTTGAATACAGGGAACAAATCAACCATAAGAGGGGATACCAATCATGAAAAGTGGTACATACATTAATGGTTGTGATTATGAATATATTTTAAATTGCTAACTTAATGAAAAAGATTCGAGGAGCTAGCATTTATCTTAGTTTTTTCTACAAATGCAAAATGAATCTAAATTAATGACAAGTAAATATGGAATACAAAATCTGCTTTATCATATGCATGAAGTGAAAGAAAACAACTATTATATTAGTTTGAGCTGACTGACGAAAATAGGTATGTGCGTTAAAAATTAACAAAGCCTGAATATACAACTTAACAATATGAATATTTAGGCCAATGTACAAACATCAAAATTGAAAAATATTATAATGGAAAAAAATCACTTTCACATATAACAAGCCCTACCATCTCATGCCCAAATAACAACAGTGTACAAAAGGTTCCCATATTTCCAATTACAGGTTGGCACTTCTTTATACTTATCTCAAAAAGATGAACAGTATGTTCATATTTTTGTTTGATGTTTAAGGTTTCAATAAACAATTTCTCATTCATGCAAGGGATAATCCTATATCTTTCAATCTGATGCCCAGAGCTGTGTTCCATAGAATGGTTTTTAAATATATAAAATGTGGATATATCACTTCTCACAAAATATTAAATACATGGGTGAGTTTTTAGGATTAATCCTGAATTCAGGATTTTAAGGCTGACTTTCCAAAGAAAGTCAGCTTCAAAATGCTGAATTATTAAGAATATAATAGCTTCTTTGATTAGTTTTCAGATAATCTAAACACAATTAATCATTTTAACTTTAAATTATCCATTTTTGTAGACATCCTGCAAGTTTTAAAATTTGAATTTCTAAAGTTCAGGATTTTGGAAATTTTGAACTTTCACCCATGTAAATAAATTTGTTACCGTGTAAGGGATGAACCTATTAAGATTAAGACATGATCTTCAACTGTGGCCGTGATGGCGAGTCAGCATGGTTGAATTATGTATTCTGCACATCATCTCACTGAGCCTGAGGGGAACATTTGACCAAAGTTTGATGAAAATCTTTCCAGGCTGTTGAGTCATTGGTTCTACAAACTATCTCACTGATGTGAACATCTTAAAAAACTTTACTAAAAATCCTTCTAGGGGTAAAGGAGATATGAAGCCGACACGAAATTAAAAGTTAATTCCCACAAACTTTAATTGTGACCTTGACCTTTCGTCTGCATAGTTGCACACTGCATAGTTGCACACCATCTCACTGAGATGAACATTTAATCAAAGTTTAATGCAAATCTATCAAAAGGGTTCAGGAAATATGGAGCAGACAGGAATGAGTTATGGAAGGACAATTGGACAGACAGGGGAATGGATATAATGGATATCAATTCCTATAATCCTCTCTCCACTTCACCACCAGGGATTAATTATTCTAAGTCTGATTTCAGATCATAGTAAACAGAATGCTGTACCACTTCTTAACATAGTAATTTTTAACATGTTATAAACAATACTGATTATTATTGTAAAATCTAATTCAGATTATAATACTACTGTCCTGCCAACCAAGAGTGACGGTGACATAATATTTTGTTTGCAATTACAAAGTAAAAACTAACTTGTACACTCCACTTAATCTAACGTGAATCGAAAGATCACTTGTGTATTAATCCTATCCTGTGGATAGGATTAATACACAAGTGATCTTTCGATAATAAGTCCCTGATAACTTTGAAAACAAACCATGATGTCACTGTCACTCTTGGATGGCAGGACAGTATAAGCAGATTAGTCAACTACAGATATACATAGTACTTTTAAATGTTTTATAAACAATACTGACTAATATTCTAAAGCTTCAGATTAATACCTATATTGCAGTTACCTGAGTAGTAGTATCTCATGTGCAGTGGTATAATAGGACCGCCTAAGTACAGCAAAAAATCCCATCACTACCAGATTAGCCCATATGAATTATGATGAGTCTTTGTTGTCTGACAGTACACAAAAGACAATGCAGTCACTTAATAAAGCTTATAGAAATTAAGGCCAAAATTAGCTAATCAGTAAAGCCCATTGACACCCTCATTTGCCTGCATGATTACGTAATGATATCACAAGATATAGTGTCGCAAATTTATGACATTATCCAATCAGCATTGCGTTAAATTTGCAAGTGCATTACATGTGTAAATGAATAAAAAAAAGTTAGTTTTTTCAACCTTCATGATGCGATGAAGACAGTGGGCAGAGCTTAAACTCCATAAACCACAAGTGTTTCATGTAGAATTTAAGCGACGACAAATGTGGCTTCATTATATCACGAAAGTTGAAAATAAAGTTTTAATTTTTAATAATGAGCCGAGGCATGAGATTTCCAACAATTTCACATTTTGACAAGTGTAGACTCGGACAAGCCTCTGCAGCCTTCTTTTAAGCTTAGAAACTCCAAAGATATTCAGTCAGTAGCTTAACAATCATAGAATACTCAAGTGACTAGCAAAGGCTCTGATTAGACTGCATGTATGCGCAGGCTGATCTGAGGCTTTGCTGGTCGCACATACCACATTGTTGGAAATCTCATGCACTGGCTCATATAATAGCGGGTACTTTCAGTTATTTGAGGTCAAATTATTAAGGTTTAACTGTAGTTCATATACCCAGATGAATTTCTTAAGCTTCCTGTGAGGTTCAGTGCTAATGTATCTACTTTCTGTCATGTATACACTGTGACTGCCTAATTCTGTATCTGATTGTGTTAACAGCCTTGATCCAGAATCAATTGAACATTGATGAGCAATGAAGACCTTGATCAGCCCTGCACTGAAGCCGAGTCTGATCTGAGTCTCTGTTTTCTGTATATGACTGGAGAAGTGTGTACTCATCTTCAGCCTCATACTTTTGTTTGTTTGATTTGATTCTTTACGTCCCATCAACAATCTTTCAGTTAAACAGGGACGGGTCTTCCTGGGTTGAACCAGTACTAAGCTAGGATAAATGTGTCTTGCTCAAGAACCACAACGCATTGACGCCCGTGAGGCTCGAACCCGCGGCCTCTCGGTCTTGAGTCAAGCACTCTACCACTGAGCTACTGCGCTCCCTTCAGCCTCATATTGAAACTTAGTTGACCTATATAGCAGGAGAAAATGTATCTTGTTTTTACTTTCTTTACTTTGAAGACACATAAGTGTGCAATGAATACCTTGATCAGCTCTCTAGTTTGCACATACATTAGGGCTAGAGATCTGTCATAATACCTACTGTCCTGCCAGCCAAGAGTGACAGTGACGTTGTGTTTTGTTTACAATTGTTAAGTAAAACATTAACTTTTACACTCCACTTGAGCTAATGGGAATTGACAGATCACTTGTGTCCTATCCTGAGGATAGGATTAATACACACAAGTGATCTATCGGTTCTTAATCCCTGATAACTGTGTAAATAAAACATAACGTCACTGTCACTCTCGGCTGGCAGGACAGTAGCTGTGTGAAACTGAGATAAACACTAAATAATTCAAATAAAAAAAATCATTAAACAATACATAGACATATACTAAATGACATTAACAATACAAAAACAATTAAATTACATACCAAATAGGAAGACACCTTGTAACATATGTACAAACAAATATCATAGTGTGTTTTAAAAACAGTCCCCAACAGTTGGATCTAACAGAATAAAGAGGAAAAAGTAGATCGCACATGACATACAGCCAATTTTGGGTGTGCTACCTAATTTTGTTTTTCATATACATCGTACCTTTTATTGGAAGATTTACCTAAAAGTTCAACAAAAAATATGTAGAACATTGTTATCTCATCAAAAACTTTTTGTTATTGACCCTTCTATGACTATCATATAATATAATTGAGCCGTGATCTGTGATAACCTGCCTTAATGACATTTAGTACTTTTTATTTAAAAATCTGATATTCCCTGGCAACAACTTTACCTTAGCAACTGCCAGAATTTTTAAAGTATGGTCAGTCGTTTTCAGATCATGCAAACTTTAGGCAAAATGAATCAGTGTCAACTTTTCTGCAAATTCCACTGCACAGATTCTAAGGATAATAAAAAAAGTATGTTAACAAGAAATAGCATGTTTTTCATGCACCAGACAAACCCGCAAATCAGGAATTTAACTTTGACATCATTAATGACATTCTTGACGTTGCATGTTAAAGTTTATACAGTGTATTGTTTTAAAGATCATATTTCCATGAATAATGGGAGATGACTCCATAAAATTTTCAGGATAACTTTCTAACACTTTGTAGATTAAGTGTGTGTAATTAACTAAATTTTGACGACTTCATCATTTAAGGCTGTTTTTCACAGATTGTGGTTCATATATATTATTGTGGAAAAAATGTCTGCAAAGAACAGTTATTATGCAACCCTTTTATTGGAATGGGTTATTCTTGATAAAATGAGTAACTATCAGGAATGTGAACGAACTGTCCAGATAATGTTCCAGAACTTTAAAATGCATTAAAAGAGTCAACTTTTTCAGATTTTAAATAGATTTTATCACTGAAAAAACAAATTTTGATGTTGGAACTCAGAAGACCCATAAAAGTATGTGATCTGACGATGGCTCAAACCCAAATTTTCAATTCTTAAAAGTAAAGATTATAAATATGACTCACTTAAGCAGTTCACATATATTTTAAGGAAAGGGCCTATCTTTTGAGAATTTCCATTGTTTTCTGTATACAAATAATATCAGACCTCTAAAGAATTATATCAATGAGTGCTTTTAGAGTAGCCACAATGTATGATTTTGTAGAGAAATAATTCATAATACCCCCATTATCTGGGGTCTTGATTATTGTTACAAAGTGCCTTTTGGCTTGATTGCCCATTTTATCAAATCCACCTAAGGTGTGTGCTCAGTATAGCGAAAGAAGCCCCCTTTCTAACTCTTAAGAAATATAAAAAAAATCATTAAATATGAAGATATCTACAAATTACAGTAGAAATGGGTTTCCTTTTCCATCATTAAGAGAAATTACCATTTATACAGGCATTCTTCATGTTCCAATTTCTGCAGATCTTCAAGCATATAATTATGAGCCAACACATGAGTTTGAGTACTTATTGTATATGCACAAATGCGCCAAATAAACATATTGCCCAAGGCTTCATCTACATCCATACTTGGTATATGTGAGCATATGCAGACTCACCTGAGCCTTTGCTGCTCATCAATGCAATAAATACTAAAATCTTGTTCACTGGCACATAATTGAGCCCATCATGAGATTTCCAACAATGTGGTATGTGCGACCAGCAAAGCCTCAGATCAGCCTGCGCATACGCTCAGACTGATCAGAGCCTTTGCTAGTCCCTTGCATATTCTATGAGTGTTAAGCTACTGACTGAACATCATTTGGAGTTTCTAAGCTTAAAAGGAGGCTGCACAAGCTCATCTGAATCTACACTTGTCAAAATGCCACACTGTTGGAAATCACATATCATGGCTCATATATTCTCTAAGAGGAACCTTCATCATGCTTCTGAGCACTAGCCCCAGGTATCTGTGTGTATCCCTGATAAGTTAATCATGATACTAAACATGTACATTTTACAATATATAATTTCATTAAATAAAGGAAAATTTGAACATGTATATTTTTCTGTTTAATTGTTTGAGGATACAGCTGATGACTTGAATAATAATCACCATTGTACCCATGAAACCAAACACCATGAGTGTTTAGCAAATCTGAGAGCAATAGATTAAACTTTTCTATTATTCAATGGAGAAATGGTGCATCCTAGGGTCTAGATGGATAACTTAGGACAGGGGGGTTCATGTAACATATCACTACTATTAATACTATGTAAATATAGTGAAACTTCAATGGCTCAAACATGGATGGCTCATTTAATATGGTTGATATGAATTCCCTAGATTCCATAGCTCCAGATATCCATAAATTATGAATTGTATTTAATCTTATAAAGGTGTGTTGTGTGTAGGGCTTCCATGTTTACAAAATTTTCAGTGGCTCAAACTATCCCTATCTCAAACAAATGTTCAGTCCTAAACATGTTCAAGCCATTGAGCTCGACTTCACTTGAGCACTGCTTCAGACTAATCAGTGGCTGATATTATGTTCGTTGTCATAATATGTCAGTATATATTATATACTGGCATGAGACAGACTATTAAACTGGAATTATGGCAAATATAACAATAGTTAAAAAATCATGGTCAATACACACACCGGGAAGGCGGCAACTGAAAACGTTAATACTATCAACCAACGTAGATAAAAAATTGTTAGAAACAGAGTTTTTGATTGCCATTTGTCGCCAGACTGGCAACAAATGGCAATCAAAAACACTGTTTCTAGCGGTTTTTGATCCATGTTTGTTGATTGTTAAGAGTGTTTTGGATTGCCAACTACCAGGTGTTATACATATGTCACAACACTCAGTGAAGTTTGATGTGATGGAGCACAGCAAAGGATAACTTCTAAAATCTGTGATTGACTTTTAAAAATGGGGTCAATATCACCAGAACTTAATTATTTCATAAGCATGTCCCAATTGTTTGGGGTGTTTTGCTTCATTTGATGCTTTATGTCCCAGTCAACAATAATTCAGTCATGTTGGGATGTTTCCTGAGTTGAACCAGTATTAAGCAAGGATAAAGAGTCATGCTCAAGGACAAAACACAGTGCCTCTACGGAGACTCAAACCAGAGACCCTTTGATCTAAAGTCTAACACTCTACCACTGGGCTCCTAAGTCACATTGACACCAGGCCCTGAGGTTATAAAATACTTTTCATGGTTAACTCAGCTTAACACAAAATTTCAACTGCTCATAAAAACTAAAATACTGACAAATGAAAAAGTTCTTACTCTAATTCTCTCAGATGTTGTATGTATTTATCATGCTGATAAATGTTAAAATGCCAACAATTGTTGGCATTTTAACATTTATGAGCAGGATAAATTTCGTGCTCAGCTGAGTTGAGCATGAAAAAAGTTTTATAACCTCGGGCCCAGCTCTGATACCAAAAAGGAGCTGCACCAAAACAGTGTTCCCCTTTCCTGCAATGAGGGGACATAATGTGAAAAAAATATACTACATACCTTGGAAAGGTTAATATTAAAAAGACATCACATGTTTTCTAACAAGATTAAATTTAACAATAATAAAAAGATGTGCAATGCTATAATACTAAAATGGCAACCTGGCCCTGAGGTTATAAAACTTTTTTCATTCTAAACTCAACTGAGCACGAAATTTATCCTGCTCATAAATGTTAAAATGCCAACAATTGTTGGCGTTTTAATATCTATAAGCAGGAAAAATGCAACATCTGAGAGACTTAAAGCAAGAAACTTCTTCATTTGTCGGTATTTTAGTTTTTATGAGCAGTTTAAATTTCGTGCTCAGTTGGTTGAGCATGAAAAAGGTTTTATATCCTCGAAGCCAGTATATAATTTATGTGGACTTAATGTATTGCCATTTTATTATTTCCTAACAATCATGTGAAATCTAACAAAAAGCTCATTCATCTAATTCTTCTTATAAACAAGCTCTAAGATATTATGCTTTCATTTAAAGATGCTGTTTTAGCTCCTGCTACCCTAAGCCCCAAATAAGTTAATATATACCTAAGGAGAGACAACTCTTAAATTTTAAGCCTTTTAATTTACTTCCTTTTTGGTCTTCTGCTAATGGAAGATCCAGTTTCCAAATGTAGCAAATATTTTCCATGGCAAAGAAATTGCCCTTTATTACAATAATCAAAGGTTTTCTCAAGTTGTCTCTCCTGACTGTAGGATTGTCTTCCCTGATTGTAAGATTAAAGTAAAAATGTATTTCCATTCACTTACCATATGTTTTATCCCTAAATAGGATGCTGTTACAGTTGAAAAAAAAATTCTTTGTATTTTTTTTTATTCTCTTCCGAAAGCATTATATTGTGTTATTTTATAAAAGTGCTTGGAAAAGACAATTCTTGCAAAATACCAACAACTTTGGCATTTCAGTAGATTTTGGAATGCATTATATTCATGCAGTCTCACAGAAACTTCACTGCTTGCACAAACAATGTATGAAAGGATAAATTCTAGAAATGAGCCAGTGCATAGGATTTCAGTTCTTATCATATATGCGCAAATGCCTCTAATTAAGGTCAATGCTGATGTATAAAGCAGAGCTAGGGGTCTCAATTTTAGTCTGAGCCAGCATCTACACATACAGTTTAATTGTGTAAGCACGCAGCCAAGTCTCTGGTGAGTCTGCACATATGTACAGACTCACCAGAGCCTTCCCTGCTTGCTGATACAATAAATACCAAAATCTCTTGTACATGCCCCTATCTTGTCTCATTGGACAGCTGTTAACCCTTTTCATTCCGACAGATTTTCCCAACAGATCAATACAATAAGGATGGGATTGTCCATTATATATTAAAAGGGGTCACAGGTTTGAATTTCCAAATAATCATTTATTTCTAATAATATTCATTTATATTCCATAGGGAACAATTATAAACGCATATAATAATTTTACTGTAGTTGATATTGAAGTGCATGTTTTTTCTTGATAAAAGGCCTTTGCCCAAAATATTGAATTACGAGTAAAATTATTATATGCATTTATTTCTAACCTTGATAATTGTTTTAAGCATAACAAACAGTGTAGACCCATATGTAATATTTTATCTGGGTCATCGCTGTTTGCTAAAGTATCCATTTAACTGCTTCCAATATACAAAGGGTTAATAAAATACCCCAAAAAATCATCTCAATAAAAAAATCAAATAAACCTAGGATATTATTATTTATTATGATCTTGAAACAGAAGATTGATGGTGTATAAATAATGAAAGCCAATTTTTTGCCAAAAGTAGACATTTTATCATATTTTGTTAAAAAACCTTAAAGTTTTAATTTATTTTTGAACTATCAGATCTGACATATTGATGATAACATTAGTCCAATGAAAAAATCTGATTGCTTTTACATTTGTCCAATGAAAAAACTGATTTTATTGGATATAGTGCTTTTACATTTGTGCCAACTCATGAAATTTTGGTACTTAATGCATAAATGTAAAGTCATGCTTTAAACATGCATGCACAGCTACCTAGTGAGGCTTGATATCTGAAATTTGGAATATTTCATACAGGTAAGTTTGAATAAAATTCAAGGACTTCTAAAGACTATCCTTCTGTTTTTAAGGACTAAAAGTTCATGAAAAAGTCTGATTTAAGTGTTAAAATTCTACTTCAGAATGCTAGACTGAGATAATGGAGAAATTAGTACTAGAAAATTAGTATAAAATTGTTGTGCCTTTATTTGGTGCAGCATTTGCAACAATGTTATACTGGTTTAGATCTCTATCAACAGTGTTAAATACTACAGAAAATAGAATAATTCAAGGACATTTCAAGGCCTTTGAGCGACGTTCCAGTACTTTTGACGACATATTTAATTTTTAAGGACTTTTCAAGAAAGCCCTCTAAATTCAAGTACTTTTCAAGCCTGTGCGAACCCTGCATTATCTAATTCATACTTTGTGAATGCTAGCAGCAAAGGCTCTGGCGAGACATATGCGCAGGCTTGACTGAGTCATCACTGCTTGCCCATGTGATAAGTACAAAAATCTAATGAACCGGCTCATATGTAATACACACCAATATCACATTAGCTGTCTCAGGCTTTTTGGAGAAATAAAATCTAGCAACCAGGAAATACCCTCTGCCTTGGGCTATGGTAAGTAAACTACAATCATTGAGTCATAATTTCTGAGGACAATTATTTATTGGAGATTTATAACTCTCTCCTGTATTTTTTACCTGATTGTTTTTGGTATTTAGGTCTACATCCAGCATGGTTTATAGTTTGATTTTTTTCCTTTCAAGTTGTAATATCCTTGCAACAAATAATTACTTGTGGATTTACAATATATTTACCTTAAACTTAGAAACTTAAGAAATGGAAATCTAAAATCCTATAGCCTTGTTTTGACATTTTATTTGTTTATTTTTGAATATATTTTCTGCCGGACAGGAATTAACAATTGCATATGTTAATACTTTGACCAAATCCATACCACATACAATGTTTGATGTGCTGATATCGATTTCTTCACATGCAATGGGGAGTTTTGTTTGCGTTGAGGTATTACTTCCCGGTCAAAAGCTATGGGTATGTTTAGATGGTCCGTTAACCTATCCACACTTTTTTTCATTGGCATACTTGACAAAGTGGTTAACCAGTAAATTAAATATAATTTGTGTTCATCCTTTCAGTTGTAACTGACAACAACCGGTCTTGAATCAGTGGAAGGAAGAGAATGACCGTAGAAATGATCTCATATTCAATCTCCACAAAAGCATGGGACCGGGCTGGGATCGAACTTGTGACCCCTGAATCTACAGTCCAACTTGCTACATAAAGCGCTACGGGACCCAGTTCATGCAATGGGGAAAAATAATATAAAAAAATTGAGCAAAGGGCGATTAAGTTGGTCAACTTTCCTTAGACCTTAATCAGCTTAAAAAGTTAAACTAGAAATGATGTTTATGAAACATTATGCCCCCAACCCTTTGCTTGTCAAGAAGGGTTCATAAGTTTTCAATGCCCAAATTTACAAAGGGCAATTACTTAAAAAAATAAAATAACTTTTTTTTTTTAAATTTTCATCCACTTATCATCTTCTACCAACTGACCATGTTTGAAGCTCCTAGCTACAATAATTTTCAAGATATCTTGATGACAAGTTTTCAATGACCAAATTTGCAAAAGGGAATAACTCTAAAAAAATAAAATTACTTTTTTTTAAATTTTCACCAGGTTATCTACTCATTATCTTCTATCAGCTGATTAAGTTTGAAGCTACTTGCTGTAATCGTTTTTGAGATATCTTGACTTTAGTTTCCAATGCCAAAATTTGCAAAGGGAAATAACTCTAAAAAAAACGAAATATTAATTTTAATTTTCACATGATTATCTACTCATTATCTTCTATCAGCTGACTAAGTTTGAAGCTACTTGCTGTAATCGTTTTTGAGATATCTTGACTTTAGTTTCCAATGCCAAAATTTGCAAAGGGAAATAACTCTAAAAAAAACGAAATATTAATTTTAATTTTCACATGATTATCTACTCATTATCTTCTATCAGCTGACTAAGTTTGAAGCTACTTGCTGTAATCGTTTTTGAGATATCTTGACTTTAGTTTCCAATGCCAAAATTTGCAAAGGGCAATAACTTGAAAAAAATAAAATTGTTTTTTTTTTAATTTTCACAAGGTTATCTACTCATTATCTTCTATAAGCTGACCAAGTTTGAAGCTACTTGCTGTAATAGTTTTTGAGATACCTTGATTACAAGTTTTCAATGCCAAAAATTTGCAAAGGGCAATAACCAAAAAAAAAATATTTTTTTTAAATTTTCACCAGATTATCTACTTATTATCCACTATTACCTGACCAAGTTTGAAGCTCATAGCTGTTGTAGTTTTTGAGATATCTTGATTACAAAATTTCATTATGACCCTTTAAAAGGGGCATAACTCCACAAAGGGGGATAATCTAGACTTAAAAAAATGTGTGTCAATAATTTTTTGATGAGGAATCCAAATATGAAATTTCAAAACTGAATCTTAATAAATTTTGTAACGGACGCACGGACGGACGCACACACACACACACTCACAAGCCGAAAGCAATATGCCCCTTCAACTTTTCCAAAGTTGGGGGCATAAAATGACTTTATGTATTAATCTGCCTTTAACTCAAAGCACAAAAAAACAGATATTTTACTTGGATCTACTGGTAAAATGGACTAAAAAGCATTTGCTGGAATTAATATAATTAATCAAGGTTCCCTATTTGCTTTCAAAACACATGTTACATTGTGGGTACATTAAAAGACAGTTTATTTAAATATCCACAATGTATACTGTGATAGGAAATAAGGGAAATAATTCAGAAAGATGCCCTTTAATTCGAATCCAATCAATCCCAAACTTTAAAGTGCTTGTAATTAAGGGGTACTACTTTCTTAAGCCGAATTAAACTTGGATTTATATCATATGCCTCCAGATAAGAGTGTGTTATTAAAAATTGGGTTTCATATTTCTCAACCAAAGCATATGTTGTGGGCACTCAAAAGAATCATCTCAATGAGATTATTCTTTTGAGCACCCTAAACACATGTTAAAACTGACAGGTAAGAAAATAATCTAAATTTTAGGCTACAATATTTCACTTATCTTCACATATGCAATCAGAAAGGCCATAATGACTGTAGCAAGCTTTTGGAATTAAGAGTTATTAATGTTTTATTATAATGGGACTGCAATGATTGTAAAAATTATACTGGTTGTAAACAAATAAATATTCTCAGATAAAATAATTCACTGATTGACCTATCATTAAATAATTATCCACTGATTAACCAATCATTAAATAATTATCATCATCTTCTAAAGCTCTTGTTAAACTGTGAATACATTAAACCTGTAGATGATATAGCATCCCCTAGCCCTACAGTTTTCTTGGGTTCATGACAAACTAATACTGGACTAAACACAAAATGTAGGCCCTCCCTATTCCATGAAAGAACTGGGTTTTCTTGGTCAAAATGCCGATCTATATCCCCTGAGAAAAGTTTAAATGTTTCTGGAATTCTTAATTCTACTTCTTCCGGAGTAAGGTCTTCTAGGTCACAGGCTTGTCGTCCTGCAAGCCTGGTACCAGCAGCAACAGCTGACTCAGAATTGGACCAAACACTGGGAACCACCCCAAGTATATGATATGTTAAAGAATGGAAATGGACACGAGTCAATCTTGACTTAGGGTTATTTTTAGAATAGCCATATGTCTGTAGTAGCCATAGTGCCATGTCGCTCATTTTATGGATTTCTGGTTGATCCGTTCTGATGTGAAAATCATCGTCATGAGGCCCACCAGCAGCATGGGATGAAAAAGACAACTCTTGTTCATTTAATCCAAGGGAATCTACTCCTGTCAAAACCTGCAAGAAACATAAGAAACTTTATAAGTTCTTCCAAAGGGAAGCGAACAGTACACCTTTTTTGTATTCACTACTTATTGAAATATTTCAGTCAATGACCTTCAGTTAATTGAAAAAGTTCATTGGCCAAATGTTTTAATAACAGAGTAAGCTTTTGGATTGACTATTTACATTTTCAAAGCAAGTATTTAATGAAAATTAAGATTTTCACAGCCATTCTAAACCACACAACCCACAGAAATATAATTGACAGCTTACTTCACTTGCATGAGCAATAAGCTTCAAAGTTCAAATTTAAATTGTAGCTGTGATTGGCCACAAAACCAGGCACATTAAAACCAAGCATCTTGTTTGCTGCATTGACTGTTGATCGAGTTCAAGCTGGCCAACAAAACCTTTAAATTGATTAAACATTAAATGGTTATCTATCCTTAAGTATAAATATTTTTATTAAAAGCATACTGATAAAAATGTCAATATGAAAGATATATGCATTTTGTTTATCAGAGGTTCATGAAAGGATGTATGCGATGGGTTCATTTCAAAATCAATGTGGCACTGACCCTTCACTGACCCTTATAAAGATTGAACTGATTCCATGGCTTTCAACCTCCATTAAGTGAAATTTGTTTCTTAGATAATGCAGTCCTTTCATAATCTATGCTTGGAATGCTTAGATATGACATGCTTTAAGTAATTCCTGTTATAGGTTTAAAGGGATGACTTTCTAAAGAAACCATAGTAAAATGAAAGTTCATAATCTCCATGTAGAATTATATAAGGACAAGAATTACTTGTCGTCAGGTCCACTAATGTAGGATCATATCTAATCATATTTCCATAAGCAAACAGAGTAGAACCTGCTCAGGCTGCTGCCTGGTCTGTGTCTCTATGAGGTAAAGGGTTAATGGGTTAACATAGGGCCAGTTAAGCGAAAATTTTCAGAGTAAAAATGTGATTATTTTCTTATCCATCAGTTTAAACATGTGTTTTGGGAGCTCAAAAGAACCGTCTCATTGAGACAGTTCTTTTGAGCACCCACAACATATGTTTTGGTTGGAAAAGAAAATTAATTTTTCAGTTACGCACTCTTATCTTGGGGCCTATTTAAAATGTATAGTGGATTTAAATTACCTGATCTAGAATATCTTTTACACGAGCCGGGTCAGCCATACTTGCCAACTCAAGATGAACAGGTATTGAGGGGTCTATCTTGTCAAAACCCTGTCTAACTTCCTTAAATTTTTGAACTGTAAAACTCCTTTCCTCTCTTCCCATCATATGTAGACCACTGAAAAGCACCAGATGAGGAGAAAAGCTAGACAGAGTGTTGAAGAATGTGTCCAGCATGGTCATTTTAGCGTTGGATTCATCGTAGCTGGTGATAAACCGTGTTGCTACCGGAGTTGTTATACTTCCCCACTTCTCATCTTTGGCATACTAGAAAAAAAATCAGAGAGCTTGCAAGACAGACACTTTATAACATGCTTCATTTCGACTCTTTGAGGAAAAGAAACAAATCACTGTGATGGAAATGGCATGTGCAAACAGAAAAGTCCAAGATCAAACCACTCCATGAGCAGGCCTCCAGATAAGAGTGTGTATTGGAAAATTATTTTCTTATTTCTCATCTAAAACATATGTTGTGGGTGCTCAAAAGAACCGTCTCAATGAGACCATTCTTTTGAGCACCCAAAACACATGTTTTAATTATTGGGTAAGAAAATAATTAAAATTCTACGCAAATAAAATTTCCTTATCTGGATCTATGATGAGGAGCAGGAGGAGGAGCTGGCTTCTTATAAGCCAGCTGATCTGGATCTACATTGTTTACACAACCTGATATATCCGGGCTCACCCTTTGTCATATTTATCCTAAAAATACACAGGTCCATTTGACTACTGAGGATATTCCTGGATATTGTTCCTAATCAACATACAGTGCATAGTTTGGCCGGGTCTATGATCAATCCTAGCTGTCAGAGCATTAAAATGTGTGTACATTTTGTATGTCATCTTGCCATATGAGGCTGGCCATCAAAATTTGATGATTATGGTGATTTTGTTTTTTGTTTGTGAGATAATGCTTAACGGCACAGTCAACAATTTTTCACTCATGTACAAGTTCAGTCATGAACATTTTCCTTTTTTGAACCAGTACTACCGGTGCACAGTGAGGATAATGTGTCTAGTTCAAGGACACATACATATTATTATAATAGTAACTTGATCTGGTGTACTGTATCACATCGAGTGGATTAGCTCATATCATCGGATCACACGAGAGGCTAAGCGTCGAGGGTGATCTGATGATATGGGCTGTGCGCCAGATCAAGTTACTATTATAATTTATGTTTACTATGTGCCTTTTTCCGACATTATTCTGATTTTATAAATTGGTTTGGTTTTTAAACCAGAAAAAAATGCGGGAACATTTGCCATTATGTTACGTTTCATTACGTCACCTCATAATGTTTTCCCTAGCTAGTTCCATGCTTAAAATTTACTTTACGTAACGTTGCCGCAAAAACAGGCAACCAACGTTAGCCTCCTTTTAAAGGATTGTGATATGGAATCAGAAAATCTCAGTTCGTTGATCTGGCTTTCTGTATCAGATTTCTGTATCAAACAAACAGTCCTAAAGCCTTATAATTTATAGGTATATATTTATAGGTATATAATAAAGCACTGTACCAACAGTGGAATTCAAAACTGTAACCTCTTGGCCACACATCCAACGCAACAGAGCTATAGTGCTCACAGATGGTGATTTTGTCAACAAGTCATTCTATACGCTGTATTTAATAGATGAAACTGACATCATTTTGCCATACTCAATTTCTTTTTCATGTCAATTTTCAGTTTAATTGAATAGGATACATACCATTTTGAGAAATTTCTAAACACACATGGACATCAACATCCAAATTTCATAGTAACTGTTGTAGAATTTCTGTAGCTGAGTAATAGTTTGGTCCTGAGGTTATAAAACTTTTATCATGCTCAACTCAACTGAGCATTGAAGTTATCATGCTCAAAAGTGATACTCATTAGCATAAATACTACATAATTATGAGAGTTTGAAAGCCAGAAATGTCTTCATTTTAAGCATTTTAGTTGCTATGAGCATTTGAAATTCTATGCTCAGTTGAATTGAGCATGGAAAATTTTTTATAACCTCGGGCCCTGGTTTGGGTTTTCCTCCATAATAACTTACCTCCATAATGAGGTGGACCTCATCTTTCTTTATAACACTGCTGGATGGCACTTTGATTGATGATGGCAACAGTTCTAGAACATCTGGTCCTATAGGGCCTACCAGTTGTATCTGAAAATATTACAATTTAACTCTTGGCCTCCTAGTGTAGATCGTGATCTGGATCCAAATTGTTTGACACTCTGATGTTATTCCCGAAATAATTTTTTTTAAAATTCTTTATTAAAAAAAACCCAGCAGACGACAAAAAAGCATGCACATTTTTCCAAGGAAACTGTTTGAATATAAAGCTGCTAGTCTGATTATTTAAACAGCTTCTGAGGGAGCTGGCAAGTGTTAATGCAATATAAAAACGTGTGATTTATATTCATGGATATTAAATTTTGACCTAATTCCAACCAAATTCGCATTGAAAATGTTGCTTAACATTGAAATATCATTTTTCTTATACACTAGATTTCTCTAAACTAATTAGCGTCAGCCATAAGTGTTCATACGTCATAATGTTGTCATAACCTGGTAACCATGCACAACATTTTCATAAATAAAAGCATCGACAAAATGATCAAACTGGGCCAAAACACTTTCCGTACAACATGATGCAAACAAATCAGGATTCGTTTAAGTCACTTAAAACCCATGTTCAAACAGCATACATGTGAATTTCATGATCTGAACATCTTTTTCAACAAATCTTGAATAAGAAAAATCTATGTTTGCTTACATACCTTTGCTTCTTTAAATATTTCTGATATTTTCACTGCCATTAAAGCTGCATTGCCACCAACATGGTGCTGAAAAAAAGATAAATAATTTGTACATTAATCTTTTAAAAGTGCGAGTCATGAAATTAAAGCCAATTTGGCTCCAGGCAAAATGGCACAGTCCTAGAATTATCTTTTTGTCAACCTAAATTAACAGCTGTTGGACTACATTGAAAGGTTTGCTTAGACAAAAGTTGCCACTAGCAAGGAAACAGATCTAGGGGAAAATGGGGCAAGTGGACACCTTAAGCATTTTCGGGGCCACAAACTGAAAACAAATAACAGTTAGAGTAAAAGATATGTCTTAACTTAAGGACATACCATTATGAAATTTCTTAGTACGTGAAAAACATTTCTATTAATTTCCGGTTTTAACTGGCCCTAACCCGATATTGTGTACCCAAACTGACCATTTACCCCACCATGTCGGGGCAAATGGACACCCTCGACATCATTGCACATTCAGGGTGATACAGGGCCCATGATGCAATTAATGTATATTTTCGGTACCGTTTTCATTTTTAAAGGTATTACTCAATGATTTACCTAATATGCTTTTCGTTTCGATGGCGACTATAAAGCCACGTGCTAGGCTTCTTCTGCGCTTTCAATTATATATGTTTGCCTTACCTGTTGGTCATGTGGCTCCGTACACCTACACCCAAGTGCATGCCAAATACCAGGTATGAGGAAAAGTGATGCATAAAAACACTCCCTCGTTGCAACTTAGTTGTTAGCTAGTCATAAGACGCAAACTATCTATATACATGTGGTACTTTTCCCAAAATGAGACATGTCAGAATGTACGAACTTACATACACACATTCGTTTTCGCGTTCAATAAACTTCTGGCATTCAAGTAGTTCATGCGAGCTTTACGAGATCATTGTACCTGCTCTTAAGGCAGTGAGTGCATTTATATATAGTGAATTGATGAATTAATCACAGTGACAAAGGTCAAAGGTCAAGGTCATTGACATTCTTGTAAGATCTAAAAAAGTTTAAATGTCAAGCGAAAGCCACAAATGAAGTATTACTGTACTTTTTCGTTTATTGCTTTTGCATGGCATTTTAACTCCACTTTAGATCTTTATATTTGGAAATGACAAGATACTGCTTGGTTTCATAATCAACTGGCAGTAATATGCACGACTCAAGTTGAATGTTTGCTAATTAGAATGGAACTCAAGGTATTTAAATTGAAAACAATGTTTTGGTAGCCCAACTGAGTGTTTCAACATAGGCGTTCTGAAATAGATTCCATACAAAAGTGTGTTTCTAATACATCAAGACACAGGTATGCAAAATGGTGACTAGGCTTTGCCACAAAAAGTTTTCTTGGCAAAGCCTTATCGCCGTTTTGCATACATGTGTCTCGATAATGTTAAAATGTATTAGTATGCAAAATTTGATTAAACTACCATGCAGTTCAAAAGTTAACCTCGACCGGCCAAAAGGGTGCTCGGCAAACCCTCGCCACCGTTTATGTTCATACTAGTGACTGGACAATATTAAAATAAATCAGAATACAAAATTTGATCCAAATATCTAAGGTTAAAGCGTTATGAGGATTTTTAATAACTGACCACAACAGTCTAGTCAATTGCTTGATCTATCAAAACAAATAATTTTCGCATGCCAGTGGTTTGGGAATGTTGACATGCATGTGTATGCAAAATGTGATCTAAATATACCATGTGGTTCAAGAGTTATGAACATTCTCACTAACTGGTAACGGACAGACGGATGGACGGACAGACGGATGGACGGACATACTCACATAGTGATTATATAATGCAGACCAAGGGTCGTGCAATTCTTCTTTTCCATTAGCAAAACACAATTCAGATGCTAGTAGCCATTACAGTGAATGTAGCTGCACTTGCAAATTACATGCTAGTCAATAGCTGTAATCTAGAGACTACAATAAAATAGATACAGCAGCAAACACGTTTTTCTCAATAGGCTAGGTCGCATCAAACTTGTAAAGTCTGATTTGGAGCTCTGAAGGATCAAAGATTGGACGAGTCTACATACGATAGCACGTGGAAGGTAAATCTGATTGTAACAGTTGTCACTTCCCCTGTCAAGCGGTATTTGATCGTGATTTGCATTTCACATGCTCCACCGTGGTCTTGTCTAACTTTCGATCCTTCTGAGGTCAAAATCCGACTGTAGCTCATTTTCATCGTGAATTAAATGTGAGCATGTGACATCTCAGGTATATGCATGCGCGGGTTCAGAAAGTTTAGTCAGAGGGGGTCTAAATTGGACAACTTTTATTTTAGTTGATGAGGGGTGGGAGGATCCAAATACCACTTTAAGCGGGCCATCATCGGCCCGCCAGCGAAATGCCATTTAAATGGCGTTTCGCTGGCGTGCTAATGATGGCCCAACATTGAATGCTGGCTTGGTAGCTTCGTGATTTTTCAGGGGATCTGGACCAGGATTGCTAAGAGGCCTTATATTTTTGCGATTTTTCAGGGGGGGGGGGGGGGGGGGTCCGGACCCCCTGTCCCCCTCTCTGGATCCGCACATGATATGCTCATATGACGTCCCGCATACACACACATGTACGCTTTGTTTTTATCTGTATCGCTGAAATACGTTTGATAAAAAATGCAACAACTCAGGTACTTCAAATAGAGTAAGTGCGTTTTTGCTAAATATATGTTATTGTGTGTTTTATAGAAGAGATATCCTTTCTGCTTCCAATGCCTTGAATAGGCTGCATGATTGTGGCACTCCGTGGGGCTTTTATATAACTGGATACTTAAACTCAATACAACACAAATTATTTTGAGTTCAAAACATATATTGAGTACTTATATTCTTGTTTGTTTTCTATTCAATTTTTCCCGACTTTGTTTTTTTGCAAGATTTTTCTGCTTTTTTATTTCTCTGATTTCCATCGTTGCTTTCCTAAGCATTTCAAGTTTTAACTTATGACTTTGTTTTTCTTGTCGTCTCTCCTCTCTCTGTTGTTTACGTTTTGCTTTCTCTTCTTCTAGTTTCTGTTTTTCAGCTTCCTTTTCTTTCAACTCTCGCACAAATTCCTCTGCTGTTATGCATCTAGCCGTTGTTATTTGCTTAGATTTCTTGGCATTAGAATTGGCCTCTTTTACTACGAGGGGAATTTTTAGTATTTCAGTGTTCAATGTAGACACGCTCGCAGTGTTAGCATGTTGTGCTTGATCCGCAGCTCCAGATTCACATGGTTGCATGTGCACCTCTTCATTGGTAGTTGGCAATGGATTCTCAGGTTCCCTGATGACCGAACTGCGGGATGGACCGTATGCTGCATCGCAAATCGCTCGAGGGTTGAAAGGATATATGCCAGTAGCTTTAAAACCACCGGCAATGTTGGGGATGTTCATCTTTCCACTGAACACATCATTGAAGATACTGCAAAAGTCATATCGGGTAATTTGTCTTCCTGGGTTCTGCTTCATGAATACGTCACACGCCTTATCATATGCTTTTTTCATGGGACCAAATATAGTTCTGTCCAAGGGCTGGAGCCAATGCGTTGTATGTGGCGGGAGACAGAACATTTCCACATCATTGCGTTTGGCCAGTTCAATGACTTTCAGTGACATGTGGGATTTATGGCTGTCCATAATCAGAATCACTGGGCGGGCGGCTGGAAGGTGGGTGAGAAATATCTTTTCAAACCACATGTAGAATAAATCTCTATCAATAAATGATTTTTTGCTACAAGCAAATAACGTGCCAGGTGGCGCATTACCAATCAGGCCCTGGCTTATCCTTTCTCCTTTGAATATGATCATGGGAGGCAGTGCTTGCCCTTGAGCACTGACACAGCAAACAACTGATATATTCTCTCCCCTTTCACCACTGGTTTTAGAGTGTACGCCTTTCTTCCCCCTTCTACCAACGATTTTACCAGGCTTGTGTACAGTACTAAATCCTGACTCGTCCATATTGAAGATTTGAGAAGGCCTGTTCTTTAATCCAAAATAACCAAGACATTCGCCCAGTTTGTCGAAATATGTGCTGACTACATTTTCATTGAGCATTGTTGAGCGTGCTGCACTTAGTGACTCTGGTTTTCTCACTGAAATGCAGGGGTGTCTCTGAGAGAAACCTTCAAACCAATCGTAACCTGCAGCTTTTTTCTCTTTGTTGAAGGGGTGAGCAAGGTTGTTTTTCTCAGCCAGTTCATATGCCAACTTACAAATTTCCGTGATAGAAAGGCCAAATCCCCTCTCTTCCATTGTGAGGATATGAGAAACAAGCTCATCTTCTTCGTTTCGAGACAGAGCTGGTGGCCTAGTTGCAGGATTGGTATGATCAAGAGTGGTTAGTCGCCTCACAAGTGTTGTTCTGGGCACACCATACATACGAGAAGCCCGCTTTTTCGACACCCCATTATACCGTACATCATGTAGAGCTTTTTTCATGGACTCTTCTGACCATAGCCCTTGCTTTGGAACCCATGTTTTCTTTTTTCTTGCCATATTCTGTAAAACAGATTGAAGAAGGTATTAAATTGAGTGGCATGTTTTTTGGTTTGTTTGGTTTGATTCTTTACATCCCAGTCAACAAGTTTTCAGTTATGTCGGGATGGATCTTCCTGGGTTGAACCAGTGCTAAGCAAGGATTAATGTGTCTTGCTCAAGGACACAAAGCAGTGACGCGGGTCAGTTTCGAGTCAAACACTCTACTACTTAGCCACAGCGCTCCCTAGGTAGGGGCATAGTCAGACAACAATATAGGTCAGAGGTAAGGTCACATTGACACGAAAATGGTACAACAATCTAGCATAAAAAGAGCACTTACCTCATCCAAGCAGGATAAGTGGCCTAAACGTACATCAGATCCCCTATGTCCACTTACCGCAAGTACTTGGGCAAGGGAACACGAATGCGCGGATCCAGGAATTTTTGTCGGGGGGGGGGGGGGGGGGGGGGGGGGGGGGGGGGGGGCTGGGGGGGAATGCAAGTCCATTTAACACAAACAGCTCTGACAATTTTGTTTCGGGATGATAAGGGGGGGGGGGGGGAGTCCTCAACGTATTTTCAGAGGGATCTAATGATTTATTTCAAAGAAAAACTATAATTTTCCAAGGTTCAAGAGGGGTCCAACACTTTCTAGGGGATCCAACTTTTTCCAGGTGGGGGTCCTACTTTTTCCAAGGGGTGGTCTAGTTGCTTATTCCCTATATAAACCCATATAACTTGTGATTTTCCAGCGGAAGGGGTCCGTACCCTCTGCCCCCCCCCTTGATCCGCGCATAATACATCTCTGAACGTTACCAGTTCTGTTGTGGGAGGGCATAATTCTACAAGGGAACATTCTCTACATTACCCTAGATTGTTCGTTGGGTACATGCACACGTGAAAGTATCGTGTGGGGAGGATGAGGGGGTAACTGCCTATATATGACAAAGTACGGATTTTCGTGCCGAATAGCCCATGTTCATGATTGAAGGCAGGTTTCGAAATACTGGCTCACACACCCAAACCACAATTTCCCTCTCTCCTCCCCCGAGGTAAGTATGCAGATTTCGCAAATTGCCAGGGTCCAATATAGAGAGTGGAAAGAATAGGGAGAGAGAATGTGTCCACTTACCCCGACGGAATGGGGTAAGTGGCCACCTTTAAACTAACGTCGTCTACAACTGTGTCCACTTACCCCAATTACTCGGGGCAAGTGGACACGTCTATGAATTTCGCTATTTCTGTTGTGTTCTTTACTTGAAACGGGACAATTTTGCAGAGGGACACACAAGAGAACATTCGCCACATTACCTGCATATTGCCGTTCACCAACTATTTAGAATTATGAAATATTGAGTTTCAAAAATATTGATACATGCGTCCAAAAAAAAGCATAAAAACGTCAACCGACGTTACGTTGATTACAAAAAATGGTCCCAAAAACAGCATGAATATTCTTGCAGTGTATTGGAACATAAGGCAATGTAATGCCGAAACGATACAATTTCATAAATACAGATGGATTTACAATGGGCATGGTAAATACGTGTTTGGTGAAATCTTATTGACGGCCTCTGTGGCAGTTTTTTTAAAAACTAATACTTCATATAATAAAAAATGTCCACACCAACTTTGACGTTACGTTATTCTTTTTGGCTGTTGCAAGCTAAACTAAGAACCGATGTTCAGATTCTTATATTTTGCTTGTATTTACATTTGTTTTGTTGATAATCCACATCACTCTTTTGAACAGCATCCTATGTATGACCCAGATCAATATTGTGACTATTTTAGGCCTGATACATATAAAATTTCGTGTTTTCGGCTAGCAACATAAAACCTCATGCGACGCCCATTCTAATTTTAGAAACGAACAGAACTTACCCTGACAGGTACTCCAAATAATTATAATACACTCGTTCACCAAATATCCGTCTGCTACACAACACCAGAAAACATGCAGTGACGTCATCTATTTTTGTGACGTATACAATAAAAAATGAAGGTAGGCAACTCCTCCTATATATTTTTACTATATGCGTAAATGTGACCACTTGCCCCAGATGACCACTTACCCCATTTTCCCCTATAAGGATTTTTTTTATAAAAGTAACTAGGCCTTAGTTAAGTGCGTACCAAAAAAATAATTTTCTTATTTCTCAACCAAAACATATGTTGTGGGTACTCAAAAGAACAATCTCAATGAGCCGGTTCTTTTAAGCACCGGCATCATACGTTCAAACTGATGGGTAAGAAAATATTAACAACTTTATGCTCAAAATTTTTATTTATCTAAACCTAGGCTATGACAAATTGTGGAAAACATACCTGTCAAGTTTTGAAAAAATTCCATTGAGGCCACAGCAAGAAAATTGCCATTTTGATCATTTGTAGTGGAGTTAAAAGTGAATCAGAACGCAATTCCAAAGTCATGCTAATTTCTATAGGGGAGATTTTGGTAATTTCTCATTAGAGGTAGTGCCTCCAACTATAATATTGGGAGACACCCTATTTATGGGGAGGATTTGATAGGCATCGGAAAGTCAGGCATTCTAATATCAATATGATTCAGAATGATGGTAATATGGTGCAGTAAAAACACCACATTAGACAGGACACAGCAAAATGTACAACTTGGCATGTTTGTCCACTGAATACGCAGATCAGCCTGCACATCCACTCAGTCTGATCAGTTTTTGCTGTCATTTGCGAAGACTGATCCAGTGGTCAATATTCTAGGCAGGGGCATGGGGAATTTTTTGAATGCCCCCCCCCCTCCTAAGTTTAACTAGGAGAGGGGTATTTCTATATAGAAAAAGAAAAGAAAATATTAAAATTAAAGTAAAATGCTCACTTTTCATCAAAAGTCCCCACTGGTTTTCAAATCCTAGAATAAACACTGCTGAGCTGACTGCACAGAGGCACATGCTGTTTTTGAAATCTAACTGTGCGAACACCCCTGCGAAATTTTGTTCTACAAATTGGAGGTGTTCTAGAACTGTTCTAGAACATTTAGAACTGTTCTAGAACTGTTCTAAACAGGTAAATATGTTCGTTCTAGAACTCTTGTTCTACAACTGTTCTAGAACATTGTTATAGAACAAATCAAACACATTCTAGAACTGATTTCCATTCTATAAGTGTTCTTGAAATATTCTAGAACATTTTTAGAACAAATCAAGAACCAGTAAGTTCTACAAATGTTCTAATAATATTCTAGAACATTTTTAGAACTTTTCAAGAACAAAAAAGGTTGACAGAAACTTCTAAAAAATGCTTCAAATTAAGTTCTAGAACATTTGTCTTACTTTTTAGAACTAGTTAATTCTACAAATATACTAATAAATTCTAGAACATTTTTGAAACTTCTCAAGAGCAGAAAGCATCAGGTAGCTCAGTGGTTGGGCAATGAGACGGTTCTTTTGAGTACCCAAAACATAAAACATGTTTTGGGTGAGACATAAAGAAAATAATTTTCCAATACACACTCTTATCTGGAGGCTTGGTCCTTTGGATGGGGACGTTAACTGGATGTCCCCTTTGCAGGGAAGGTCACCCCTTGTGCAGGTTAAAGAACCCTACGGTAATTTAGATATGGTTTAAATTACTTGAAGGCTTTCATCCTGCAACCTGGAGTGCACAAAGTTCCCTTGCCGATAATACTCGCAAGTAAGGGTCTAGCAGTATATAGAGAAAGAAAGAAAAAAAGGGCAAAATAAGTAAAAGAAAATTCAAATTAAGTTCTAGAACTTATTTAGTACTTTTATAGAACCAGCAAGTTCTAGAAATGTTCTAAAAAGTTCTAGAACATTTTTAGAACATTTAAAGAGGAAACATGTCATAACCAGATGGATGATGGGAAAAACATGGCTGCCAGAATTGGAAGGAAAATGTGGAGGCTCTTCAAAAACATTTGTTTGGGAATTTCTAGATGACAAACATGATAGTAGTATTGACTGAGACAGTGAGTAGACCTGAGAAACAGTTTCTCTAAGGTTTTTAATGTTGATTAATGGTGGGGTTGTTGTTTGTAAGTTTTTTTAGCAAATGCAAGACAATGTTTTGAAATGGGTGGGGTAATACAGGGTGGCATGTTACCACAATGAGAAAATGATCATGGCTTAATTACTATAAACAGAGGTTGAGCAGTTAACATCCAATAAGTTTTCCAAAAACTACAATGTTACAATTTTGCAATGAATATGTTATTTATTTTTCAATTCACTGATAATTCAGGAGAAATATTTTACTGAAATTTACTGAACCAGCAAGTTCTACAAAAGTTAAAAAATGTTCTAGAACATTTTTAGAACAGTTCTAGAACAAGCATGTCATTATCATTTAACCAGATTGATTTTGGGAAAAACATGGCTGCCAGAATTGGAGGGATTATGAAGGCTCCCCAAAAAGCACTTGTGGCAGTTTCTAGATGGCAAATTTGACAGTATTATATAGTCTGGGACAGTGAGTAGGCTTGAGACACAATTTCTTAAGTATTAATGTTAATTGTTGCTGTAGTTGCTGTTTTTCCAAGGTCAAATGCATGACAATGTTTTGAAATGGGTGGGGTAACAGTGTGGCAATAACTAACAACATTTAGGCCAACTTAGGGCCCCTATAATAATTCTCCTCCAGTTGATGTTTATTTATTTATTGTGTCACCTGCATTTGGGGATTACTTATTGGGGTTTTAAACCAATGTCAACAGTTTTCCAGATATAAGGTAGCATTCGATGGAATCTTATTTCCAAACCCTATATGGGACATTTTTGGGGAGGTGTTCTACAACTGTTTTAGAAAAGTTCAGATTTTTTAGAACAGTTGCAGAACAAACCACTAGAACATTCCTGAAATTGTTCTTAAACTATTCTAAAATGCTCTAAAATAATTCAGGGGCATTAATAGAATGCTTTATATGACATTTTTGAAGAGTTGTTCTACAGTCTTTCCAGAAAATTTCTAAAGGTTTGTTCTGGATCAGTTCTAGAAAAAGCCAATGATTATTCTAGAACAGTTCTAGAACAAACCATTAGAACATTTCTGGAATTGTTCTGGAACCATTCTAAAAATGTTCTAGAATGATTCAGAGACATTTTTAGAACGTTAAATGGAACATTTCTAGGGGTGTTCTACAATTGTTCCAGAAAAATTCTAAAGATTTGTTCTAGATCAGTTCTGGAACAAACCAAGGTAAGCTCTAGAACAGTTCTAGAACAAACCATTAGAACATTTCTGGAATAGTTCTGGAACCATTCTACAGATGTTCTAGAACTATTCAGAGACATTTATAGAACGTTAAATGGGACAATTTATGAGGGGTGTTCTACAACTGTTCCATAAACATTCTAAAGATTTGTTCTGGAACTGTTCTAGAACAAACCAAGGTTAATTCTAGAACATTTCTAGAACAAACCATTAGAACATTTCTGGAATAGTTCTGGAACCATTCTACAGATGTTCTAGAACTATTCCGAGACATTTATAGAACGTTAAATGGGACATTTTATGAGGGATGTTCTACAATTGTTCCATAAACATTCTAAAGATTTGTTCTGGAACTGTTCTAGAATAAAATTGATTTGTTCTAGAACTGTTCTAGGAAAAGCTTGTAGAATTTTCTTGAACTTTTCTAGAACAAATTTTTTGACCTCGGCTAGAACAATTGTAGAACAAAAAATTGTCCCATTTAACGTTCTACATCTGTCCCATAAACATTCTAGAACATATCTAGAACAGTTCTAGAACATAGTTCTAGAAAATTCTAGAATAATTTTAGAACATTCTAGAACAGTTCTAGACCATTTCGCAGGGGAATACCAAGTAGTACCTTTTGCTGTGCCTTCAACTGGCTTCATTCAATTATTATAATTCAAATGTCCCAGTTTTACTATAACTGAAAAAGTTGAAGAATTTTTTGGATACTGAAGTCTTTGAAAATTTACCCAACTTTTGTCTGTTTGGCTCAAAAACTCAAATGTCCACTTTAAAGGGTTAGAATTGCAAACTTTAAACTTATAAACTACTATTACACCAGAATAAGAAGTCCAATATATAGTTAAATTAAAAAAACACATGTTAAAACAGATACCACGTGGGCCTCTTCATAGGAAAATCTGATTTTTTCGCATGCAGTCAACAAATGTGCAGACCATGCTGCACATCCGGGCAGTCTGATCAGCACCTTTGTTATTCAGTTTCTAGAAAGAATATTAGCTAAAGTTGCTATACACATATTAATCTCAACATTTTAACTAGCCTCTGTAGCTGAGCAGACTGGTTTGAGTCCTGGTCATAAAACCTGTAGAGATGAGGTAAATATGATATTTAGCATGTTGTCATTGTTTTTGCTTTCAATGCCCCTAACAATAAATTGCACTGTTTTTGATGTGTGTATGATAATCATCAGGCCTCTAGATAGGAGTGCCTAGTTAAACATTAATTTTCTTATTTCTCAACTGAAACAATGTTGTGGGTTCTCAAAAGAACCATCTCAATGAGAACCCAAAACATACATTACACCGCATGGATAAGAAAAAATAAACATTTTTATTATGCTCACATTTCTTTCTTTATCTAAACCTATGACTTACTTCTTTTCCTGGAATGGTTTCTGCAGCTGTCACAATTTTATCATATAACTCTCCACTGGTGAATGTCCTCTCTGCTGCCATGCCTTTGGTGAAGTAGTGTGTAAATGTGTTTGTGAAGTCTTCCATGGAATCAATTGTCACACTATCTAGCTGCTGACCTGGTTCTTGGTTTAAAGCTTGCATCAAGGCTACACCAGAAACTATTAGATCAATGTCACAATTTATCCTGAAGTAAAAGATAAACTTAGAAAGTTCCATTTTGCTTGGATGCCCTGGCCAGTTGCACTTCATTAAATGAGATACGGTTAAGAATAGCAGGGCTGTGGAAATACCATGCCCAACTTGTCCAACCTGGTCCCATCTCATTCATGACAAGTTAGATAGTTATTATAAAGTATGGTTAAGCTGGGCTGGGCAGGGTTGCAACACCTGAAAGAAATGTGAATTAAACAGCAAATGTTGTAGAATTACAAACTTACACCTTTCCATGTTTGAAATTAACAACATTTGTTTTAAATAAGAATTCAACATTTCTTGTTTACCCTGAAATATAGGAATATATAGGACTGTCTCCAAATATAGGAATATATAGGACACTTGACACCCTGCATACTTGGCCAAAAAAGTGGTCAAGCACTTGCAGGGCCATTGACAACGGCCTTAAAGTTGGTAGGGACCCACTTCACTCCTCTATCCCAAATTAAAGAATGTGTGCAAATCCAGAGGGGGGGGGGGTGCAGGGGGTCCAGACCCCCCTGAAAAACACACAAAAATATAGGTTTTGAAACTTTCTTAGCAATACTGGTCAGGATCCCATAAAAAAAATCACACAGCTACCAAGCCAGCGCTCAAAGTTGGGCCATCATCGGTAATGGCAAAACGCCATTTATATGGCATTTCGCTGGCGTGTCGATGATGGCCTGTTTTAGTGGTTTTCTGAACCTCTCTCCCCTCACTTAAAAAAACTTCAACAAAAAGATACATCAGAGTTGGACCTCCTCTGACAAAACTTTCTGCATCCCCACACTATTATAAACATATATGACAAGAATATCTTAAAACTTTTGTTTAAGATAGGATAAGATAAGCTTTATTTTGAGTCGGCAAGACTGTTCCAAGGCGGTGCTTCTTTTGTGGATCATTTTTGTAATTTCTGTCTTGTTTTGTTATGCTTTCTTGCACGTCTGTTTATTAATGCCTTGTAGTCACCTGCTGGGATAGTGCTGACCTCTTGGCTCTCATTTGTAATGTCTAATTGTGAAGTTGTCACTTTCCCATTGGTATCCTGGGTCAGGTGTGGTGTTTGATTGTATCGATTCCTGATCTTTGCCCTCTTTCTTACTATAAATATAACAGAATTGACAAGCCCAAACACTACGTCATAAAGCAATATCATCCAGAGGACCAGAACACTACGGTATTTATCAGAAAGCTGGTAAATACTCTGGTTAGCAGTAAACTGTTGTTTACCTGTATTGGACAAGGAACAGCACATGTTTTATTGCGATTTAAAACACATTTATTTCATAAAAAAATTCAAACCAGTTGTTTCTATAGTTTGATCATTGATCTATCAAATGATGTGTTTTTACACATATTTTATCGTCATTTATCAAAAAGTTCGGAGATTAAAATGTCCGTCATCGGACAAAAACACTGAAGCGGGGAACATTTTTTTAAGCAAACCAAAACTGATATTTAAGTAATTATTTTTTCGCAAGAAAATGATTGTTAATCAATGTCCTATACTTATTCTACATATCCAAATCAAAATAGAGCTTAACTATTGTTTAAGATGCTGTTATCTCACGTCAATGTTGGCTCAGCTCTATAAAAATTGCATTGAGCGGAAGGTTTTTTTGCCCAACACAATAAAAAGTTTTGTTTGATTTGATTCTTTATGTCCCATTAACAATCTTTCAGTTAAACAGGGACAGGTCTTCCTGGGTTGAACCAGTACTAAGCTAGGATAAATGTGTCTTGCTCAAGGACTACAATGCAGTGAAGCCGGTGAGGCTCAAACCCGCAGCCCCTTGGTCTCGAGTCAAGCACTCTTCCACTGACTGCACGAGTCAATGCACCCCGTCAATAAAAAGACACTTGGTCAAAATTGTTATCACGTAGTCAATAAGCCAGGATGAAAACAATAACATTGGACTGGTCTATAACATGCTCTTTATTATGCACCAGTCATTTGCAACCACGTCCCCCCGAGGGCCGGGGAATAGCGGGGATTGATTTTTCTATGATTTTTCCATATGCAAAGCTCAGGTAAAATCCCTGCACTGCAGGGACTTTGTTTTGGTCAAATCCCTGCTAAAAGTCCCCGCTCCTTGGGAATTACTTCCTGATTTGTGGGCATTTATTTTGAACCCCTGCAATAAACCTACTACAAAGTCGTACTGATAAAATAAAAAACAACAACATGGAACCTGGTGACATTCTTCTGTTCACCTCCAAATTTTTTCATCCGAAGGGTGGCAACTGATAAACTAGATATGACTGAAATTTATTCTAAATGGACATCCATTCTTCTTAATAGAATTCGATTTTTTGTCATTCTAAATCACATAAACAGCCAGAATAAAACAGTTCTTCAAATTACTCTTGATTTGTTGTCTTTCTGCCATATTGAAATCTCGCATCTCGCTATACTTCAAATCCTGTCAAAACACCGCACTATATCCCAGTAAAACCGCACAGCTATTTCTCCCACTGTTTTGGGGGGAATCAAAAGCCAGGCATATCCAAGGCATTACCGCGACACCTCAAAGGTAAAATCATAGTACAGGTACTTTAGCCCCGCTATTCCCAGCCCTCAGGGGGGGGGGGGGACGTGGTTGCAAATGACCGGTGCATTAGCTTTTGAACCGACTATTTATTTACCCAACAGCTATCCTTTGGAATGGGTTTTGGGGTTTTGAAATCTGGGAATTCCAAGCATCTATAACAGCTTGGTCCACGTGGTCTTGGTCTGAACTTGCTAGCTTCCTCCTCTTCCCATAGTAGAATGCTATGGCAATGACAACGAAAGCAAACAGCGTTCTTCTCGAAAACATTTCCACTCTTTTCAGCAAAGACACATCACACACAGTGACCACACAACGCTTCCTGTAGCCAATGGAAAACCTGACACAAAAAAGAGTTCTATATCTTGGGATATATTCTATGCCCAAATTTTAAAGAATTTATATTTTGTAACAAATATGAAATTGGCTAGTATTTTTTATACGGTAAAATTGGTTTTAAGCTAGTTAATATGCATAATTAGAAATATAAATTTTCAAATATCAATGCGCGTTGTTTACAATTTTGTCAAGATGGACGACGACACCATGAGTTTAGAAGTTTGGCAAGGAGATTGGGACCTTCCTTCGGTTGATTGCGATTGTCTCGCGGTCCTGGTAAATCAATACACTAACTTATTCTGTTAACATATCCAGGAAAACCTTCCCGTTTGTGTAAATTCCTGTTTTAGGTCAGAAAAATGCCTTGTAATATGACCTTTTAAAGAAAAAAATGTACCCCACCCACAGTAATTTACAAGTGTTGACTTTTCCAAAAAGTTGGAATATGAATTAGTGCGTTTAAAGTTCTCGCTTCCGTTCCAAAAAGGTACCACCAGTGACAATTGGTTGTGCACCTCTGGTTAGTGATGGGCCGATGACCGCCTATAGTCAAAAGTCAGTTGGTTTGGGCTTCCGATTGCGACAATCGTTTGTAAAATGATGCAATCTATTGTAATCGGTTCCTGATCATTAGTCTACAGGCTGTGCTGAAATCTGCCTGTTATGATCTCCATATAAACCAATTCAACTTCGTTGAGAAAACACAGTTTTTTTCTGTTTATATAAATAAAAGCAGTTTTCGCAAGTCAAACGTGATCGGTAAAGCAACATGACAATAACCTGCAAAAGTTCCAAATGGAGCGTCTGTGGTTACCGCCGTACGATTCGATAAAATGTCTGCTGTTCCAGTTTTTGCACCCAAGTCTGTGGTTACTGCTATGATTGGATAAAATGTCTGCTGTTCCAGTTATTGCACCTGCTTATTAAAAGCGGATTCATACCAATGTCAAATAGAAAGAATACAAACAAAAAAGTTCTTTTTCTTCCCAATTCAGTTCATCTCTTGGGTGACGGGGTATTATTGAACTGTTTAGCAACGAAAAACATTCAATTCAGATAAAAAAAAGCCGGGAGCTTTTAGTTAAATGACAGTGGCTATTTTCCGTAATGGTGGTGCATTTATTGGAAATGTTGAGGCCCCCAGGGGGGGGGGGGGGTTGTGCTCCCTTGATCCCTGAAAATGATGCTTTTATCTCCCCGTCTCCCTGCAAATAATATCCTCGTCTCCCTAAAAGTATTTGCCTTCGCTCCCCAAATCCCCAAAAATATAAGCCAATTCTCCCTAAAATGTTTTTATCTTTCCGAAGAATTAAAATCACATACTTAAAAACTATGAAGCTATATAAGAGCGCATGACTTAATGATCACTTAATATTTTGTCTTATACATGAAAAGACAGGTCTTTGTCATGGAATACATGACATATAAAAGCCATGGAATGCATGACATATACTTAATTTCAATGAAATGCATTATATATCATAGATAAAATTGAGTTGTGTTCTAGACTCTAGTCCAATTTGTTTAACTAAGGTCAGGATCAAGATGCTCATGATTATTTATTATAGATGTAGTCTGGCAGTCAACATTTTCGAAACAGTCCGATTCTGTCTAGTCAAAATGTGTCTAAAGTGTTCTGATGGTATTTTTAGTCCTTTACACGTACCATAAAAGCACAAACTTAATTTTAATCAACATAAGAAATAACAAATAAAATGCTACAAACAAAAACATAAACTGAATGTAGCTAAGCATATGTGATCACTTATAAAAGGTATAGGGAATCGATTGTACTATCAATAGCTAGTTGGTTTAGTCTTTCCCATTCTAAACCGATAATCGATTGTAATTTCAAACCGATGGCCCGTCACTACCTCTGGTTTACCAGGCACAGTTTATGATGTAACACTAAATTAAGCAACAAGTGACGTCAACACATGAATCTTGGTACTTATTGCATATACATCATGGGACAAAAATATTATTATATTGCACTTGTCCTGTAGGACGAGTGACTTACAATTTTACTCATCCTGCAAGCACATGCACTTGTCCTTTAAAAGTGTATGCAATAAAGAACATAAGGGAGTAATATGACTTCTTCGAGGAATTCTTTCCAAAGCACTCATCCTACAGGACGAGTGCTTTGGAAAGAATTACTCATCCTATCTAGATTTCACTGGTAATTACAAGCAGACGAGTGGAATTTTTGTCCCCTGACATGTGTAACAAAAGTCTGAACTCATAGCATACTGTGTATTTTTCATGATTTTTTTGTCTTCTGCTAATTTTTTTTAAATCATTTTTTATTTAAAGTTTTTTCATGAATACCTAATAGGGTGTCAAGCAGTTTGGATCCAGATCTGGGTCCAATCTGTTTGCAATGTTAACCAGCAGACAACAAAATTTGCTGATAGCAGGTAAAGAGTAAAACACCCAACAAGGATAGAGGTCCAAAGTTTATTGATCTACATCCATACTGTGAGCAGTAAAGACTCTGGTGACTCAGTGGTGAGTGTAAGAACAAAAAAAAACTCATAATGTGCTGGCTCATCTGACTCACTTGTCTTTCAGGCTTACTGCCATTTCTCTGGTGTTCCAGTGAAGGTTAAGAAAACAAACAACCCTTGGAGGTCTCCAACAGGTGGGTTGTTCACATGTTACAATTCTTTGCATTCTTAATTGAATTTTAAGGGAAAAATACTACCCTAGTTCAGTGTATAAACATAGGCCAAGATAGGCAAAGGGAGCTCAGTGGCTCAGAGGTAGAGTGCTTGACTCGAGACCGAGGGGCCGCGGGGTCGAGCCTCAGCGTCGTTACTGCGTTGTGTCTTTGAGCAAGACACATTTATCTTAGCTTAGTACTAGTTCAACCCAGGAACCCTTGTCCTACATGCCCATATTGTGTCAATAATTTACAAATGGAAACAGTCAAAATTTTCTACTCGTCCTGTAGCATGATGTACTCCCATGTGTGGATTTTCCCAGCCCTGCCTTCAGTGCCTTGATATGTACATGAATTATCCAATTTATACATCAAACCAGATGTTGGGGATCGAAGTGGCTCAGTGGTCAAGTTTTTGACATGAGGGACTCTCTAATTTCCTTAAAAAAATTATTTAGAGCTGGTGCACACAAAAAAGCAATGCTGCTTACATGAAACCCCTATATTTTCATATTGTTGAAACTGTAGTCAGCACACTTCAAATACTTTAAGCAAGTAGACTGTATTGTCTCTGCTTTTTGTAAATTACCGTAAAGCAAAAGTTGCTTTCTTTCAAAAGTCTTTTAATACACACAAAAATATAATTCCTCACATTCATGAGTGATCTTGGAGCAATGATAACAGCACATGAATATGCATTTTTGTTTATTGTTGTAACAACAGCTTATGTCATAAGTGGATGAGATCCGTATGATGGCTTAAAGTTTTATCCATCAGACAGGAGAAGCTTGGGATCAAACCTAAGACCCTGGTTTACAAGATGAGTGATTAATACAAAACCACTGCACCAGGGCAACACCAATGATGCCAGTATTTTTTTTATTGTTTATTTCTGATGTAAGCTTTGTTCTCTGAATATTTGCATCAGTTTTAACAAGTACATTGTTGGAATCTACAGGTCTACATGATTATAGTTACTGTAAATGTACTAATTTTTTTTAAAACTAGTTGCCTGCTAAAAACGCCTAGACAAACAGTGCAGACCCAGATCATACTGCTTATGAAGTAGTCTGATCAGGGTCTTCCATGTTTGCTATTCTGACACGCATTTTGTGAATTCCAGCCTTTTATTTAGGAACAGAACAGGAAAAGCGTTCAAAATTTTAGAACTATTACCATAACAAATACAGGGTTTGCAAAGGCTTGAAAAGTACTTGAATTTAGAGGGCTTTCTTGAAAAGTCCTCGAAAATTAAATCTGCCTTGAAAATGAATGGAAAATCACTCAAAGGCCTTGAAAAGTCTCTGAATTCTACTATTTTCTGAAGGACTTAGCACTGTTGATAGAGACCTAAGTCAGTATAAAATTGTGGTGCCTTTATTTGGTGCAGCATATGCTGCACCAAATATAGGCACAACAATTTTACACTAATTTTCCAGTACTAATGTCTCCATTATCTCAGTATAGCATTTTTGAAGTACACTTAGATCAGTATTTTTATAAGCATTAAGTCCTTGAAAACTGTTGGAGAGGCTTTTAGAAGTCCTTGAAAAGTCATTGAATTTTACTCATACTTGCCTGTACGAACCCTGAAATAGATTTAACCCAAATGAGTTTCATAATTTGTACATTTGTATGCAGCCTTGTTTTTTTTATAGGTCGTTTGCCAGTGATGAGAGATGGTGATGTTACCGAGACCAAAGTTGCCAATATATTCACTCTCTTAAGAAAACAGGTACTGCACATAATAATGCAACACTGATAATCAAGACATAGTCATTATTAAATAGTCATGATTTTTATATTAGTGATAAACTGTGCGACGATAAATGGAAATCACCATAAATCACCATGAAATAACAGAAATCACCAGAAATAAATTGAAAATCACCATTTTATTGTTGATTATATGCCATAATATGATCAGAATTAGTATAATAAGCTTATTTCCAGTTTTGTTTTTAAATAAATTGTTAAAAGTGTATTAATTTCACTTTCAGATCAAACACACAGCAAAATCGCTGAAATCACCAAAATGACTGTGAGATATTTTAAAATGATTGTTTTCTCCAAAAGACCCATTTGTAACAAGCATAAGATCATATTATGGCATATAATAAACAATACAGTGGTGATTTCCTAATTATTTCTGGTGATTTTGGTTAATCGTCAGACCCAAAATTTGAAAAATGAAGATTCAGATCAGTTCAAGTATCTGCACAGCCTGATCTGTATCATTATTATTCATAATCATTGCTTTCATGTTAAATTTTAGTATGTATAGACTTGTCAAATCCAAATTTCGGAGATTCTAAGAATCTCCAAAATTTGGATTTAGTAAGTCTATACTAACATTCACTTTGAAAGCGAAGAAAAAGGTTTTTCTGAACAATCTAGCTAGTCTCTCTAGCTTAGCAGACTGCTCAGCTACAGACACTAGCTAGAATTTCTAGAAAGTTAGAATTTAGAAAGTCTCTGTAGCTGAGCAATCTGCTAAGCTACAGAGACTAGCCAGAATGTAAAGATTTTTTCATTACATTACTCTGCAAATAGCCAGTGTTCATATGCCATGGTATGGTAAAATGGTCTCTTCAAGCACTAACAATCATATATAATACAATTATTTCATGCCTGTTTGTAGTATAGTCAAAACTATTACCCAAGGTGCCGTGGACAATCTGATGCACTTTTGCACAAAGCCGAAGGCCGAGTGCAATAGTGCATCAGGTTGTCCACAGAAACCGAGGGGTAATAGTTTGACTATACTACAAACAGGCATGAAATAACTTTTTTATTACCCAACCCATTTGATGAAATACTTAGCAGCGTTCCTTGCATGGAGTTGCTTTAAGACAATGCGGTTTTGTTGCAAAACAAAAAAATTCACCAAATCTGCTCAATTTTTGTCTCAAAATGTTCTGCTCATTCTAACTAAGAAAACGGATACCAACACTTTATGTTTCTGACCATAAACAAGAGAGTTATTGGAATTAAAAGTTGCCAAGCCTTGCCTTATTTTCACCTCTCCTTCCATAAAGGAACCATATGCGCATCATTGTCACGCATGTCAATAAGTGCCTGTGTGTTTTTAACAGGGAAGTGGGAAACCAGGCCATGGTGTAGTGCCAGCCAATAGTCAAAAATATTGACTGGTCAATAGTTCAGTGACTCATGACATAGCAAAAATAGACAATTACTCCGTATATAGACGGCTTAGTAATAATCAATATTAGCCCTGTCACAATAAAGTTTGGATACTGGTAGCCCATATATAGTATGAGTAGGTTTACAAGTAGTCCTACTTTTCCTTCTATTTAGACCTCTTCCTGTATTTTTCTACTTTTCTTCTGAATCAGTAAACTCCTACTTATTTACCAAAAAAAAATACCTAATTCATACCTGTACATGTAGTTGGTTTCAGGAAAAACCAAGATTGCGAGATTTTATCATTTACTCTACAGCTTCTGGGGCCTAGGCATCCCCCACATCCCAAGCCTAATATTAAGTGGTACACCTAAACATATTCAGCAACTTTCTGTCATCTCTTGGCACTGTAAGCCTGAATGAGAGGTCTCAACTGCGACTTTCAAAATCATTTTGTATTACTGTACTGTAAACTTGTAGTTTTGGTTGAGAAATAAGAAAACTAATTTTTAATAATTCACTCTTATCAAGGGGCCTGAATAAATGGTTATCTGGTTTCTTAACCACAAATGCATACTGATGAGATGCCTCATTTGATGGCATGTTATCTGGGTCTACACTGTTTTGTCAATGAACATGTTTGCAGTATACAAAGGATCAATCATTATCAGCTTTGAATGGTTTGCTACCCTGTTTAAATCTGTAGACATTTGTATTTTGTTTCATGAAATTAGGTTGTGATACTGGTAGTTAGGCCAATTTTGAACTCAGACGGATCAAAGATCAGACGATTCGAATTGACAGCACATGAAAGGGGAAACAGGTAGAAACCGTTATAAAGCGGTATATAGGTGTTTACATAATACATTATATAGGTAACTTTAGACCACTTACACAACGTTCCCTGTGGCTCAGTAGGTAAGCAAGACTACATTAACTTTAGTCTTATAAGGTGAAAGGACATAAAATGCGAGTTTGAGTCTCGGTCAGGATTTTTTTTTACTTTTAGTGTGTGTGTTTTTGTTTTTTGTTGTTTTTTTTGGGGGGGGGGGGGTGTTGACCGCCCCAAGACGGTGCTTCTTATTTGCCAGCGTGTGTGTGTTATTTTTAGCTCTTTATATATTTTTTTCATCATGGTAAATATTCTATTTCATAATTTATTAAATTTCAGGTACATGTGCAATGAATTTCACATTCCCTCTGTCTCGCTGGCAGTGTCAGTATCGGAGCTGCAGTCGGAGTCCGACGCAAGATCTATCACCACTGGCTCATGCTCTTCCTCTACCGCAATCTCCTTTCTCCAGTAAACCTGTTCTATCGACAAAACATGCTCGACACACTTCGCCCATTCACCAGGTGTGATGCCTCTTATGCCCTCTTCAATTAGCTCCTTGATAGCAGTAAGGTTGAAGGCGAAATTCTTCCTCGCAATGAAACCTGAAAAAATAATAGAAACACATTAGATGATACAATTTGCCGCAGAGTAGTCAAAATAAAATTGATCGTGTTATGAAGATAGCAGGAAAATAATATTGTAAAGTTCTGAACCGTGGGCCGCCATTACCATATACACTTTTATAATACTTTCAAGAATGAGGTGACAACTTCTTTTTAAAACTTTTTGAAGTGCATTTCATAGTTTTATATTTCGCTGTTACTGTCACACAAATTTTAATCACACAAAATATGTACAAAAAGCACGTATTTCATATTTTCGCATTTTCAGCGGTTGTATGCTTTTACACAATTTTCTAATCATGAACGAAAAAAATATCAAGGAGCGCATGTAACTTGCCTTTTAGGTTTCCCCAAATCAGTTCAATTGGATTGAACTCAGCATGGTAGGGTGGTAGTCTCAGACATTGGTGCCCATGTCTCTTCAAAATGTCATCCGCCACATAGACAGGCTTTGCATTTTGCTTGCACAGCTGCAGAAGCTCAACCTTCACCATCGCTGGTCTGTAGGTGATGTTGTGGCGGTCCAGCCAGGCCTGCATGTCTGCCTTTCGTGTCGCCATGGTCAGGCATCTGTCCATCTGAACGTTGTGGTAGGAGGCGTTGTCCAGGACTAGTACGGTGTTCTCTGGAATATTTGGGATAAGTTTCTCAGTGAGCCATCTTTGGAAGTTCTGGTGGTTCATTTCAGAATGGTAGTCTCCATCAGAGCTTCCAGCCTTAAATACCAGCTTTCCACCTGGGACAAAACCGTGTTTGTTTCCAGCATGGAGCACAATCATTCTTTCACCTGAAAATATACAAACAGAAACTCATCTATAAGACTTTTACATGCTGTTTTGGTTCAGATGCATGTTTTTAGATTGAAAGTATAATGTACAAAACAGAATATTTGTTTTGTTAACTATTTTAACTGCCAATCCATAATGAGCGTTCTTCAGATATTCTTCTGGAATGGATAGTTTGCTGCTCTTGCAAAAGATGACGTATTCTGGTGCATCTGCACTGTAAAAAAATAACTTCACACAAAATTTGGTGGCAGCTTAGCTGCCACTGCATTTGTTTAAACCACAGTTTCAACTCCTTTAACGCTTTTCTGTTCGATTGAAATTATCCAGAGAACAACAACAACAATAGCAAGTGGGAATATTTGATTTGTATCACTGGTGTAATGATGGTCTTAAATTGTTTAGTAGAAAAACAGGTGTAAGTTTACACCAAACAGGATGGCAGCTCAGCTGCCGCATCTGGTTTTTTTGTGTGTTTTTTTTTACTTACACGTTGTTTTGCAATGTAGACCTTTACCTAAAAAGACAAAGTAGTTACTATTTTGCCTTTTTCAGGTAAAGATCTACACTGCAAAACAAAGTGTAAGTTAAAAAAAAACACACACGAGAGGCGGCATTTTTACCTTTAGAGAAGGGAACATTGGCTCCAACGTCACCATTTTGCCAGGTCTTTGAGACTGTGTGATTACTGTGGACATAGGTTTCGTCTGTGTATACTATGTTGCATCCCGCTTCCCGCAGCTGACGGATCTTCCGCAGATACCGAATTCTGCTGAGGACGACATCACCTCTCTCCATCAACAGCTTACGGTTGGTTTGGCTTTTCCTGTAGGTAAATCCCAGCTGCCGCATGTACTTTCTCAGGATACTCTTGCTGCCGGTGTAGCCAATGTCTTCCTGCATTGCTGTTTGAATGTTACTGAGTGTTGGTAAGATTCTCCTTTCCGAATACATGGCATTGACAGTCCTCCGCAGAACCCCCAAGTCAAATTCGTCAAGTTGGACCCTCTTTGTTCTCGGCAGTTCGGGTTTCTCCTCTTTTGTCTTGTCTTGTTTCATCAACCGCTCGATGGTACTCTTGCTGACCCCGGTCATTGTGGAAGTCCTTTCCTTTGCCTGATTCAGAGATATTTTCAGTCCATCTTCCTTCTCCTGTTTGCAAAAATTATGAACACTACGAATGATTTCTTTCGCATCTGCACTGTATCGGTATGGTGTTTGCTTTGCCATGGCGTCGAATGAAATAGATTCGTTTGCAAATGAATTAAGCACGCGCCAAATTATGCACGTGCCTTCACGTATAACACGAGAAGTTCAATTTTCTCGAAGAAAAAAGGATACGTTAAAGGGAAAAAAATCTTTGGGACTCGAACTCTGGGATTCGACCTCTGGGACTCCAACTCAGAACCTTCCAAAGAATATTAAACCACGACGTTGACCGCTCGACTAAGCCTGCAGTTGCTGTATTGGTCATGCCGTTACCTATTAATTGAAAGTTTTGTTACGTCGATAGCACTAAAGTAGTAAGTATTTGGCGAGAAATTACCGTTACAATCTTATTTACCTTTCTCGTGCTCCTAAGTAGACTCGTCTGACCTTTGATCCGTCTGAGGTCAAAATTGGCCTATAGTCCATTATATGGGCCGCATCGCGACAAAACCTGTCTTCGGGTTTCCTTTAACGCAAGATTCAAACCAGCATGCTCAGCTACAGAGACTAGCTAGAAAATTGAAATTTTGTTCGTAGCAAGTCTAGATATGATCCTTTCAAAAAAGCGAATAAGCAAGGCGCCGATAAGACTGTGTGGATGCACAGGCTGGTCTGTGCCTTTGTTGTTTGCAAACCTCGGAAGACAGGTTTTCTCGCGTTGGGGCCCATATAGTATAAGGGGTCTCATTGACAACTTTCAAAATTATTTAGTAATTATCTGTACGCTTGTATACAAAAAGTTATGAGTGTTCCTTTTGTTTTTCAGAAATTAGGCTGTGATTTCAACTTGTCCAATAAACAGAGTGCTGATGTAGTGGCGTTTATTTCAATGATGGAGGAGAAACTTCTACCTGCTTTGGTAGGTACCCTAACAAGAATAGCACTAGCTTACATGGGTGAAAGTTTTCAGGATTTATCCTGAATTCAGGATTTTGAGGCAGACTTTCCAAAGAAAGTCAGCCTCAAAATGCTGAATTAGGCACATTATAACAGCTTCTCTGTAATATTATAAGTTTATCTGGCAACAATTGACCATTTAAACTTGAAATTGTTATTTTTTTTGTAGGCATACAGTAAGTTTTAAGATTTGAATTTAAAAAGTTCAGGATTTTGAAAATGTTAAGCTTTCACCCATGAGCTTAGCCCTAGATGAGATTTATTTCAACCAATAAATAAAGGTCTAAACAAACTTAATTTGTTAGCGTAAAATTATGAATATTTAATACCCATCAGTTTTAACATATGTTTAGGATGCCCAAATGAACCACCTCATTGAGATGGTTCTTTTGAGTACCCACAACATATGTTTAGGTTGAGAAATAAGAAAAATAATTATAAACTACACACTCTTATCTAGGGGTCTGAGTAAATGGTTATTATTTTTTTTATCTCCCCCCCCCCCCAAAAAAAAAAAAAAATCAGGTTTGGTGCTCTTTTGGCTCCATTTATCTTCTTACACATATGTTTAGATAAGCAAAGATTTTTAGCATAAGATTGTTACTATTCACTTACCCATCAGTCTGAACAGATGTTTTAAGTGCTCATAAGAACCGTCTCACTGAGACCATTTGTTTTAAATATGTTTTGGTTGAGAAACAAGAAAACTAATGTTCAATTGCCCACTCTTATCTAGAGGTCTGCTACATTTTGTGTTCTAGTTGCATACCTGGTGGATTGACAGTCAAGCTTACGTAGATATCACAAGACCCTGGTATGCTAAAGCTTCACCATTCCCACTCAACTTCTTTGTGCCAGGAAGATGGCAGAAATGGGCCAATCAAAGGGTGTATGTAGCTAAAGGTTCAGAAAATATAACAGAAACAGATATAGAGACCAAGGTAGGTAGGAAATAAGCTGCAGGGATTTTCCTGTCTTTCTGAAGTTGGAGCCAGGGGCCTGTTGAATTTTCGAAAAAAGCATTTGAAACATCAAAATTGGGGAAATTTAGAAGAACTGGACCACTAAAAAGCATATAAGAAATTATCAGTGTAAAGCATTCATTGCTTTTATAATTGCCCTTCATAAAAATTCATGAAAATTTTTTCATAAAAATAGCAAAGTTACGGATGCATGAAAATTTGCATAAAAATCACATTTTTATGCAAATTTTCATGCATCCGTAACTTTACTATTTTTGTTCCGATTTTCATGAAGTTTTCACCAAAATGTTGAACCTGAAATTGGGAATGATATACACCATTTCAAGGAGTTTTTACTTATTATTGAATTGGGAACAGGCCAATATTCACCCCCAAATTAGGCCTAGGAAAATCCTTGGGCTATGTTATAAATTATGAAAACCAAACTCTAATGACTTTAATAGCTATAGCTTAGAACTTAGATAAATGCCATTGTTTAGACTGAAAATGATACATTCTTTCAGTCTTGATCTGGGTCCAAACTGTTTACAAATGTTTTCTGAAGACAACAAAAGTTGCAGCTACTAAGGAAAGAGTACAGAAACGTTTTAAAGCAGTTTTCAGATAATGAAATAATTTGTAAATTTCAGCTTGCAACACCTTGCCATAAGTAATAGATCATTCCAAAATGGGCAATGATACGATAAAACCCGTCTTAGGGGTTGGGGATCATATGAGGCTCAAATCAGCCTGCTTATCTAGCAGGACAAGCTAAAGTATTGAAAAGTTTCCAAATTATCCTTGTAGGGATTGAACAGCAAAAATGCTGATCCGACTGCGCAGATGTGCAGGCTGGTCTGCAGCTTTGTTACTCACAATTCAACAAAATCAGGTTTTCTTAGGACGAGGCCTTATATGAAACAACAGTTTAATTTTGTCATACCTTGTTTAACTTCGCATTATTCAATGGGTTATTTTTCAGATCTACAAAGATGCTAAAGAGTGCCTCAATAATTTATCACAGAAGCTCGGTAAAAATGAATATTTCTTTGGAAACTCGTAAGTAACTTTCATTTATGTACAGTAAAACCTGTCTTAAGCAGCCACTAAAAAGGAGACAAAAATTGTTTATCTAGACCGATTATTGCTTAATGAGGTCAAAAGTATTGCAGAATGCCCCAAAGGAAGCATTCTGCAATACTTTCGACCTTCATTAAGCTACTATTTGTCATTAAGGTCTTTTGTTTTGTCTATTTTTGAGTGGCCGCTTAAGACAGGATTTACTGTATTTATAGCATTTACTGCTTATTCTGAATATTCAAACATCTTGATCCTTAATGTACTGGAAATCTGTAAAACTGGTTCTTTGGCAAACAATGAAGACACAGATGAAATGCATTGAAATTCCACATTTTATAAGGGTCTAGACTGTTTGTCTAAGTAATATCAATCTTCAGAAAATAAGTGAGCAGGGATTTTCCTTTAAGAAGTTGGGGCCAGGGGCCTGTTGAATTTGGGAAAAAAGCATTTGGATCATCAAAATTGGGGAAATGTGATGCAGTCTAAAAGAACCGGACCACCATTTTAAATGGATAAAAAAAACATATAAGAAATAAGCACTGTAAAGCATTAGTTGATTTAATTGCCGTTCATAAAAGCTCATGAAAATTTGCATAAAAATGTGAACGAAAACATGTTTTCGTTCACATTTTTATGCACCTTTTCATGCATCTGTAACTGCTATTTTTGCTTGGATTTTCATGAAATTTTCACCAAAATGTAGTAATAAGAAATTGGGAATGACATACTTAATTTTGGGAAGTACATTTGTATTTGCTCATTTTGGAATTTGAAAGGGGCCGATATTCATCCCCAAATCAGGCCTAGGAAAATCCTTGGTGAGTATGACCATGAAATGCACAATTTCAGATTAAACCATGGCACACAGAGGAAGAGATATAAGAACATAAAATTCAATTTATCACAGGACATTAAATTTACTCAAAAATTGCATATTTGGCTTTGAAAACATCCTGTTTTTGCCATCTTTTTTGCATCAATATATAGAGGATATTCAAATGTTTGGAATGAATATGCCATTTATTTCATCGAGTGAAGCGAAAAATGCATATTTCATGAGTGGCGAAGCCACGAATGAAATATATATTTTCTCGCTTCACGAGATGAAATAAATGGCATATTCATTCCAAACATTTGAATTTTCTTTTTATTATATACAATTTTAAGCATAAAAGATTTTATTTGTAGCAAATGACGTCATACACGTTCGTACATTGCGTCATATTAATCATGACGTTGCATAATGTACAATGGCGGCCAAAACTGAAACCATAAGAGCAGGAGTAGAAAAAGTTAAAATTTCAGCAAATCCTGACAATTTAATTACCAAAATTTTCCTTGCGATCTAACTAAGAATATGAATACCCACACTTTATGTTTTTGTCCACTAATAAGAAAGTTACAGGCGTTTGAAATTCTGAAGTGGGCTCAAGGAAGTCAATGGAGAAAGCAGAGGACATCCAATTTCACCCGTGAAATACAACTTATATTTTCACTGCAGTGAAAATACAGCTTTTTATATTTTCACGGCTGTGAAATACAGCTTTTTTAAAATATGCATTATATTTAATCAATAGTTTTCTGTATTTAATTACTTTGTATATAATAAAATAAACGTCATTACCTAACGTTACTAAATCTGTAAATTACTAGTGGTTTATCAGTTTTGTTGCATGGGCTATTTCACTCTCAGATGTGACGTCATGTGATGAACAAAGGTACACAAATAGCTTAAGATAAAAATACATCTGTCAGCATTATTCAGAAATTCTAGCATGAGATCACAGACACTTGAGCCATCCTTAATTAAGTGTATCAAACCAGATGGAAGAACCCGGTATACAAATGAGCCGCTACATGTGATTTCCAACAATGTAGCATTTTGACATAAATATACTCAGATGAGCCTGTGCAGCCTCCTTTTAAGCTTAGAAACTCCAAATGCTGTTTGGTCAGTAGCTTAACAGTCATAGAATATTCAAGCAACTAGCAATGGCTCTGATCAGACTGCCTGTATGCGCAGGCTGGTCTGAGCCTTTGCTGGTCGCACATACCCCATTGTTGGAAATCTCATGTCGCGGCTCAAATATAATGTATATATCCATTCTAAAATATGAACAAGTCCATTTGGTTAACTTCTGAAGTATGCTCAGATAATCTGAGCCTTTGCTGGTTGCACATACCACATTGTTGGAAATTTCATGTCACGGCTCAAATATAATGTATATATCCATCCTAAAATGTGAACGGTCCATTTCATTACTTCTGAAGTGTGTTCAGATAAGCAACTCCAGATAATTAGTGTATCTGCCTATTTATGCAACAGAAACAGCGTGTTTACACAGTGAAATCCAGGAGTGTGCGTGGAATATCAGCAGCGTACAGTAAAATCTGTCTTAAGCGGCCACTCAAAAATAGACAAAACAAAGATCTTAATGACAAATGGTAGCTTAATGAAGGTCGAAAGTATTGCAGAATGCTCCCCTTGGAGCATTCAGCAATACTTTTGACCTGCATTAAGCGATAATCCTTCTTGAAAACCAATTTTGGTCCTCTTTTTGTGTGGCCGCTTAAGACAGGTTTTACTGTACTTGTCAACAGGTTTTTGTCAATTTGCATTGAATGGTTTTTTATATGAAAATGGCTTTGCTACTTGATGTACTTTTGTTGTTAAGCAAAAATATTCCAGCCTGTCCCAGGTCGCTGGATCTACAGGCAAACAGTCTACCACATTGCTGTAAAAGCAGGCTTCTACCACAAGGCAGTAGAAGTGTATTTTGAATACCTAAATTTTGTGACATTCACCCCCTCAAATTTGAAATTCGTCCCCGAATCGAAATCAAGTGAAATAAGACCAAGGGAGATATTTATGCACAGAATAGTCATAGGGTGAATTATTTACTCGGGGTAGGCAGTAGAAGTTTACACTATTATATTTACATTTTCGAAGCAATCCTTTAATAAATCTTTAGATTTTTGCAACCATTCATAGCCTTGTGAATTACACAAACTTGATTGATAGCTGCCAAGCTCATTTGCCAATGCAGTCCGCTTCGAACATCGAAATCATTCGCCAGAAGTGATACTTGTGTTGTGATTGACAGCGAGCCACACCTGAGTCGCACATGAATTGTAGCAAGCCTCTTGTTTGCTCCATTGGCTGTCCGTGTTCAAGCTGGCTATTCTGCTTTTCCATTTTACACTCCAACTAAACCGTTAATATGATTATATTTTAAACACAAAACTGTTTTAATTCCTAAGTTAAATTTTTTTTTTATATTTTAGAAATTTATAATAAAATGTAAATATAAGCAATAAATTCAATTTTTGGAAGGTTCATGGAATCATGAATACTTCAGGTCTCATGCAAAGTTACTTACTTTGCAAGAGACCCGAAGTATTTATGATTCCATGAACCTTCTGAAAATTGAATTCATTTCTTAAATGAATATCTAGACCCTGTGACATTTTGGCTCACCAACCATTAGTTGTTCTTATGCAAGAAAATTAGCATTGCAACCAGGTCCGTTTATAATCCCTGGTGTTTAAATATGTGATTCTTGAATTTTATTTCAGTCCCTCCTCACTAGATGCTGTTGTGTTCGGGTATGTGGCACCCCTACTGAAGGCCCCTCTCTTAAGTAACCAGCTCATCGCCCATCTCAAGCAGTGTGATAACCTCAGCCTACATTGTAGTAGAATACTGAGGCTTTACTTCCCTTTGTCTGAAGAAGGTAAGTCCATAGGTTTTGATGAACAAAAAATTTCAGGGTAAAATTGTAAATATTTTTTTACCCATAATTTTTAGCATATATTTTGTGTGCTCAAAAGAACCGTCTCTTTGAGACGGTTCTTTTGAGCACCCACAACATATGTTTTGGTTGAGAAATAACAAAATTAATTTTTAATTACGCACTCTTAACTAAAGGCCTGTAAGTCCCTGTTATATATCAGGCATCTACATAGGTCAAAATAAACAGAAAAATATGAGCGTAAAATTGTGAGTATCTTCTCACTCAACATTTTAAACGTATGTTTTGGGTGCTCAAAAGAACCCTCTAATTGAGACAGTTCTTTTGAGTACCCACAACATATGATTTGGTTGAGAATTAACAAAATCATTTTTTAATTATGCACTGATTTCTTGAGGCCTGCATCTAGAAAAGGGTATCTAAAACTTAAATTTCTTTTCTCTTGACCAAAACATATGTTGTAGGTACTCAAAAGAACTCAAAATGAGACAATGCCTTTGAGCACCAAAAACATGTTTTAAATGATAGATAACAAAAAATCCTGATTTTAAGCTCTAAACATTTGCTTATCAGGCTCTGAGATTATAAAACTTTTTCATACTCAACTCAGCTGAGCATGAAACTTATCCTGCTCATAAATGTTAAAATGCCAACAATTGTTGGCATTTTAACATTTATTAGCATGATAAATACAACATCTAAGAGACTTATAGTGAGCAACTTTTTCGTTTATTGGTATTTTAGTTTTTATGAGCAGTTGAAATTCATGCTCATTTGAGTTGAGCACGAAAAAAGTTTTCTATCCTCGGGGCCTGGATCTATGTTAACCAGAGTGAATATTTGATGATAAAATCCATGAACACTCCTAGATAAATGGGTGAAAATTTATTTATTTTGGAGAAAAATGCTTGTTGTGGTTACTTATTGGAAGGGTCTCAAGAGACCCTTTAATTGAGTACCACAATCTATAATTATGGAAAATCGTTGTTCGCTTTGGAATTCTGTTTATTTCTGTCCTGGATCCCCAAAGAGCACAACACTAAAATGTCAGTATATTCTGACAACTGTCTACACTGACTCTCAGCCTAAATTGCTGATCTGAATTGAATTTAGTGATTTCCTCCATTAATTATTCCATTCAGTCTGGCAGCTTATTCTCTTATTTGTCTTTGTCTGTCGCCAAATAGGGTCAACTGACAGTTTTAAGGAGCTGCATGTAAAGATAAGCTATAAGCCATCGAAACCATACAGGTCATACAGAAAGAAAATGGTTTGATATAACTGTAAACTTTGTGTAAATATAGGGATCACATTTGTTTTTTCATGCAATAACATTTGCCGGGCCCCGAGGAAGCTGTTTGAACATGAGGCCAATACATTAATACATTTCCTAAGGGACCTTCCATGTGTTTATACAATGAGAGAAACATGTGTGATCGTTATTCCTGCATATTTTACCTTATTTCAACCAGATTCACACTGAAAATGCTGCCAAAACATCAAAATATTCCTTTTCTTGCACTGGATTTCTCTAAACAAAATGCCGCCAGCTGTACGTCACAGCCAAACACAACATTTTCCTGAACAAAAGCATCGGCAAAATGATCAGTCTAGGCTGCAACACTTTCCGTATATAATGTCAAGCAAATACCTCTGGGCTCATTTTAAGTATTTTCAAGTTTTAACTCTTATTCAAACAGCATGTGAATCATTTGATTTTAACATGGATTTTTGTTCATTTGACTTTGGGTTAAAACAGCTATACAAATAGATGTTTATTCCAAAGTAAAGGGAATCATACTTGATTTTTCAAAAAAAATTTACATACTCTTAACTAGGCATCGAAGCAAGAAAACCTGTCTTCGTGGGTATGCAAACAAGGCGCAGACCAGTCTGCGCATCCATACAGTCTGATCAGCGCCTTTGTTATTCCCTTATTGGAAAGTATCATATCTAGACTTGCCACGATCTAAATTTCTATTTTCTAGCTAGTCTCTGTAGCTGAGCAGGCTGATTTGAATCTCACCTCGTCAGAACCCCCGAAGACAGGTTTTCTTGCATCGTAGCCCAACTGAAGGCCAAAAGGTTTAGATAAACAAAAAAAATCAGCTTAAAAATGTAAATACTTTCTTACCCATCAGTTTACACATATGTTTTGGATGCTCAAAAGAATCGTCTTATTGAGACGGCTCTTTTGAATACCCGCAACATATGTTTTTGTTGAGAAATAAGAAAATTAAATATTCGTTAAGCACTCTTAACTAAAGTCCTGAGGCCTGATTGAGTGACTTGTTTTTCACAGAAATGGAGAGAAAGAGGAAAGTAGAAGAGAAGAAGCAGAAGGAGACAGACAGTAATCAAGAGTTTCCGAACCGAAAAAGAAATATGGTGTTAGCCGGAGTGTTTGCGTGCACATCAATGATAACATATGCTTTCTTGAGTGGTTTAATAAGTATCGAAGTGATAGACCAAGATCCGCTCAAAGTGGACCCTCACTGATGATGTACTGAAGAAAATCTGGCAATAAAGAAACTATATGTGAGCCGTGGCACGAGATTTCCAAGAATGTGGCATTTTGACATGAATAGACTCAGACGAGCCTGCGATGCCTCCTATTAAGCTTTGAAACTCCAAATGATATTTGGTCAGTAGCTTTTTTATCCATAGAATATTCAAGCGGCAAACAATGTCTCGGACTAGATGCCCAGGCTGATCTGAGGCTTTGATGGTCACATATACCACATTGTTGGAAATCTCATGTCATAGAATATGTGCTATTTTAAAAACCTACTGGGTAATTTTGCATGCTTTTTGTTGTCTGCTGATTATTTTAAAGATCAACTTTTTGAAAAATTCTTTCAGGAATACCGTCACGAGTCGATCTGGGCTTGATCTGGATACAAACTGTTTGCAAAAGTTATTAGCAGACAACTCTAAGTAGCCAGTCTAACTCTGATGACACATTGATGAAAAGTTGTTTTAAGGACTGGAGCCAGTCTAATTTATTAGGTTTGGATGCAATATGGGCCAGGATGTTAGAAAACCTGACTTTGTTGCATGCAAACATCAAAGGCCCAAATCAGACTGCACAGATCCGCACAGTCTGATCAGCACCTTTGTTGTTCACTCTCTTGAAAGTCTAATATGTGAGCTTGCTCCATGCGAAATTTCAATATTCTAGCTAGTGTCTGTAGCTGAGCAGACAAGTTTTAGCCTAGCCTCATTAGAAACCCTGAAGACAGATTTTCTCATGTCAAGGTTCATATCCATATGTTTCACTATATATGAGCCATTTCATGACAATAGAAAGTGGCATGTAAGCCTCAGTGAAGATTCAGATCAGTCTGGGCATCTCCGACGGGCCGGTTTGGCTTCCCTGCTCTTAGGGTTAGCTCTTGCCCAGTTTAATCAGTCTTCTCTGTTGACTTGAAAATACCAAGGATCCTAAGCTACCCTCAAAGTACGCCACAAATTTGTAGTGTGCTTTTTGCTCATGGGTAGCTTAGGACCCAAGGTATCAATCATTCTGGTCAGACTAGATGGATTGCCAGGCTGAAATGAGTTCACTGGGCATATATTCCACAATGATGGTTTTATCATGAGGTGGCTAAAAGTTATTATGTACATTAAAACCTGTGTAAAAGAGCCACTCAAAAATGAGGCCATGGAAGGGTTTTTAGGGATACAGGGATATTGGCCAAAAACTAAAAGGGATACGGGATATTTTTGTAAATATTTAAAGGGCTACGGGATACTTGGATCAATTTTAGGGATATGGGGATACAGTGCATTCTAAATTTTGGGGATATTTGCCATATTTGTTTTAGGGATATGGGATATTTTTCAAAATAAAGGGTTTAGGATACTGGGACCCCCCTTCCAGGGCCTCAAAAATAGACAAAACAAAGATCTTAATAATGATTGGTAGCTTAATGAAGGTCAAAAGTATTGCAATATGCTCCAAGGGGAGCATTTTGACCTGCATTAAGCAATAATTGGTCTTGATAAACAATTTTTGGTCTTTTTGGGAGTGACTGTTTTACACAGGTTTTACTGTAGAAGTGTCACAAGTTTGAATTGGCAAATCTCATTTTATTTCTGTTCCTAAAATTGTTTTTTTCTTAGAAAACCTTGCATATTTGAAAAATATCACACTCTGGACCTTTTATGTGTGCACCAAAGTATCCTTTCTGTTCCATATAGGGAGCGCAGTGGCTCAGTTGTAAAGTGCTTGACTCAAGACTGAGGGGTCGCAGGTTCGAGCCTCACCGGCGTCACTGCATTGTGGTCCTTGAGCAAGACACATTTATCCTAGCTTAGTACTGGTTCAACCCAGGAAGACCCTGTCCCTGTTAAATGAAAGATTGTTGATGGGACTTAAAGAATCAAAACCAAATCAATCAATTATGTTCCATCTTGTGCAAAACTTTAATTTGTTTAAAGTCACATTCCAGTGTTATTCCACAATCGATTTGGAGTCTAACACATTGCCACTAAGCCACTGTCCTCACCGGCGTCAATGTGTTGTGTCTTTGAGCAAGTGTTGTGTCCTTGAGCAGGACAGATTTATCCTTGCTTAGTACCAGTTCAACTTAGGAAGACCGGTCCAGACATAACTGGAAAATGTTTGACTGGGACGTTAAGAATCAAATCAAACAAAAAAGAAGGGTTGGTATCAGTTACAAGAGAAAGTATGTGCACAAAAGACCGGTTAACCACTTAGTTAAGCTTGCCCAGGAATAGTGTGTTAAGGTTAACTAACCATCTCAACATGACCATAGCTGTTGACTGGGATGTAAACCACAAACCAAACAAAAAATCCTCCTGGTAATACAGTCATGCATCTATGGAAATATAATAAGACATGTTTAGGGGTTTCCATCATAATCTTCTGTTCATACATAAGCTTTCATAGCATAGTTTATAGTAAATAAGAAAACTACCATATTTGCTTTGAAAATTGTGTAATTGTTAATGCAATAAAATAAAGTTATTTGAAGATGGGTTTTACTTTTCCTCAATAGAATGATCAAGTGCAATGGAACATCACAGGTTTATTATATCAAACCTGAGATGGAAGTATTCATCTGTATAAAAAAGGGTTAACTTTGATTGTGATGAGATAAGGAGGGAGTGTGAGATTTGCAATGAAAGAGTTTACACAATAATCTGTTTACACATGGGTGAAAATTTTCAGGATTAATCCTGAATTAAGGATTTTGAGGCTGACTTTCCATAGAAAGGACTTTGTTCTTTGTATAGCAGCCACAAAAATATAACATGTTTATATTATATCAACACCCACAAACAAGCTGTATTTAAAGTATCCATCATCCATTTTGCTAAGTGGATTGATAGACGTGGCATGATGCTATTTTAGTTCTTTCCAATAGACAAGAATAAATGTGAAAACTGAAAAACGAAGCATTAACCCTGTAGATCCAGATCAGATGGCATACTATCAGGATCAACACTATTCTTACTTTGATTGGAAATACATGCCTAGAACCTGGAAAGCTGCATGGTCAATAGCAAGATAAAGCTGGAGATTAGTTTAGTACATAAAATATTCAGCATGACAAGAGTTAAAAGAGAAATTGTCAAAAAAACAAAAAAAAAGTTAATATGTGGGAGCGCAGTGGCTCAGTGGTAGAGCGCTTGACTCGAGGCGGAAGGGCCTCGGGTTCGAGTCTCACCGGCCTCACTGCATTGTGTCCTTGAGGAAGAACATTAATCCCAGCTTATTACTGGTTCAACCCAGTAAGACCCGTCCTTTTATAACTTAAAGATTGTTGATAGGATGTAACGGTTGAAATCAAACAAACAAACAAACAAGTTAATATGTCACCAACGCCAGCTTTTTATTAGCTCACCTTAGCTAAAGGTGGGTTATTGTGATCACTCTTCATACAGCTTCCAGCCGTTAATTTTTGCTTTAAACAATATCTTCTCCTGAACCACTGGTCCAAATTCAAAATAATTTCACAGGAATTTTCCTGATGATGCCCTCTTTCAAAATTGCGCAAATGACTCCACTTCACCAAACAAGAAAGTCACCAGAGCTTCAGATAAGAAATCTTTTAAATGACATCTCCTGAACCAATGGCCCAAATTCAAAATAATTTCACATAAATGTTCCTTATGATGTCCTCTACCAAAATTGCAAAAATGGTTTCACTTTGCTGAACAAAAGCACTGCCAGAGATAAAAAATATGTTTAAATGACATCTCCTGAACCACTGGTCCAAATTCAAAATAATTTCACAGCAATGTTATTCATGACGCCTTCTACCAAAATAGATTAGAACTTTCAGCTTGGCTAAACAACATGGCTACCAGAGATAAAAATAGAAATGTCTTTAAATCATATCTCTTTAGTCACAGGCCAATACATCATCTTTTCATGTGTCAGGATTCAGGTGAGCCATCCAGGGCCCTAGGGACAGCTTGATTTTCTGTTAGAGGGAGAGAGCATGTCTGAGCTGTCACAGCCATACTGAGAAAGTATGTTCGTTATACTTTGCCCTTTGCAGATGGACCAAGTACAGTAGTGGGAACCCACTCAAGTTTATTTTTGTTTTGAATGGTGATAAACTGTTACAGCGGCAAACCGTGCATGTCCAGAGCAGACATCGCCTCATTAAGAACAAGGACTTTTAGTAAAAACTTTGATAATGATAAGAGGGTAACAATTCTTTTATCCCTTTAGCAGAAAAATGGGTCTGTCCATTATGTACGGTTGGTGGTACCAGTGAATATATAAAATAGATTAGTACAGATATCGATGTTGATTATACCAACACTTTGCAATAATCTTTATCTTGACTTTAGAGAGCTAATAATCCTTTCATTATCACATGTCTTTGATATACCTAGCAAAGTTACAAAGTAATGTCATCAAATCATTAGTAAGTGGTATCACTTTTAACCTAAAATGTCTTTAATACTTGTCCAGAATTGGACAAGTATTAAAGACATGTAGGTAAAAAGTGGTATTGCTTTCTAATGATTTAATGACATTACTTTGGTAAAGTATTAAAGGCAATCTAGGTAGAAAGTGGTATTAGACGGATGGCTGAGAATGGGTTTGCTCCCCCCCCCTAGGGAATTTTGCAGACATATCCTATCTTGTAGAGAATTGAAAGCCGAGTCTTTTAAGAGATGTTTGCACTCTGTGCTCCGGGGCGTTAGTCTGTAAGAGCCTGTAACATACGTTACTTAATCAGACTAAGAAAAAGTAAATTAAAAGTTTGGGCTACAAATTAAAGACATTAAAATATTTATTTTTAAAAATCATTCATATAGTCTGCATACTGGATATCTTAACTACATATGACAGCCATTTGAACAAAATTGCCGCTTCCTAAGGTTTCATATGCGTTACATTAATCAGATAACCCATTAAAATTTGCAAGTGTGACTAACATCATTTACATTCACAATCTCTCTGTGTGTTTTGCAAAATGTTTTTAACCATGTCTGACTAGCTTATGCAATTGGCTAACAGAAAAATTAAAGTTTGTTTCCCTAGCTTGAATATTTTTTCTGGAATAAGCAATTAAACAACCCTACCCCTACCCAGTTTTAAGGTGAAATGTTTGGTATTAAAACTAAAGTAAAAATAGTTAAAAAATATTTGCAGTTGATGAATGTTTTTCATTGTTTGGGATTTATTTGCTTATATGAAAAGACTCATAAATCTGCAAGTTTGTTGCAAAATTTTAAATATCAGAGGCTGTAACATATGTTACCTGATGTAATAAATGGGCAAGCTCATTGTCTTTACGTAAGATATGCCTAAAATGTTTTAATCTCCTCAAGGGAATTTTGCAGACATATTCCTTCTTATAGTACAACTCAAGCTGCATCAAATAAGGAATGTTTGCACTCTCTATGTTGGGGCGTTAGTCTGAAACAGCGTGTTACATGCGTTACTATATCAAATAAAGGAAATGTTGTTTGAAAGTTTGAGCTAAAATTGTGAAAAAACTTGCAGCTTTTGGATATCTTTCATTGTTTAGGGATTTTAAACTGGCTCCTATGATAAAGACTTATATATCTGCTAGTTGTCATCAAGTTTTAAAGATCAGAGAGCGTTACATATGTTAGCGTGATAAGTAAAATCATCAAACAGTATTTTGAAATCAAGCTGGGTAAGGGCCTGCTCCATCCTAATCCCCTTTGGAATTCTGCAGACAAATTACATCTTATGTAACCATTCAAGGTGCATTTAATAAGAAATGTTTGCACTCTGTAAGTCGGGGCGTTAGCCTGTAACAGCTTGTTACATATGTTACTATATCAATTTGAGAATAAGAAATTTGAATGTTTGAGCTACTAAAAGAAGACATTAAAATTATCTAATAAATTGACATTCTTATAGTCTTTATACTGGATGTCTTTACTCCATATGGAAGCTTTTTAACATAAATAGGGCTAACTGTGGTGTTATGTGCGTTACATGAACCTAATTATAATTTAAAAGCTATAATTGTGGCTATCGTCATTTAGTTAAACAACTTCTATGACTTTGTTTCAAACTGTTTTATTAGATTTACAAACATATACTCAATTGATGAATAGGAAAAAGCAAGTTTGCTTTTCTATCTTAAATATATTGTCTTATAGGAGCTAATACACAGCCCTGCTCTCAGTTTTACAGAGAAGGGAATTTTGTTATTACCGTTTAAGTAAAACACATGAAAGTGATTACAACATGTGGATATTTTTCATTTTCTTAGTCTGTCTTGCTCATATATCTGCAAGATGTTATCAAGTTTAAGATCAGGACACTTAATGTGTACTTATAAGTCTTTGGTGCCAAAACACTAGAAATTATATTCATTTCTGATTATCAAGCCCATGGACTGTTTTTACAGATGACAACTTATCAATGACCTTTTGGACACATTTCCTAATGCAGTGCATATAATGCTAAATATAGAGCCACAAATAGAAAAGATAGTTTTTCATTTTTACAAGAAAATACAATAAATGAAATGGTCCAAACTATTTCTCATTGATTTAACACTCATGTTAAACGTTTGTCGTTGTCTGCTTCTGTGGTAATCATTATTATCACACACCTCCTTGCAACTAGTAAAATCATCACACAATATTTCAATCATTTACTGTTATTCAATTTTACCACCAGTCCACTCAAAATTGATGAGCCATTATCAACTTTCCAATTTTGCCATTTATGGCTTGGAACATTCGGAAACTGATATGAATTCCTAATAGTTGGCTCTTTGAGTAGGTGTTTCAAGTGATACTCTGCAAGTAGGAGAAAGACTAAAGCTTTACAAGGAGGAAAACTATGCCATTAAGAGCAATGAGTACCTGGACTGATGTACCTTGATATTTCTGTGATAAAGAATCATATCTTAGCTGGTTAACTTTTATAAATGTAGCCTTTCCATACATGCAACCCACATATTTTCATCTAAAAATGTCTCTGCACTTATTATCTTTCCCCAAGCATTCAAAAACTTATTTGAAGTCTTAGTACTTCTGAAGTGCTGAAACCGAGGTATCTCTTTCCCTTCAGATAAATGAACTAGATGTATCACAGCAGGTAAAGCAATGAAATGCAGGATGAACAGAGCGCAAATAGACCCTTTCAATTCAATGATTCACTAAGTTTCTAAGATAAGAGCGCTTATTAAAGGATGTAACATATATAACTCGTCATAATAAATGAGCAAGGGCATTGTCGTGACATCCTTTTTGATTACACAGTCAGAGGCAAGTGTTTTCAATTTCAGTGTTTTCAATGGATCATGAAATGAGGCACCTTATCAACTTGTTTACTCTGTCAAAAATCTACCATAGAGCATAATATATAACTACTGGTTATCCCATTCTACATACAGTCCACTTTCCTTCTTTTGAATGCAACAGCTAATGATATGGCTGTAAAAACTGAGAAATCATAGGTTTTACATTATTTTAAGACATGCTTCAATGTACTGACATCAAAAAACAACCTATGATGGCAATGTCCAACTTCATATTATTTCTCTTATACCAGATAACTTTCAAGGTGTAACAGAAATTGTTTCAGACGGTCTGCCAAAACCATCAAGAGTCAATATTGTAACTAAAGAAAACTTATAAAGTTCTTTGGGTGCAGCAAAATACTATTGATCTAAGACCTGAGGACTTCAGCACCAAAAGACTGGATAGGTTCCTTGGCAAATGACGCAAAAAAGCAGCCTACCAAATTTCTGTTTGACCAATGTCAGAAATCTTAAAGTATTCGTAGAGGTACACGGTAGAGACATAGATTTTGCAAAATCAGAGCAAAGTTATCATTTGACTAGCACAGATGCAGATGCTGCTGCAGTTAGATTGCTCTTGCCACTTCACAGGAAGAGATATATACCAGAGTCATACTCCATTGTATGCATATATGTGAAATGGCATTAAACTAATATTTAATCAGGTGTTTGATCCCATGACACTGACATGCTGTTTCTGTTTTTGAAGAATGCTAAGGATTCAAGTTTGGCTGAGTCAAGTTGTTTGACGCTGGCACTGGCCACACATACAAAGAAAATTAAGTCTTTTGATGGCAAAAGAGGAGGATCACACGAAATGCTTATTAGTGATGTTTGTCACAATTACCAATTTTAAAAAGTAATCTTAATTAATGTAACACATATAACACCATAGGAAGCTGTATATTTGTTAAAAAATCTTTTCTTATGTATCAAAGGTATTCAGCATGCAAACTACATGAATAATTCAAATAAATAGATAGTTTTATGTCTTCTTTCTGTTTCTCAGACTTTCAATTCATTTATTCTTAAATTGATATGGTAACGTACGTATCATACCATTACAGGCTAAACCCCTAGTTAATGGTGTGCAAACATCTCTTATTTGATGCAGCTTGAATTGTTCTTTAAGGTAGGATATGTCTGCACACCTCCCAAAGGGGTGGAGAGGAACAGGATTGTACTCAGTTTGCAGTCCTAATACAATGCCATGATTTTACTGGTTGTGATGAAATGGGTGATTATTTTGCCATAGAAGCAGACACAATGATAGACATTGTGAGCGTGACTTGAATAAAGATTGTTTTTGAATAATTTTATCTAATAGGAATATTTATTAAGTTGTGTCATTTAAATGAGAACTATTATTTTCTATCTATATGTCTATATATTTTAATATTATAGGCATAAGGAAATATGTGATTAAAAAGGTTATATATAACATAGGTAACACAATTCCATAGGCTTGTTATCAGCAATGACTGTAATTACTAAGACTAAGGCACCAGAGGCTAGAGATGAATAGGAAAACATGTGAAAAACGGTATTTTTCTGAAATACCATCTCTTACTTCCAAGAAAATTTCCTAGCTCATTCATTATGCCATGTAACATACGTTACATACTTTATTAAGTGCTCTGATCCTGATGTCAAACTTGCAAATGTATGATTCTTTATTGCATTAGCAAGACAGTGCCAAAAATGTAAGATATCCACGAGCGTCAAATATTTTGATGTATTTTTCTACAATAATAGATACCAAAATTGGATACTTAAAATTGGGGGTAGGGTTGTTTAATAGCTAAAATAAAACAATGTATTTGAGATAGAAAAGCAAACTTTGTTTTTTCTATTAGTCAAATGAGTATTTTAGTAAACTAAGATTAAAAACACTTGTAAAAATGCACAAATTGTCTGTAAAATGAATGATGTTAGTCACGATTTCAACTTTCAAAGGGGAATTTAATCTATGTAACGCATATAACACCATTGAAGACTGAAATTTTGTTTGAAATGCAGCTTTTATGTAGCTTAGGCATCCAGCTTGCAAACTACATAAAAAAATTGAATAATTAGATGGTTCAATGTCTTCTATCTGTAGCTCAAACTTTCATTTTGATTTTTTCATTAGTTTGTTACAGTAACATATGTAACAGGCTGTCAGAGACTAACGCCCCGGAGCACAGAGTGCAAACATCTCTTAAAAGATGCGGCTTGAAATTTTCTTCAAGATAGGATATGTCTGCAAAATTCCCTAGGGGGGGGGGAGCAGGACCTTTTTTAGCTCGAAGTCTATATCATTCGCTAAAGATTTTATGACATTACTTTGTCACTTTGCTAGGCAGATTGAATAGACAGTTATAAGCTTTGATTTTGGCCGTGAAGATGTCATTGAAGGACCGGGTTTCTTCTTCAGAGATGATAACCTGATTATATGTACCTGAGTACTAGACAACTAACCCAGTATTGACCCTTGTCCATGTACAGATCCAGAGTGGGGAGGGCAGGGGTTCCGGACGGCATCCTGAAAAATCACAAAAATATAGGGTTTTTAAGCAATACAGGTCCGGATCCCCTGAAAAATCGCAGCTACCAAGCTAGCATTCAATGTGGGGCCATCATCGAAACACGATTTAATGGCGTTTTGCTGGCGGGCCGATGGTGGCCTCCGCTTATAGTGGTACTTGGATCCTCCCTCCCCTCATCAACTTGAAAAAAAAGTTGCCAAAATTGGACCCCCTCTGACAAAACTTTCTGGATCAGCGCATGCTGTCTGATGAACACGTACTTGACTTGGTTACAGACAGTCTTATATCAGTTTAAATCCTAATAGCCATCTATTATAGGAATCATTCTTATGTATGTCTATCGCAGGACGGTTTTTTGGAATAAACTATTTCAACCCATTACAGTTAAAAGATCGTAAAATAATGGCTGACACTGTGCATTCATTTAGAGCCTAATAATACAGTATGCATTAATGATGCTGAATAATGAAACTGCATAGCTGCTGATTTTTGTGCTGTACAATATATTTATGTCAAATAAGCCTTGTCATGTGAAAACTTGTCTCCAGGGTTAGTGACTTTGTAGGGTTCAATCCTGCTTGCTCAGCCACAGAGACTAGCCAGAATTATGAAATTTCACAAGTGATGAAGTCACTTGTTTACTGATTACAGCCATCAAATAACGCATTTTGCTGATCAGACTAGGCAGATGTATAGTCTGATCAACTTATTTGTTGCTATCATGAAAAATGTTTTCTCGCGACTGGTATAGGCACCAAAAATGTCGCAAGAAAATAAGTGTAACAAGCAGTTCTAACGAGCAAGAAATGACAAACTGAGGACTGATTTTATATTCTGATGCTCGCTTTATTGCTTCCCTAAACAGCCGTTAAATCAGTCTGTACGAGTCTTCAGCAAATCAGTTCAGTTATTGAGTGGATCAGAAGGTGTCTAGACGCTTGATTAGGTCTGTTTCTGGGCATTCATTGATACGTTTTGCTCCAAAAATCATTAGATATTCCACTTTAGGATATTGTTGAAAGACTTTTCTATTTGCACGTAATGAGGAAAAATATGTATTTATCTGAAATATTATATTTTATGTTCCATGAAGATAGATTGGTGTGGCTTTGCTAATGTACAAGGCCACTAGTGATGATGTTCTTTGAATGGACACTAGTGGCGGACCCAGATTGGGTTCATTTTGTTTGTATGCTTTACGTCCCAAGTCAACAGCTATGGTCATGGCGGGACGGTCAGTTCATCTAACCACACTTTTCCTGGGCAAGCTTGAACAAGCAGTTAACCAGTACTTCGTGCACATACTTTTGCTTGTAACTGATGGGGTCCAGGGGGTTTGCTTGAACTCCCCTTTCAGCCCCTGGTTTTTATACGCCCGTTTTGAAAAATGGGACGGATGATGGCGTGATGCTGTCCGTCCATCCCTCCGTAAACAATCTTCAAGATATCTTCATGCTATTTTATGGAAATGTATATTAGGCAAAGACAAAATGTCACACTCAAGAATGATTGTTCCCCCTTTCTTAGTTTCTGAGTTATGCCCTTTGAAAATCGTAAAAAAATCTTGTACGCGACGTAACTCAGTAACTGTTATACATATCTTCATGAAACTTTATAGGAATGTGTATCAGGTCAAGACGACGTATCGCATATAATTATGGCTACTTCCCGTTTCAGAGTTATGGCCCCTTGATTGTTTTTAATGCTTATTTTGCGTAATATTCATTCTTGTAAACCCCATAACTCTATGACTGTTTTGGGATATCTTCATGAAATTTTGTAGGAATGTAAATTAGGTCAAGACAATGTGTCGCGTACAAGAATGATTGGTCCCCCTTTATTAGTAATGTCCCGTTGATAAATTTTTGGGGAGATTTTCCCCAAATTTCTTGTTTGCCCTATAACTCAGTAAGCTTCATGAAACTTTATAGGATGTATATCAGGTCATGATGATGTGTCGCATATAATAACGGTTCCTATCGCATTTTTCATTTCAGAGCTATGATTGTGTTTTTTATGCTTATCTTGTTCAATTTACATTCTTGTACACTCCACAACTCACTCACTGTTTATGATATCTTCGTGCAATTTTATAGGAATTTGTATAAGGTAAAGACGATGTGTCTCACACAAGAATGATTGTCCCCCCCCCCTTTCTGAGTTTTCAAGTTATGCCCGTTTGATAATTTTTCTCAAAAAAAAACAACTTGTACAACCCATAACCCGGTAATCGTTTGGGATATCTTCATGAAACTTTATAGGAATGTATTTCTGATCAAGACGATGTGGCACGTACAATTCTGGTTGATTTCCGTTTCTGAGTTATGGCCCTTTGATTGTGATTTTATGCTTATTCTATGTAATTTACACTCTTGTACACCCCATAATTCACTCATTGTTCATGATATCTTTATGCAATTTTATAGAAAGGTAAAGACGATGTGTCACATGCAAAATGGTTGTTCCCCCTGTCTTAGCTTCTAAGTTATGCCCCTTTGATTATTTTTCCCCAAATATTCTTGTACACCCCATAAACCAGTAACCATTTTGGATATCTTCATGCAACTTTATAGGAATGAGTATTAGGTCAAGACAATGTGTCACATACAAAAACAATTATTCCTCCTTTCTTACTTTCAGAGTTATGCTCCTTTGGTTATTGTAAAAATATCTTGTACGCATCATAACTCAGTAACCGTTATATGTCTCCATAGAACTTCATGAAACTTTATAAGAATGTGTAATAGGTCAAGACGAAGTGTTGCATACAATTATGATTACTTTCCATTATTTCGTTTCAGAGTTATTGAACTTTGATTGTTTTTGTTTGCTTATTTTGTGTAATTTTCATTCTTGTATACCCCATAACTCGGTTATCGTGTGGGATATCTTCATGAAATTTCATAGGAATGTGTATCAGGTAAAGACGATGGGTCGCCTCCAAGAATGATTGCCCCCTCCCCATATTTAGATTCTAAGTTATACCCCTGTGATTATTTTTTTCGAAAACATTTTTACGCTCCATAACTCATTAACTGTTTGAGAAATCTTCATGAAACTTTATAGGATTGTGTTTCGGGTCAAGATCATGTGTCGCGTACGATCTAAGAAATTAGCCTTATTTAACCGAAGTTCAAGGGGATATATCTGACTTACAATTTCTTCGAAATAAGGATTTATCAATATTAAGCAAGTCATCTAGATATCTTGAGGTAGCATCAATAACATCTTTAATAACATCAGCTTGATTATTGTCAGAAAGAGACAACACAAAGTCTATCTGGTAACAAAATAAAAACAAATCCGCAACAAGAGGAGTGCAATTAGTATCAATTAGAATATATTCATTTTTTTCTATGCAACTTTGAGCCAAATAAAAAAAAATTATTGTCCAAAAGATAATGGAGAGCATCACAAACTTTCTGATATGACCACAAATTAATTTATTTAGGTTGTTCAGTCGTGAAAAATGTGCGTTTCTCATTACAAGCCAAATAAAGTGAGCCCTCTGTGTTAAGTCAATTTGGTTTAGTTTACTTTGATTAGATTATGAGGCAATGTACGAATAGTATAGAGAGTAGAGAAACCGTATGTAGACACACTAATTGCTAGAAGATCTTTAGATTTTAATTGGTTAACCATTCCTCTCATAAACTGATTCACAATATTTTATAACATAGTTTTTAATCACAGTATGTCCAGAAATCAAAATTATAGATATGATAACTCAGTATATTAGTTGTACATGAACGTGACTTACAGGGTCGTTTACAAAGTTTAGGTGATCAGTATAACGCAGGAACAGCCATTCCACCAAAATTGACCCATATTTGAAAATACCATGTCTCCACTATTTTTATTCTTATTCCTGCTTAAATATACTTGAATTCTCTAATAATCATACAATTCCACAGTCCCAAAGCATTGGTTGGTAATTTAAAACAAATTTAAATAACATCAAAGTATTTGTTTTAAAAATATGTTTTGACCAATGTTTGCAAATAGCCAAAATTGCAATGTCGCCAAGCTATTTTTGTAGATATTTGGTAAATTTATTTAATGAATATAAAGAGCGTCTCATATTTCCCCAGAAATCCTTTTTGTTCCTTTCAAATGAATTCCAGAAACGGCCTTATCATTGGGCCATAAGGCTTACATTAGTTATAATCATCAACAATGTATGTGTCTCCAAATATGCCTATGCAGCCGTAACTATTTTTAAATGGGATACTGAAAACATATGTATTTTATTTACAGGTACTTGATGCTGCCAAATAAACGTGAAAATGATTAAAGATAAACAATATAATAAACGGAGATAGCTTACTATTCACTGTTCCTCAAACTCATTGTAAACAGGGCAATAACAAAAATGTCGCATTTCAAAATATATGCTTCCATAACGCTTATATTTAGAAAACAAGCACCCCTGAACGTAGATAACGGCCATATTTCTTTGTATGGTGGTTTCTTCGTAATAAATAAAAATCATTAACAATCAAAATCAATTGTGTATGGCTCGTGGTAAGTAAATTGTCCTCATGTCGCTATGCCTCCGTAACATCTATTTTCCATAACAAAACTTTAAATGCTCATTGAAAGGACACAGACGAGTATATTTCATGATAATGATACTTTGATGGACCATTTTTACAAAAAAAACGTCTGCTAGCAGGATAAAAAGCATGATTCATTTGAAAATTTCGTTTTAAAAATATGTAATTAAATACACTGGTCTCGTCAATTTACTCCGAAAGCAACACTGACATCAGATTAGGATCTTTTTTATGGATGTTTAATCGCATAACATACAAGTTGTTAAAATGCAAATGTATTTGCAGCAAATATTATTGAAGATACTTTGTAATCTGTCAACATTCGGTCCGTTATGGATTATAGAGCTTTTCTAATGCCATGTTGTTTGTCAATTTCATTCGATGAAGCATGAAGAACAATTCCTCAAATCATAATTTAATGGTATAAATAGTATGAATTTGACATAAGGTGCATCCTGGACACTGATTTATTCAAATTACATTTTAAAATCGTTGGAAACTTGTTATGGAAGCATAAATTTTGATGTTTATAATGATCACACTTACCATGTAATATACATATGTTTAGGGCTAAACCAAACGAAGTACCATGAAGTTACTGTCTAGACAATTATAATATATCATTATCAGAAATATATTAACAATGCTGGATCTACAAAGAATACCCAAAGTTGTTACGGAACATTGATGCTGTGTTATGGAACATATATCTATGAAAATTTGTTGGTTATTTCCACTTTTTGTTAAATATGTTGTAAATAAATGTTCAATTATCATTGACCAGTTTATGCAATAACTTAATTTTACTATTTGATTTCATTTTGCTACGTTTTAAAGCTAATATTCATATAGGTTTGAAGAGTTCATAGCAATAGGCCAAACAATAAGAAGTTACAGACTCGGAACACAAAGTGAAAATGTTGATTAATCAACATTATGATATATGGCTTTGTAAAAGCTAGAATGTATAGTAATTTAATCATGTTTTGAAGCTTAAGTGTGAACTTTGCATGTACAGATTTTTACACATGAGTCTATGTTCCATATCAAAGACAAATTCTGGCCACTTGATTAAGTTAAACTAAAATTGGTGGTGAAACATACCTAAAGATCATTATTGATGTTGGCAAAGCAGGAGTCATGAGGATTAAATAACACTGAGTCATTTCTATATACTGTTTCTTGCAATAATTACATCAATGAGTGTATTAATTTTATTGGGAAAGGGATTCCGCCCAATAAGCATGCTATTTTTTGTCTTTTATCATTATTTTTTGCTTTAAATATTCATATAGTTTCTGTTAATGTTTTATTACAACCGTGTTTCAAAAAGGCACTTTTTAAATGATGCTTAAAGAAAAAAAAACACCTTGCATCTATTTTCCGTAACAAATGTGAAATCTAAATAACTCACAAAAGTTTTCATTTTGAAACATCAGATGCAGTGTTTTGAAGTACCATGTAGTACCACTAGCCAATATGATAATGATTTTTTTTCTTTTGATAAACACTCGATAAAATAATAAAAGAGTTATGCCATGGTCTAAGCAGTTCCATTTAATCACAAACTGATGATGATTTCAATGTTAAATTATTTGTAACACCACTGATTCTAATAAAATGATATCTAGCTTATAAGTACCTTTAACCCTTATTTTATAAGATCAAACATTAGTTTGACTGCATAGTACGAAGATAATCATAACATTGCCTATGCAAATCTAAATAACCAGGGCATATGCTCCGTAACTCTCATAAACAGGTTCAGTTTTTGAACTTCTGTTACTCATCAACTATACAAATGGTGTGGGTCATATTTTACATGTTATTATAGACGTAATAGACATTTTCCTGACATCAAAAGCACGCTTATCAAGACAAGTTCATTTTTCACAATTTTTCATTTTGAAATTGTATCAATTTTGGTGGAATGGCTGGGAAGCTTGCTATGATCCTCATCAACAAACACGCCAAACTTAACAGCCATATGACATCGATGCCATATGAATAAATAAATAAATAAATAAATAGATGCCTATCACCGATAGACCACTCATCAAGCAAATTATGCTCATAAGATTTAGCAGCGCTAAGTTCTTGCTCAAGATTTTAATGTACAACGACCAAAATTAAAGTTATTTGATTTTTTCAGAATTGCCATTATCTGAGACTCTTTAAATCCTTGTTTCCTTAAAATGTAAGCCTGGGGCGCTCTGACACAACGGAGATTTTCACGAAATGCCATTTTAACAACAGCAAAAGTGCAGATGGCAGGATATGACGTCATGATTGCATATGATGTCATTATGTAGTCACTTCCTGTCATAGCGCGATTTGGTGGTGAAACATTATCAGAGGAAAGGGATGTCATTTGCTAAAATCAAAAGGTTTCAACATTTTATACAGGAATTTTTAAGCAATTTGAAGAAAGGTACACAGTTTAGACACCCTGTTGTCTGTTCATTTCAGAGCTTTGCGGATAGTAGTGAATATCTCATGCTACATGTAACCCATACTATTGTATGTGTTACAGTATCAGATATACTGTCCAGTAATAAAAAATCTCCAGACATTGATTTTAATTTAGTAAAGATTTAAATACCACTAGCAGGCGCGGATGCCAGGAAGCCTGGGCTTCACCATCATATGATGGGCCTTGACGTAAGAAAAGCTGACTTTGTTGCTTGCGAACTACAAAGGTGCAGACCAGCCTGCGCATCCGCGCAGTCTGATCAGCACCATTGTTATTCGCTATCTGAAAAGAAAAGTAACTAGGTCAGATATCTCTTAATTCTCCTTTTGTTTTGATGGGCTTCAACATGATAAAACCTGACTAGGTCAAATTGTGTCAATATCTGTTACACTTGTAACAAGGACATATTCATGTTCAGCGGGATTTATGACTCTCTTGCTAAAATGTCACTTATACTTTTTAAATAATTGACACCTTGCAGTAGGACCAGTTTTAACATCTAGCATGGGAAAATCTTTTATACACCAACAATGTACAATTAAATTACAACAAAACCTTGTGTCTTAGAAAAGGATTTCAAAAACTTTAAAATAGAACGTATCCCATAACGGCCTCGTCGCGACAAAACCTGACTTCGGGGCCTCTGACAAAGATTCAAACCAGTCTGCCTAGCTACAGAGACTAGCTAGAATAGTGAAATTATGCTTGTAGCAAGTTAAGGTACAAATGTATAACAGTTACAAATATAGAATAACACAGGACGGGTGCTAATCAGACTGCGAGGATGCGCATGGTGGTCTGCGCCTTTGTTTCTCGCAAACCTCCAAAGTCAGGTTTTCTCGCCTCGATGCTCAATTATAATGTTTATACTATTAGAATCTATCTACCCAAACGACAGAGACCAAATACCGTACTAGACTCAAGTAAGTCAGTTAACACCTCTCCAGCAGCAACTGTTTATTTATGTCAACGCTCTTCAAAATTGCCAGATGAATTGTTTATACAGTGTGCTCCCTGGGAAACTGTAAGTTACGTTAATAAACAGTGGTGGAACTGACTCCCCTGTGCATAAAAGTAGTTCTACTTTCTAGAACTGCACTATTGACGTAGAAAGTCACTGGATTTTTTTTTATCTCATATTACTTTAGTACGAATATACCAAAAGGGATGGCAGTTCAGCTACCTAATAACAGGTAGAAATGTTAAGGATTTATCCCCTGAAAATGGTTACCTCGTATTGTTTTAGTATGAAAATATTAAAGTGTAAGTTTATATCAAAAGGGATGGCAGATCAGCTGCCACCTAATAACAGGTAGACATGTGAAGGATTTATCGCCAGAAAATGTTTTACCGCATATTGTTTTAGTACGAAAATAAGTGTATGTTTATACCAAAAGGGATGGCAGTTCAGCTGCCACCTAATAACAGGTAGATATGTTAAGTTTTTTTCGCCGGAAAAGGTTTTACCATTATATTGTTTTAGTACGAAAGTTTATATCACAAGGGAGGGCAGCTCAACTGCCACCTAATGACAGGTAGAAATGTTGAGGATTTATCACACCTCATATTGTTTGAGTACGAAAGAGGTGTAAGTTTATACCAAAAGAGATGGCAATTCAGTTGCCACCTAATAACTGGTAGAAATGTTAAGGATTTATCACTAGAAATGTTGACCTCATACTAGTTACGCCAAAAGGGGTGTTAGTTCAGCTGCCACCTTATAACAGGTGAAATGTTAAGGATTTTATCACTAGAAAATGTTGACCTCATATTGTTTTAGCTCGAAAGTCCATGCTAAAAGGGATGGCAGTTCAATCTAGTCTGAAGTACATTTGAATGTATGCAGCAGACTATTAATGCAGACGTCTTAAGGAAAAAGGTTATTGCTGGCTTTGAGCTAATCAAGCTTTCTGGTTTATATTTGTAAAAATTCTTGTCGCATTGCAGGATAAATTTTGTTACATAAACAACTGAGAGCCTTGCTGATAGATTTATAACCACTAAAACAAACACTGGTTTTCGAAGCTCCTCCCCACATTTTAAACTCTGGTCGTGTGTCTCTAGGGTATATCATGAGTGTGAGGGTAGGATTGAAAAATCCGTCCCGAGGATCGCCGTTTGGATTAGCCGTGCCGATATTTAGGCGATTGTGCCAACCCTCTGTGCTCATATGTTTATCAAACATTAAAAAAGTAAATCGAGTTTATTTGCCCTCTTACTAAGCCAATTTCGCCACACGTCATTCTTATATAATTGTCTTTATATACGATTCTCATATGAGTCTCATATAATTCTCATATGTAAATCTGAATATATGATTTTCATATGTGCAGTTTCATATGAATTTTATATAATACTATTTATATGATATTTATATGTTCACAAAATCATATAAATCTTTTATGTGATTAATATCATATGAAACCCATGTAAATTTTATATGATCATTATATGAGTACCTTTTCATATAATTATGACATAAATTAATTTATATGAATTGTTGATAAAAATAAGATCATATATGTTTATACGTAAATTAATATATGTGATAATCATGTGTGGTGAATTAAGTTTTGTAACATTTTTATAATTTTCAAATACAGTGCATTACACATCATCCTCATGTGACTGCCTTTTTATATAAATTTTTTATCCTGCCTTTTTATATAAATTTTATATAAAGGCACTCATATGATATTAATATGAAAGGGCAATCATATGATTTTCATATAATCATTATATGATTATTATGTAAAAATACTTATCAATATCATATGATTATTAAATGTATTTCAGTTTACGTAAAAATCATATCATTTTCATATGAAAATTATATAATCTGTTTTATATGATCCACACGCGGCTGCCTTTTTTAACAAGTATTATATAAAAGTTTTTATATAAGAATCATATGGTTATTATATGATTTTTATGTTTGGCGAAATTTGTAGTGTAGTCTTCGATGCGTCACCACAATGCCTTATTGACGTGATATGACCGCTGGTTTTAATTATCTAAGGTTTGAAATTTCTTACAAGGCCAGCTTGTACACGTGTATGCATTTTCGTCGGCTTAATAGTCATGTCATGCGGATATTGCCTTCAATATGGTCTAAATTGCTAATTCTTACGCAAGATAAAATGTAATTCATACGATTCCTGCATTTTGTGGTTTTCAGTATATCAGACATTCAACTGAGAAACGCACGTCTTTTCGGTCACGTACGTCATTGTTTTCTCGTTAAAACATTTCCACATAGACGATAATTCAATTGAAACACATACGAGACATTAATTATTTGATGTAAGATGGCGTTTTCAAATATAAAATGAAATATAATTACCCAAGGAAAATTGATAAGTCTTCTTTGGTTTTAAGAGCTTGATAGTCTATCATAACAGAAAGGGAACTTATAATCCAGCAGACACATAAAGTTAAAACAACTCAAAAACTCTAAAGCCTTTTTATCGTGATTCTGTTAAAAAAACATCGTTAGAAAACATATATTCCTTCAAGCTTGGAAAGAAAACCAGAAATGGGTTCAATAGGAAGTTATTTTGACACCAAACGTAAATGATGTCTTTGGTAGATGCGTTGCAGTGCCAAATGCATTTTGTTTGCTAAGATAAAATAAATTATCTTCTGTAGAAGAAGAATAAAATAAAACGACACCTAACACTGCACAAAGTTTTGAGCAGTGACATGTGATTTCCAAAAATGTGCTATTTTGACACGAATAGATTCAGTTAAGCCTGTGCAGCCACCTTATAAGCTTAGAAACTCCAAATGATGTTCAGTCAGTAGCTTAATATTCATCGAATATTCAAGCGACAAGCAAAGGCTTTGATCAGACTGCGCGTATGCGCAGGCTGGTCTGAGCCTTTGCTGGTCGCACATACCACATTGTTGGAAATCTCATGTCGCGGCTCAAATGTCTAATTGACCTTCCAAATTTAATTGCAGTAAGCTAGATAGAAGATTCTTTCAGGATGTAATGTTTTTTTCTCATGGTTGATACGAAAGCAGCTGGTTTTGAACAAAAAAGGGCTTATCCAGATGTAATTTGCCAAGAGTGGCTCACTGATTCTCCACATGGCAAGTAGTACAATTCATTTAACAACACAATCCCTGATTACACCAGATCAAACTCGTCAAAATATGCTGCATTTCATCAGGGTCTACACTGTTTGTAAAGGTAAAAATATCTTCAGATAAAAGAATATATGTTTTTTGGAAAACTATAACCTGACATCCCCAGAATGTACTATACCAGGTTTATTGTACATGGGTGAAAGTTTTCAGGATTAATCCTGAATTCAGGATTTTGAGGCTGACTTTCAATAGCCTCAAAATGCTGAATTCTGCAGAGCTTTTCTGGTTTAGTTTCAGTTTATCTAAAGGTATTTGACCAATTAACTTTGATTTTTTTTCAATATTTTGGAGGCATACAGCAAGTTTTAAATTCTGAAATTTTAAAGTTCAGGATTTTGGAAATTTTTAATTTTCACCCATGTAGTATTGTATCAAAGCAGTAGGGAGAACCTATTAGTATACAAAGGGCAAATGCCTGTTTTAGCAAATTGATAACACCAATCTTAAACCAAGGACAGCTAACTAGCAAAGACTTTCCGTTATCTTCGATTTTGCGTGGAATCATTATCAATTATAAAATTCATGAAAACTGTCAAATGCCATGACGCAGATTCTCTGCAATTACTTTTCGTGATGCAACATCACAGCGATGTTCACTTCTTAGTAACCACATGCTGTTAGCTATTATTAATTAGCAAACCAATTACATGTAAACGTGAGTGAGCAACGCGAATGACTTTTTTTATTTGATTCTAAATGGTGCCAAATGACGTAATGTTTGGTCTACAAGTATTTTTGGGGCCAATTAATAACTCACGCCACCGAGTTATGCACAAAACTTAGCAATTACATATATACAATGTATCACCAGTGTATACCTGGGTAAAAAGCTTTGCGGCGTGACTGCTATTGAAAAGATGAAGATTTGTATACAGGTCACAACGGTATTTATATCGTAGCATGTTCCAAGTCACTGCAAGTATGAAAGCCTAGCATCTTTTTTGTTAGGCAAATGCGAACAGTGAAGACCCAGATCAGAGACGTCCTGATGTTTGCTTACAGAATTTTCAACCGAAAATTAAATAAAAATGAAAAATACCATACAACTTTTCAAACGGAAAAAAGACTGGTCTATTGATAAGGGTAGGGTATTCCATTCGGCTTATATGGGTTAAACACTCTCAAAACACTACTGTCGTGCCAACCAAGAGTGACAGTGACGTAATATTTGTTTACAATTGTTATTATACGTAAAACATCAAACTTTGATTTGTACACTCCACTTGAGCTAACGCGAATCGATGGATCACTTGTGTATTAATCCTATCCTGCGGATAGGATTAATACAGAAGTGATCTATCGATTATAAGTCCCTGATAATTTGCAAACAAAACATGACATCACTGTCATTCTTGGCTGGCAGGACAGTAGTACTGATCATGTGATTCTGTTCTGTTTTGTTTTATTTTCACCAAACTAATTATCTTGTTCCTTGAACCTATCGCACGATTTCTTGTTTCTGTCGAAACCTTAATTAGCTGATTTAACAAGGTTTAGCCTTAAGCCCTGTATCAGGATTCTTTTATAATGCCCTCACCGTGGAAGTCATTGTAATTCTAGCATTATGTTATATCATTAAAATGGAACCAAACATAGCTGCTTCATGTAATAGGTTAATTGGTACACTCATAAGCCGCCATTTTATTTAATGCATAGGCGGATCCAAGGGGGGGGGGGGGTCAGGTTGTTAGGACCCCCTCCATGGAAAATAACAAGTTGCTATATGTTTCCTTAGAAATTCTGGTACTGTTCCCCATACAGAAGCAATTTCGAGGGAGGCTCGTATGGCCCTTTGTAACATACGTTCAGGACCCCCCAATCCCCCTGAAGGAATTTTCTGGATTCGCGCATGTAATACAAATTGGCTGGTACTTATTGCATAGGCGAACAGTGGGTGCTAAGATTAGCCTGCGAAAGCCTTCACCCGCTGGCATACTCAAAGTATGGATGTATATGAAGACATAAACCAAAGAACAGGTATACTTAAACCAACTTCTAATCGGTCACCTTACATTTTAACGCTAGTTCAGAAAGTGAAACATCCCAGTGAACCATTCGACGTCATCTGAACGTGACGATGACGTTCCCTGGTAAAACGTGTTTAAGACGTGATCGTCACCCCGAAAGCGTTACATATTAAAAACGTCCAGAACTTTTAAATTCCATTTTCAAAACGTGCAGAAAACTATATAAAACCCTACATGAACACGTTTTGTAACGTTTTGTTTAGTGTTCAAGATGTTTTTGTAACCCCATATCTGCCGTGGAACATTGCAAATCTGTAAGGAAAACGTTTTAAAAGTTGTTCTTGTCTTTCTATATACGTACCCTGAACGCGCTGGAGACGTTTCCACTAACACTAGTGAAGACGTTTCCAAATAACACGTGTTCGTCACTCACAAAACGTTACAAATTGAAGACGTCAAACACGTTCGCATTTAGCTTTTAAAACGTGTTTAAGACCTAGCGAAACCCTTGCACGAGGATGAGGACGCTTTTATACCGTTTTGATTTGTGTTTAAGACGTGATGGTAATCCCAAAACAATGAAGTCTTCGTTTGGTGTTCAAACTGTGTTCACAACTGCACCAAAACATTATAAATTTGCAGTGAACTCGTTTTAAAAAACGTGTGCTTGTGATTCCTAACGTGACTGAGACGTTTTATTATCCAAGACTTGTGCGTCACTCCAAAAGCGGACGTCAAACACGTTTGCATTTAGTTTTCAAATCGTGATGAAGACCATTGCATGGAGATGTTTTTATAACTTTTTAATTCGTGTTTAAAACGTGATTGTAATCCCAAAACAATGACGTCTTTGTTTGGTGTTCAAACAGTGTTTAAAACTATATCAAAACATGATAATCTGCAGCGAACTCGTTTTAAAAACGTGTGCTAGTGATTCCTGAACGTGTCCGAGACGTTCTTTACACAAGACGTGTGCGTCACTCCAAAAGCGTTAAAAATTGAAGACGTCAAACACGTTTGCATTTAGTTTTCAAAACGTTTTTGAGATCTCCTGCAGACGTCAGTTTTTATTATCAGCGACACGGCATTGAAATTATTCAGCAATTATTTATTATCACCAGGCCTCACCGTCCTTCTTTGAGAATTGAAAAAAATATAATGCTACCGAATCGATTTTTAAACTCTCACATTTTAACCGGAAGTGTACAGTAGTCGTTAAACAATAATCGCCAAAATGGGCTTATCAAGTTCTACTGTGTTTCACCTACAGTGTTCAAATAAAATTGAGTGTATTTAACAATTTTACCAGGAAATATTGGTGAATTTCAAAAATCTCGAAAAATTTTGAAAAATGCAAAATTTTAAAAATGCGTAAAAATCCACCATAAGCAAATTTTCGATTGTTTGGTCTTTTTAAAGTCGGACAGACCAGTTTTTAACCACCTAAACGTCAATTCTATAAAACTACTCTCAAACCATTTTTTCTTAAAAAAGTCGATTTTTGCATTTTAAACCCAAAACACTTTGCAGTAAAAGAAAACTGTTCAAAAACACTGCTAAACGTTTGCCCATTAAAATGCACATATATAGTAAAAAAAAAAAAATCATTTCATGGTCAGTAATAATGAGTTTGAAAAGTGACCGATTAGAACTTGGTTTTAGTATTTATATGAAGCTCCGCTATATGGCTGCGCATTTACGCTTAAAGAGTGATTTTATGCAAATGGCTGGGTAAGTTGGCTTTGCCCAAAACAAGAATAACGTGACAGTAATCACAAGTGTCCTTACGAGACGTGTTGGTCTACAAAACGAGAAGATTTCCCCTATAAGACACATTTCTGTAATTTGGAAAGGATGATCTAAGATGCTGGACTGTAATAAGTAGTCCTGAGGGCCTTGCTAACATCAAAGGCTAGCTTTTGAATGGATATTAGCATGAGCCCTATATATTGAATATAGGATCCATGAAATTAGGTGATTTGGAGACTTCTGCCTCTGGGATCTGAAAAGACGTAAATTGGTAAAATATATTTACTGGTTGATTCTTATATCTGCTCTGCATTTTCCTCCACTGAGATTGCCATTAGGGTATTATGCAACATTTTTCTTGAAATATATTGATATTGGTATGTTTTTGTCATGCTGGTGAATAAATGCTTCATTGTTTGAAAATTCTGTCACAGAGGACAGAGTCAACTACCATGGTAACGTATGACGCTGATCTGATGCTAGCATGAGTTTTGTGACTGACTGTTACGGTACCATCTACAACAAGGATCCAAATGAAAGAATTGTTGCATTTTGACCATTGCTACAGATAAGTGTTGCATTTGTACCTTTGTTGCAGATAATTTTTGCATTTGGATCATTGCTGGAGATAATTGCTGCATTTTGATCATTGTTGCAGATGCATGTTACATTTTGACCATTGCTGAGATAACTGTTGCATTTGTACAACTATTGCAGATAATTTTGCATTTGGACAATTGTTGCATTTGTAACGTTATGGCAGATATTTGATGCATTTGTATCGTTGTTGAAGATAATTGTTTCATTTGGACTATTGTTGCAGATAACTGTTGCATTTGGACCATTGTTGCAGATAACTGTTGGGTACCATTAATGCAGATAATTGTTGCAGTTAAACAATTGCTGCAGATAATTGGTGCATTTGGCCATTATTGCAGATAACTGTTGCATTTGGATCATTGCTGCAGACAATCGCTGCATTTTGATCATTGTTGCAGATGCATGTTGCATTTTGACCACTGCCGAGATAACTGTTGCATTTGTACAATTATTGCAGATAGTTATTGCATTTGGACAATTGCTGCAGATAATTGTTGTATTTGAATCCTTGCTACAGGTACTTGTTGCATTTGTACCGTGATTGCAGATAATTGTTGCATTTGTAACGTTAAGGCGGATATTTGATGCATTTGTATCGTTGTTGAAGATAGTTGTTGCATTTGGACCATTGCTGCAGATAACTGTTGCATTTGGATCATTGTTGCAGATAACTGTTGGGTACCATTTATGCATATAATTGTTGCAGTTAAACAATTGCTGCAGATAATTGGTGCATTTGGCCATTATTGCAGATAACTGTTGCATTTGGACCACTGCTGCAGATAAATGTTGCATTTAGACCCGTGCTGTAGATAATTGTTGCATTTGAACCATTCTTGTACATGTAGATTATTGTAGCATTTGGACCATTGTTACAGATAATTGTTGTATTTGAATCCTTGCTGCAGATACGTGTTGCATTTGTACCGTGATTGCAGATAATTGTTGCATTTGTAACGTTATGGCAGATATTTAATGCATTAGTATCGTTGTTGAAGATCATTGTTGCATTTGGACCAGTGTTGCAGATAACTGTTGCATTTAGACCATTAATGTAGATAGTTGTTTCATTTAGACCATATATGTAGACAATAACATAATATAGCCGTTGTTCTTTTCTCTAAAATGGACGTATAAAAAGACACAGAGGGTTGAAGATTTTAAAGTCACATGGTGTAAACAGTCAAAATTGGACGTAGTAGTTTAATCGACAGTGTCGATTAACACAACCAAGCACTAGTTAGTCCAACTGGCCTGTACTCTGCAAAGATAAAAACAATATAAGTTACTTTCTCTTGTCTTGTGGAACCATCCAGTTTAGTACAACAGAGTCAATTGTTTGTTTTTTTCAAAATTATATTGCATTTGCATTTCGAATGATTGAAGCACAAACAGTTTTAATTCAGACCCTGCATCTTATATGGGTCAACGCTAACACTTTATCCGTGCCTTGAAATAAAAATGAAAAAAATACGTTAACATGGTGAACATGGTGAACGTTTTTTCTCTTTTCTTCCAGTAATACCATTAGAGTGTCAAACAGTTTTGATTCAGTTCAGGCCCTACTAAACGTCAGACCTGATCTGGGTCCAAACTGTTTACAAAAGTTATTAGCAGACGACACGAGTGGGCAATGAGATAAGTACTGAATTTCTAAAATGGAATCTTCCAGTTATTCCATTTTATTCTGTACTGAATAATCCTGGTATTTAATAAATTATCTGCTCAAAAACAAACAGAAAAATACATGTAGTCCCTGAACAGACTTCTACTTCTCCTTTTGCAAGTGCCGTTTTCACTGTGGTCATACCACTACGGCAATTTGGGTCTCGCCACTTATTTCGGTGTTAAGGTAACCTTCTCATCATGTTAAATTTATTCATTTAATCAGAAAAACGCCCCAAAATGCTTGTGTTCCGATTGATTTTATTCATCAAATTCACATTGTATCTTTCAGCCTTAAAATTATATGAAAACTTTAACGTTTGATGTCTAGGCATGAAATAACTAACTACGGTTTTGTCACCGAGGATAATCAGTGACAAAACCGTAAAATTATGACTAAACCGTAATTGACAATTTTGTAATATAACTGTAAAAACACATTTAAAATCTGAATTTATCTCCGTTTCGGCAAGACAACACAGAGGTTGTTAACTAGAGGATGCAATCTCGTAGCAAACATATTCGAAAGTTCTCATTTTTGTCTGCCTTTATTTGAAGGTAATTTTACTATTAAACCGGAGTGGGTGACGAGACCCAAATTGCAGTAGTAGTATGACCACAGTGGTTTTCTGTTTAAGTAATCAAGAGTTAATGACCAAATACTACCTGAATGGCACTCTGGCAAACAGTGCAGATCCAAATCATATTATTATGTACATTGCATGAGGGCCCTAGCTGAGTTCAAGGTAAAATACTGCTATAGGATAAAAAAATTCCTCTGATATAATCTCCTTTCTTGGTCTATCAGAGAGGTAGAAACAATTAGAATAAAAAAATGTTATAGTTGCAGTTTTTTTTTGTAACATGGTAAAATTATCAGCTAGATGGGGTCCAGTCTACATCAGGCCCCACTGTGTATGTGTAAATACTAGTGCTTGTCACTTCTAAAATTGAAATGTGGCCTTCCAGTTTTGAAAGAAAGGAATAATAAGGAGACAAATGTGCCAGCTCATATGAAAAAGGTACTTATTCTGAACGTGTAAAACCTTTGCACTGCCACCATCACCCTGTATCTTGAGGTGGCATACTGTGTATGTGTTTATCTAAATACTAAGTAAATACTAAGTACCTTTGTTTTACAAAGCACCAGTTACTATATAAAGTCTCGATAGTCTGAGTACTTAGAATTATAACGCATTTTCCCTTTGCTGCGCCTTTTTGGTATTATTACGGTTTTTTTCAATATCCATAGATTTGCATGGTGAATATTCCATTTTTTCGAATAGATTTATTATCGTTGACAGTATGAAGAAGAAGAATTCCTCTGTACTTTACAGTTTAATGATCTGCAAACATACGTCTAGGAATCGCAACATATCTACACACGTCATCTGAACAGTACATTAATCTTTGATAACGATGTTAAAATTTATAATGTCTCCGTGGAATATTTGAAGCAGAGGCAGATACCGGTGTTGACATTTAAAAATAATTTCTTTATTCTTGAAAACTATACGGGCAAAGAGTTATGACTTACTGACAAAACTACTTAAATGTGAGTTGATATATGTTGAAAGAATGCATCGACTAATGTCACAATTTGCTGGCTGATCGAGTTAATCAAATTACAAAGATAAAAGAATAATAAAAAGGCACAACTAGGCCTATTCTAATATTGGCTTAATTTGGCCATGACGGACATTTTAAAACAATTGCTAATGTTGTCATTTCTATGTAAACAAATGTTCTATTAATCAACACAATTAGTATCAAATTCACAAGATTCATAGATATTTCAATGTTTAATGTCATCAAAAAGATGTTCTATAAATCAACACAATATGTATCCAATTCACAGCATCCACACATATTTCAATGTTCAATATCATCAAAAACAATTCACTCGAATAACATCAATTTTCAAGTTGTAAAGCAATACCACTTTAACTCTACTTAATAATATGGAGGGGTTCCAACCATATTGCTATTTTGATTTAGACGGCCGCATGCTAAACCTAGCATACAACATGTAGCATTATTCTAAAATTGAAGATCTTAGTATTCTCGCCAATGAGCGGACCAACTGTACAACAGTTGATTCGCTCACGGCTCCTTCAATCGTTCATCACGACACCAACGAATGTTATTTTTTTGTGAGACATTTCTTCACCATGTTCATAGTTGGATATTGCTATCATAGCAAGAAAGAGTTTTTTTTATTAAACCATGATCATGATTTCAAAAAATCTAAGACAAAAAAAAAAGAACGCATGATTACCCAGCACATGCAAAAGTTAAGCACAGTGTCTACGTTATTATGTTCTAAGTCATAAGCAAATCTGTTTGCATTTAATTTAACCCATTTATGCCAAATGGAATTTCCCACACTTATCAACTGGACGAATCCATTTCAAATTTAAGAGTTGTTGGATAGTAAATTGCAATTTCATTCAAAATTTATAAGTATTTTCTGAAAGCAAACAGTGAAGAACTTGATCAGATGTCGCGTTGTGCGGCGTCTGATCTAGTTCTTCACCGTTTGCCGATGTCCTATAAAAAAGACGCCAGGCTTGGACTTGAACTTGTCAAAAACAAATGGCATAGTTTCTTCTAAAATTTATGATAAACGGGATGATTTTAATTTTGAAATAGTAAATTTCCCATTTCTTGATGGAGATGTTCTTCGCTCCCCTTTCTCAGCTTATTCGTTTTGCTAGAGTGTGTTCTAATCTTGATGACTTCAACAAAAGAAACTTATTTTTAACTGCTAAGTTATTAAAACAAGGTTATAGATATTATAAAATTCGAAAAGCATTTTCTAAATTCTACCATAGACACTCAGAGTTAATTGTTAAATTTCAAAATTGGGTTAAAAACTCTTCTGCAACAAGGCATATCAGAACCTATATTTTATGGTGATTTAGTTTAAAAATTCAAACGAATTGTTGGAAAACCTAATTTTAGTGATCGATTGAAAAAGATTGTAAAACGTTACATAAGGGTTGGATATAACCTGGATGTCATGCGACAATCTACATGCCTGGTTTTATACCCATTCACGGTTTATAACTATGGTTTCCTCTTTAATTGCACGACGGTGGGTCGGGCCTCAGACTCTTTGACGGCTCTGACGTAAAGCTTTAATCGGTGGGTTGGTGCCTGATGCTTATCTGTAGCTGGACCCACCGTGGCTCAACTTGAGGTTTTCTTTAGCTCCGGCTATCTGTGAGTCATGAGCCCTTTTCTTTGTTTCATCATGTGTGTTAATTTGATTAGAGTTTTTCTCCATGATGATACATTGCATTAGTTAGAAGGCCTCCATGCGAGCTGAACATTTCTTGTACTTCAACAACAGCAGAATCTAGGGCGAAGATTTGGTACCAGTAAAATGCATTTAAGCCCCCCAGTGTCTTAGGCTGCTGTCTGTTCTAAGGCGGTGGTTCTGTTGTTGTTGACTCTTTGTTTATTGTTACTCCCATCGTGAGAGTCTATAATTGTTCTATGTTTTGCTGTACGTTACTTTATGTCCATTCTAGTATTGCAATCATCTTGATGGGGAAGAGAGAGCTGGTTGCTTTGCTTAATTTGTCTTCCTGGTGTCTCGTGACGGTTGAGTGGCTCTTCCTCGCGGTGCCATGGGGTTGTCTGCGGTTTGTGATTGTGGTATTTCCTGATCATACTCACTTACTATTGGTAAGTTAAATGTAACCCACTTGTCGCCCCTGATCATTTCAAACTGAACCTTCATTTGCACTTTAAAAATAATATAAGTGCAACTTTACACCAAATTTGATGGCAGCTGAACTGCCACTGGTCTTGGTATAACCTTTCAACTGCTTATATAAGATATGTTCTGTTCGAGTGAATTGATACGGAGAATGACTATATAAATAGTAGATAAAGAACATGTTTAATATCTATCACTTGGCCGCAAGTTGTTGTAGTAGACAAAGAAGTTTAAGTTTTTCACCAAAAGAGTGACAGCTCAGCTGCCACCTCTTTTGGTGTAAACTAGCACATATTGTGTTATAGTGATGGCATAAACACGAGAAAAACATCGGGGCTCGCTACCAAGTGAGGCTGAAATCAACATGTTCACCTACACAGATTTCCTACAATACAGTAAAACCTGTCTAAAACGGCCATCTCAAAAAGACAAAAAATTGGTTTTCGAGACAAATTATCGCTAAATGCAGGTCGAAAGTATTGCAGAATGCTCCATGGGGAGCATTCTGCAATACTTTCGATCTTCATTAAGCTACCATTTGTCATTAAGATATGTGTTTTGTCTATTTTTGAGTGGCCGCTTAAGACAGGTTTTACTGTAACAGTTTTGGAATTTTGCATCCAGCAGCAAGTTTTTAAGTATTATACTTTCCAGACCGTGAATATCAAATGAGCTGGTCGGACTCATGCAACATAATCAGGCTTTCTCGGGACGAGGTCCATTTTGAATATCTAATGTCTAGCTAGTCGGTTCAAATATTTCAAAGAAGGCTTACGTTTCCCCTGACACTCCTGACCCAGTGCCCTGGCGATATTAAGTTTATGGCCATGCGATACCAACGAAATGATATAACTCTCAAAATGATTGAGCCATCGCATATTGAAAATGTACTGAGCGCATTATGCGCACACAACGTTTGGCTACAGAGTAAAGGTAAGGGATACGATATTCATACTGGACATTGACTGAAAACCGGTATACTGTGTAAAAAATACGTGTTAGTTTACACCAAAGAGGTGTTAACTTACACTTACTTCCCTACTAGAGCAAGTTGAGGCATGCCCCCAAAATACTCCCATTCTATACATTATTTTAAAAGAGACACTAAAATGACCCCTAAAACAGCCAGATTTAGTGGTGACCCACCAAAATTATCCACAAAACTCTTCATACCCCCAACAATATTCATTTTTCTCAAAAACCCAAATATATCAATATTTTGACCCCTAAAAATGGGCCAAAAAGTAAGTGAGTATGATCACAAAATACCAAACAAACTGAGAATGAGCCAGAGAACATTAATAGTAACAAGAAAGGCAATTAAAGGAGAGCATCCAACTCCCTCTTCCTTGTCCGGGTGATCGCATAACTAGAAAGGACACAAAGTAATGAATACCAAAACAAAGACCAACACAGATCCCTCTCAAATAAAACAATAAATCAACATCAACAGAAACACCGCCTTAGAACGGATGGCAGCCTAAGCCACCGGGGGTCTTAAAAGCATTTATCAATAACATCAGTTGATATTCAATCGAGATTTAAAATTCGTAACTACAGAAAATTGTCTACCATTAACGTTAGATTTAATAGTGGATTTACAACATAAATGTATCAGCCTACGTATATATTATATTTAAAAAAATTAGAGTACTCCCCAAGGTCTAACTTTCCATTAAGAATAAGTGCCTTCTTTTTTTCAGGCATGCTACACCCCTGTAAGGGAAAAAAGTTTGCAAAACAATTAGACCCTGGTATAAGACTCATCATAATAAAAACGCCTTTTATATAATATATAAAAAAATAATAAAACATGAGCACTCATGTGAAATCCTCTATTTATTGTTCGCAGCTCTATGGAAAGTAAACATGTTAAAACAGATCACAGGAGTTTGAAGTTCGGTCCTTATATCACGTCATTACGTAGGAATGACATTATGGGCGTTTGGGTTTGAGGTTATAGGAGTGATACAAGGACCAAAGTGATGACATTGTGTGCTTTATGTAATGATGATATAAGGACCGAATTTTAAACTCTTGTGCACAGTAGCAATGATCAATAATGACTTGTGGGCTTTTAGTTTTGAGGCTATAGAAGTGATATAAGGACAGTACTTCAAGCACCTGTGAACAGATAATGGACTGTCACAAAAGAACGAATTACCAGTATACAAGGGTTAACATTACAGTACCTTTGCTCTTGTCTTTGTCTTCGCTCTTTTTTTCTTTCTGAAATCCGACATATCAGTTACGTCAGCTGGTTTCCCTAGTAGTTTGCTGTTTTCCCAGTTTCGCCAGGCTTTGTTGAGTACTGGGTTGCTTGCGATATCTGCCTCTAATCGACCCTTTACGTATTTCCGAATGATTATTGGCACCCACTGTGCTTCACTGTCTGTTGGTACTACATAAAACAATCACAAGAAAATACTATTTATTATAAGAACCTTATTTCTTTTAATGGTCTCGTTTTGTGTTTAAATTTGAATAAAAAAATAGCTTGATTCAGCGGCATATCTGTTCTATTCTTAATATAGGATCACTCCTGGTTAGTGTACGACGTTTTGCTTTTTGTATAACTGCGTTTAAAGGTTTCACAAAGGATTTTGATCAAACGTTCGTCTCGCAAAAGCAAAACAAGTTCACTATAATAGCTGTCACTCATTTAGAAATTGTATAAAAGGGCACTTTGTGTAAATATTATGTTGGTCTAAACAAATATTAAAGAAATATTACATAATTTGTCTTTTTACATTGACTTGACCTAGGTTTTTTTCTTTGAAGGAAATACACCTAAATGGTGTTAAGAAAGTTTGTTCCACAGTTCATCAGAGAATTATATTTTCTTTGGGCATTGTCTTTCAAACGTTCTGGAAAAAATCAGATTGCTATAGTTGTTTGTTACATACCCCAAATTTGCTCCTCAAGCCCAAATTTTTCAATCGCGTTCTTGTTCTTGGTTCTTGCAATGCTGGAGCAGATGAACCATTATTATAATAACGCAGAGACAAACTATCTTTGCAATATGCCATACGCTTTGCCGCTAACCCATCAAATCCTGCTCAAGATGTTTTATTCCCTCCCAAATGTGTGGATCCATGTGTTAAGAAAAGATCCATATGTTATCCATATGCTAAGCAACCTAAATCTAAATAATTTGGCATCTTAACATCAAGCCACAAAATATTGACAAACATTTACACCAAACTTCCCAGCTCAGTGTTTAACCAAGCCTGTAGCCTGAAACACCTTTTGATTTACACTTTCAGATTTTTTTTTTTATCTCACATGGGTAAAAACAACGGAAATCCCGATCTGATGTGTGAGAAATTACTTTTACCTGTCGTGCTGATAATGAGGATCAAGTATAACACGTGAGCAGCTTTCATTTCCTCCGTATGTGTATATTCCGTTAAAAACAACACATGGTTGCACGTTGTAAAATAAGCCAAATAGCGACATGGTGCATACGGGTCATTGTTGTAGACTAAAAAAGTGAAGGACGCAATGCAAAACCAGTCAAATATGTATTGAATTTTCTCACGTGCTGACAGTAAAGAATATCAGTTTCTAAACACTAATCATGTTGAGCATATGACTGCAAGCGTAGTGAGTGCAAACAGTGCGGATCCTGATAAGAGCGGGCCACTGAGATGCCAGCTGAATTGGATCTACCTATGTTTTTAATTATATGTATATCCCGGTTAAGCATATTAATGGTTAAGAAACTGAGGCCTTATCGAAAAAAGGCCCTTCGGACTTGTTCAATTCCTTAACTCTGATGTGTTGCGACCGGTCCGTACATATCCATGTGGTCATATTATGTTAGTATCTACAGAGTAACCGAATGTAAATGTGGGCAATGTTTATAACAAAAAGAAAGAGAATACTACTACTCCAGTCCCTGAGGGGGTGTCTGTGTGCATGAGAGGTCCAGAGAAAATTATTCCATAAATGGTTAGATACATATCTGAGATGCAAGAAAATCGAGGGTGATTGGCTTGAATTATGGTGCGGTCCGAGAAATCCAAGATGGCCGCCAACATGGCGGCCAATTTTAGCGAAAATGAGTATACACATTAAAATAGCTGCTACAACATGCACATTGTTTGTTTTTGGACTCAAAATGTTTATTATAGAAGAAAAGAGGTCTGATTATATACTTTTATGCCATAAAAGCTTGACTGAACATCATATTTTTAAAATAAAGACAAAAAAAGTTACAAAAATTTCGTCAAATTTTGAAGAAAAAAGCCACTAGTCTGTATTATTTTTACCTGAACTGTGAGCCAGTAAAGGTGGCGTACATCGCAAATGGTACAGAGGTTAATTTAGACACTAGACTAAAATATAAATATGTTTGCATGCCTTTCCTAAACTTGTTTTTTAATTTTTAAGTGCCTTAAAAGTGGGTGGGGTAAACTGACCGCTGATGCATATTTTCAGATATGTGAGTATTAAACATGACTTTATGTGCTTTTTGGACCTACAATTTATTACCTTATGTTGTAAATGTATAAAACGAATATAAGATAATTGAGATTTGCTTATTCTTATTTGAATTTTTAAATACAACTGCATATTTTAATTTGTAAGAGACTAGTCCACTCGACCCTTTTGTATACATGCAGTGTGATCAAGCTATACAACTAGCATTGGTACATGTTTATTTTTTTTAAACAACCAGACGCTTATTATTTCACAAGTTTGTTACCCAAATAAGCTTCAAGTTGCAGAAAGGAGATAGGTTTGCATTGAGTGATATACGTGACAAAATTAACAGTAATTTAAGAAAAGAAATAAAACCATTCCATAACCGAGAAATGAGAGTACTTTTCTATGATCACTTTGGTTCAAACGTTTGCTTTGCCGAATCAAAAGATGCAAATAAGTCAGCTATGGTATTTTTAAAGCATGTTACAACTGAAGAGATTGTAGATAACGTTCAATCTACAGACATTGTAGACAAATGTGCTTTGTTACTAAGAGAATCCCTCCTAGAGACACACTTCGATTTGGGTGATACGTTTCTGCTAATGATCTTAGACAGTCATGGACAAAAACGCCAGTACCTGAAGTTGTATTAAGATTCTTTGGGGTTTTATTCAACTTTGATCCTAAATCGTTCTATGATAGTAACACATCAAATGAGGCTATCTTTGAGGAAAATGATGAAGATGAAGATAATATAGATAGGGAAAATGATCAGGGCATGTCAGACAACAAAATGAGAAAAATGAGAGCGCTGCATCAAATAATGTATTTCAATGTTCACAATGGCAGCAAGAAGACACCACTTCATATTCTAAATGCACACTCTATCCATGATAAATATAAGAGCAAAGAGCTTATCACAAGTTTTAACCATTATGGATTAGCCATTAGCTACAATGAGCTTCAGCGATACCATAATGGCATGGCTAGCTTTATAGTGCAGGCCATGGAAACATTCCAAAGTCATTTCAATTTGACCCAGAAATGTTTACTTTAGCTGCTTTTGACAGTATTAATCATAAAGAAGCCACCTTGTTAGGTATTAAAGGTAGTCATGACACTGTGTCTGTATTATTCCAAGAGAAACCACAAAGAACATTTAGCAAACCTAACATTTCTGAAACAAATATTGTACATGGTATCAAAGTGTTTCAGCAACAACTGAAATGTCAGGACTTACAGCCATACATAAAACCTGTCAAGAAGCCAGATCTGCCAACCCATTACAGTGTGAAGGAGAGTTGTTTACTGTTAGCACAGAAAAAAACATAACAGACTGACTGTGGATGATTGCTAGGTAGAATGAACTTATCATCTTTGAGTGAAGGGTTTATTGGTCCAGAAAACAAGAACAAAAAATGCCATCATGGATTGCTTTCAATTCAGTTGTTTCCAAAGAAACACTGAGCCAAAAGATGGTAGGTTTTTTGCCAGTTATTCCTAGTCCTGTGACAGATCATCAAACAGTATACACAGCTCTCAAGAACTTCCAGGACATACTAAAACAACTTTCACAAACACATCTTGCAGTAACTTGTGATGAAGGCGTCTACCATATAGCAAAAGAGCTCACAATGGTTAATGCAACAGAATTTGAAAACATTGTATTGTGCTTGGGATCATTCCACATGACAAAAATATTTCTTGGATGCCTTGGAAAATATTAATGGAATAATGGCACAGAGAGCATATGGATAGAAAACAGCGTCTTTGGACCGAATGTAGTCCAGTCTGTACTTGGTGGGACACATTATGCAAGGTATTTCAAAGGTATGATTTTGTTGTGTGAGACAATGGAAAGTTTGCAGTGGTAAGCATTCTTCAAAACACAGGAGCCTGAAACTTACAAAGAAGAACTGCTGACACTAAAGAGACTTCAGGACAGCATAGCTGAAAAGGATGCAGACAGAAGTAGACAACTGCTAGAAGAGTTCTAGATCAGTTCTGCAATTTTAATAGAGTCACTCCAGAAATTTACAAATGAAGGCTGCAACCTAAGCAAAACCTTTGAATACTGGGACAGGTTTATTGCACTTGTTGCAATATTGAGAAATCTGGTGGGAGCAGATCGTGAAGGAGACTTGAATCTTCATTTGCACACAGTTCAGTGCACTCTTCTCTTCTTTGGTCTCTTTGATTGTGTGAATTACTTGCGATGGTGTTCCCTATACCTATAGGATATGCGGCGTTTACCAGAAACAGCTCCTGGAATCCATCAGGCATTTCTTCAAGGTCAATTTTTGGCAAAGAGGACCCCTGGAAAGTTCAAGGCTGTAGCTGCTGATCAAAGTCTTGAACAAACAATTAATCGATCACAGAAGAGTAGTGGTGGTATCATTGGTAGTATGAGGAAGAAAGACTTTGTTGCTGAATTGGAGACGATATACCTTGAAATGATAGCTGTCAGCAGTCCCCATTGGAAACTCAGTGGGTCGAGACCATTCTATCATGAACTGACTGTCAGTGATGCAGAAATGCAGAAAATGGGCACAAGAATCCAATATATGAGACATGATAGAATACATAGAGCTATATGAAGACCCATTTCAAATCACAGAAGGAACAGAGAAACAGCTCTATAATATCATATCTCAGGAAGTTATGCCAACGGAAGTAAGAGAAGGTATGTTGAGCGTAGAGTCAAAAAGCATTCAGTTGTACAATGAATTCAGAAAAGAAAGATTTTTAGACCAAACCAAGAAATTATCAGACACAATTCAAAGGAACAATATCAAAACATGCCAGTCTAAGCTGTAAAGTCATCCACAACAACCAGTAAAAAGAAAAAAATCAGTGGGGCTGCCGCAGGACACAGAGTTCTATCAATTGCCCAAGCTAGAGGATACAGCACAAAAGAATTATTCAGATATGATCTCATTCCAACAATGTTTGATGAAGAAGGTTTAATGAAGAAGCCAGTAAAGAGTGCCCTATGTCATTAAATGGAAAAGTGTTTGACAGTGATGATATGGTGCCTACGTCTGGTTGGAAAAGCATAAGAACAACATACCAAGTTGATGTTATGGCAAATGTCAGAAAGATGAAAATCAAAGGTTTGCGAACATTTGCTGATTTTTGCTCAACCTTCTTGAACATGTAGCTAGCCATATGCAAGAACGTAACAAGAATAGATCTTGTGTTTTATTCATATAAGGAAGGCTCTGTCAAAGACAGAAGAGAAGTAGGTCAACAATGAAACCTATTGAGATCAGTATGATAGGTGAGGATACACCACTGCCTGTCAACATCGGTACATTCTGGGCGTCAGTCTCCAATAAAGCCAACCTTCAAATGTTTTTGAGAAAAGGCGTGATAAAAAATGCAGCATATGTGTTCAGCTGTTTCAGTGCTCAAAACATGTTATTACCATGTCAGTCACAAACAGAAGGCTGTCTGATGTCATTATCAGAGTTTGACTTAACTATAGAAGAGGCAGATGTGTGGTTAGTACCACATGCTATTCATGCAACACAGACTGGAGCCAAGAGACTTGTTATTCTATCTGTTAACACAGATGTCATGGTCCTGGCACTTTACTTTAACACAGATCTGAAAAAAACGGCCTCTCCGAGTTATGGATGCGTGCTGGTGTTGGTGATTTTACAAGACATATCACTTGCACTGATATCTGAAAAGAAACCAGAGTTATGTAGTGTACTCCCAGCAATACACACATGTTTACAGGCTGTGACACAACTGGCAAAGTTGAAACCAAACTATCTGCTCTTAAACCACCTCCCGCCCAGCTGCTTTCTGAAATAGAAAAATCATTGTCTAGCCCAAATCAAGATGAAATTATACACAAAGCTGAGCAATATCTTGTACAAGTACTCAAACCCAACAGTACATGCACTACTATGGATGATCACAGGTATGAAATATACAACCAAAGTAAAGTCAGTGATCTCCATTCCTTACCACCTACCAGTGCTGATCTATATTTGCACATTCTGAGGTGCCTGTACACAACCTATACACAGATGCATTGTCTTCAAAACGTAACAGTAGGCCCAACTAACTATGGCTATGAAATCAAGAATGGCTCCTATCTTCCTATCTACCATCAAAGCAATGTCTCAAAGAGTCTTGTACAAACATGCAGTTGTAAAAAGTGCTTAATAAAACACTGTGCATGCAGAAGAATTGGTGTCCCTTGCTGTGTTTATTGCAAATGTAAAAAAACAACATCTCAGGTCAATTCTGTATGAATCCGCATGTGGTTGTCTCAGTTCCAGTAACATTATAAAGTGCAAATTTATATTGAAGCTGTATTCAACATAGTAAACAATGCAGTGGAGAGTATATTTTGCAATGCATGACTATTATTTTTGTTGACATTTTTGATTCCTAGCATATTACCGCGATGCCGGCGCTTAAATGCCTGTAACAAGGTGTTCTGTACATTTGGCGGTCATCTTGGCAGCCATATCCAATATTGTTCAATGAAACATAAAAGGAACTATTTGGCCTATTTTGATTCACATATTAGTGTATGTTTATGCTTCAAAATGATTTATGGTAGAGACACAATAAACAGAAAGTCACATTTGTCACATATCCTAACATGTTAATTTTTTGTCGGTTTAGCCCACCCACTTTCAAGGTACTTAAAAACTCAAATAAACATTAAAGGAGGTGTGAAAACAAGTTCATCATTTGTTCAAATCTCTATATCAATTCCAGAACCAATTTTAAAACAATCGGGTATCTTTGGCAGACCATTCAGGAAAAATATCTCCCAGGGTTGCTATTTTTCTTAAAAAAATGACCAAATTTTCTCATTTTTAGGGCTTCTGTCTTAGAAATATGGTGTTCAGACTAACTAAAATGGCTAAAAGGTATACATTCACACCTCTTTTCTTCTATAATAAACATTTCAAGCCCAAAAACTAACAATATGCATGTTGTAGCAGCTTATTTAATGTGCATACTCATTTTCGCTAAAATTGGCTGCAATGTTGGTGGCCATCTTGGATATCTCGGACGGCACCATGATTCAAGCCAATCACCCTCGATTTTCTTGCACCGGAGATATGTCCCTTACCATTTATGGAATAAATTACTCTGCACCTCTCATACACACAGACACCCCCTCAGGGACTGTATTATACTTTATCATTGTTTTGCCTGGCTCTACACTTTTGCAAAACAATAAAACAGTGGTGCAATTATTCTAAATACCCATTCAAATAAATTTGAAACAGATAGATAGATATTCTTTATTTTAGCATTATTTGCTTTTAAAAACTAAGTACGATCTTATGACTGCACTGTTTTACTCTAACATCCCTTACACTCTAAAATACTTGCAAAATCTATCTAACGTTAATTTGAATGCTACCTGATCAAATATGGCCTAAACTTATTATGTCGGTTGAAGTTTTATAAATTTAAAGTGGTATCGTAACAATTGAACAGATTCCTAGGATACGATCACATCATTTGTGATCACTGCATTGTCATGTAAAATCCACACTCATAAATGATTTCCACTACACATTAGTTCAACAGAAATGTTTATTTTTATATAAGAACATTCTGTTTTAAGGTTTACATTGCTTCAACAAAATCCATTCTTTTTAAATTATAAATGATTACAGAGACGTATATTGCCAGATATCTATTGTAACATATACATCATTTTCTTCATATATTAAAGGCTTGATGCTATCTGGATTGCCAGCAAAACATAATTATGATTTCTACAAGAGAATATGACCAAGAAATGTCATAGTCACAGACTGTCGACTGACCCATGGAACCATGAGGAATGGACACAGATAGCTACGACTTATTTAAAGTAAATCAACCAGTGATCTTCCTCAGCAATATTATTGCTGAACGAGAAAGGGCATCAATAACCTATTTAGAAACCAATGACCCAAAACAAAATTTCCATAACCAATGGGAGCAACAACAAAGTTCCTGCAATCCACACAGCATTTCAGTAATTCGTAATTCATAAATATTTTATCATTAATGAACCTGATTTGATACAAAATGTAATCTATTATTTACTATATATGAGGCTCGTTAGTGTGGACTGGTTTGAAATAAAGCTTTGGTTGCTTTTGAATAGCTGATTAGATTTTATTCTCAATTAAGACAAAACTGCAAACACCTAAATCTGTTCAGGTTTTCAGGCTCAGCTGTATACTGAAAACAGTTGACACAAATATATGATCATGACATATATTTCTTTAGTTATATATGTTACTTTTACATATTTGAAAATGCAAGAGAATGTATCTTAGCAGAATGTCGCATTAAGTTTATTAATTATTAGTTTATAAATTTTATAACAAACAACTGAGAAAAATAAGTAAATAGTGTGTGGCTGCTTTTAAGCTAATAAATATAAAAGTTCTTAAAAAGACAATATGCACCCATATTCACATAACTACTTAGTTAGAACTGATATTTTTTTTTCGAAAAAATGGTTACTTCATGTCTATCAAACACACCAGTGATGTAAAGCTTATGAAATTTAGCAATATCTGTTTGTCTTTAACTTTGTTATGTACGTGACCTATTGAAAAAAAATAAAAAAAAATGATATTTAACACGAAAACACTATGAAGTACTACTATAAAGTCGAGTGTCATCAAACAATTATTAGAAGGGTTATAAAAGCTAGAATTGCCAGCTTAAATCCAAAAGGCAAGGGTTCTAAACTTTTATAACGTTTTATCAGAGGTCATCTAATTATACATCTTATATACGACAAAAAATTCGTGATAGAACATATCTGTTTGCAGTTTTGAAATGGTCAGTAAATTGTCTTTTGAAAACATGTTCTCAAAAACTAAAATACCTGTAAATAATCTTGTCAACTGCAACTATTAAACAAAATATCGTGGATTTTAAGGGTATAGTTGAAATATAACGTAAATGACATTATGATGGACCAAAAAAACTTAAACAAACATCAAGATGTATAGAAAATAACATTTTCTAACTGTTTTGTTCGTTTAAACATTTCAACTGCTACCTAGACACACGCATTAACATATTTTGTTTGTAAGAAAATAAAGGGTAACGTAATTAACGACCATTTTGGAGACTTTTGTCGGCCTTATTTTTATACCCCTACCTTGACTGTAGACTACTAGCATATACCTATCAAAAACAAGCATCAAAACTTCTGGCCTAGATCATGTAGGGTAAATAAAAAATTTGGATCTTGGATTCCAGACAATATACTAAAGGGATTTGAAAGCGCATCACTTTTTTTTGCACTTTTCTTGCAAACCGTATATGCGATTGAAAAGTTACTCGCAGGTTTTAATGTGCAACCCAGAATAGGTGTGAATCAGTCGTTAATTTGACTGCACTATAACGCGACCCTGATGATGACGCCACATGGGTACATACAGCATCCAGCACCATTGACGCATTTTTGATTGTTTTTGTGTTTAAACTGTGGTGTGTATGATACCATAACCAGCAACGCAGTTTATAGACTATATCTAATTAAAAGTAATTGATAACTTCAATATTTCGAAAATAAACGTATTTGAACATCAAATTACAGCTCCTTTTCAGAAACAACTCCATAAGTTACCTTTATGCACACTTTCATTACTGATATTGACTACTTACAATGACAATCATATGGGAAAGACGTTTTAATGTAAATCATGGCAGGAGATATGCTGTCACGTGATTGAGAACGTCTTAAACGAATTTTATTGCTAGACTATAGTAATCAGAGTGGTTGGGTATGTCGGTATCTTAATAGGGGTGTTAATTTGAGCATACCGAGCTGTTAATTCGTTTTGAATCGTCCAATGATGAATGTGCAATCGTGAAAGAAGCTCAGGAAGCAAATCTTTTAAGTCAGGAATCAAAACTAACGCGGGTTAACTTGCAGCTGAATTTGTGTCTTTCAAATTCGACCACCCTTGTCTTAAAATGGATACTTTTTCAATATCTTAAACTAAACTTACAACCATGAATTTTCTAGGACACACTTAAGGCTGGTCAGACTATGATATGCAATAACAATTATCCCGCTGACATTCTCAGGGTTTGTGAAATAAAGGATTCAATTTGAGCGATGCGTTTTATAAGTCCTTAAGTATATATACACATAGCGACGTCTATACATGTCGTGGCACTTTAACAGTTGTTTTTTGCATAAAATTACAGTGCTGCACCAAAGTACAAAACTATCAAATGATAATCAGTGCGTAATTGAAAATATCTTTCGTTTTTCCATGGTACACTTGATCACCCTAGCATGTGATTTGATTACATTGTATGCTGTACTTTCATCAACCTTAAGCTAGACAAACAGTATTAATCAGATAAATAACAGGTCGTTTGAATATGCCTTTTATATAGTTTGTTTTCAACCATCAGTTTAAACATAAGCACACTCAAAGCTCTTTGGAAATAATGCATGCAATTTCAACTGCCTTCGCATTTAACTACTAAGCTTTTAAAACATGGTAACATAAATAATGGTTGTAGGTTATATGTATCGGATCAATTCGTGGCTTTATTAGTCTATTCTTTAAAATACTTTTGATTATTTCATCATTATTTTTTTTTAAATAGAATGTAGACATAAACCGTTCTGCAACAAGCTTAAGGCTATTTTAGGACCATCACCAGACAGCTACAGACGTTTGGTTGGGTCTGATATGGGTTCAAACTGTTTGCAACTGTTTATTGGCGGCATTCTTTTTGTGTCAAGTTCAGGCCAAACTGATCTGTTAATAAAATTGTATGCAAGGGTAATAGCGCCAGCAGGCAAAGTTAAAATGACAAATCTATTTGCGGAAAATTAATAGATCATGTCACCGAGACAGTTCGAAATGTCTGTCTGAATAAGAATGACGTGTTGCATATATTACACACAGATGGCTTTGCTCCCAGACAGTTCCAAGTGTCGCAGTTAATAACTTTACACAGTAGGGGGTGGGGGGGAGAGAACAATCCAATCTACATCTAGCACGTTACTGAATCATTTTATTGACATATAGACTTGACACCGTTGCTCAGACTCATTGTCCACGGTCATCGATCAACGCCTGTACTGTTAATGATTGGTGCCGTTGCTTGGTCTGCAGTGTGTGATCGTGATATTTCCTGGCCATACTCACTTTTTATACTTACTCTACTAGCAAAAACTTTTAGATAACATATTCAACAAATGATATGCTATATATATTACATACATATAGCACGATTGACAATAGTGACAATGTTATATAAATATCTGAGATGTATCATGATATTTTTTCAAAGCAAGAGAAATGTGATTTCTATTGGAGACGAACTGATTAACTAATTCAACATGCATACATACCTATTGATAAGTTTATGCAAACTTTCTTAACATTATAGGTAAGTCTATCGTTTGGTGATGGCAATGCTTCTAAATAGAGTTCCTTCTCTAGTGTGCTTCCATCTAATTATTAAGTTTTGTCTGAACAGTTGATAGCTGAGTGTATGCCTTTTGTCTCTATACCCTGATGTGTTGACAACTCATCTATTATCTAATGTACATTAAACATAGCTATATTAAGGAATCAATCTACAGGATTCATGCAATAATTTGTTCAAAATGGGTTCCAGTGGCTCACGTACTGCAATGGTTCTATGACTGAAATTAACATCAGCTATATTAGTATTAATTGCTAAATCTAAGTATGATCGTATGACTGCATTTTCTTCTCTCACATCCCTCCAACATTTTAAATAACTCGTTAAAATCAATCTTATAGTAATTTGAATGGCAATTGGTCACATTTGGTATAAACTTATTCTATCATTTGAAGTTTTATAACTGTATCGTAAATAACAATTGAACAGATTCCTTGGATATGATCGCATTATTTGTGATCACTGCCTTGTCATGTAATACCGCCATTATAAATGATCCCAATTTTCACAGTAATCTTTCACTTTAAACAACCTGTTCACTTTTATAGTTTACTTTGCATTAGCGAATGCAACACTCTTTAAAGAATAAATAATTACAGACATATTGTTGTCATATATTTCATATAACGTGTATAACATTCTATACTATATATTTATAAAGGTTCGCTGCCATCTGATTTGCCAACGAAAAGTATTCTTTCTACAAGAGCATATGACAAGGAAATATCACAATCACAGGCTTACCACATCTTAACTAGCATCAGATTCATCATTTTGTTAATTTATAAATTTTAAAACATATAACTGAGAAAAATTAGAAACAATGTGATGTTGTTTTTAGCTAAGAAATGTGAAATTTCTTAAAAAGAAAACATAAAGTACACCAAATACACACCGCCTTTTAATATGACCTGATACATTTTCTTTGAATAAATGGTTGGTTAATGCCTATCAAACACAGCTTCTCTTTTTAATGATTAAACTACCAAGTGGTGTTTAGCTTAAGGAATTAAGCAATATGTGTATGTCTTTACCTTTGTTATATATGTGACCTGTTGGAAATCCAGCAACTAAATGATATTTTACACGATGATATTTGACACCAGACATGTTGTTACGTATAGCTCATAAGTGGAGTGATATCAAAACAATAATCATAAGAAGACTTGCATGCTTAATTTCAAACATATAATGTTCTAAACTTATATACTGTTTTATCAATGGCCATTTAATTGAGCATCTATAAAGTATTTAGGTAAGACAATATTTGTTTGCAGATTTGAAATGATCAGTAAATGGTTTTTCAAATACATGTAATCATGAACTCGAATACCTATTAATAATTTTGTCAACTGAAACTATTTAACAAAATATCAAGGATGTTTAGGGTCTAGTCGAAAATATATCATAATTGGCATTATGATGGAGCAAAACAGCTTTTACAAACATCAATATGTGTAGAAAATAACACATCCTTAACGATTGCATATTGTTTTGTTCATTTCAACTACTATCTAAACAGACATTATTACATTTTTGTGTTTTCACGAAAATGAGGGATAGCGTAATTAACACACTCTTACATGCATGTTTGCAAGACTTAAATTGAGTGCAATATCCAGTTTCATACTGATTATGTTATGTACTAAAAGATAAAACATATAGAAGCGCCTGGGTTAGTACTGTCTTTTCGGTGATTTATTGTTGTGAGTTCATTGTTTGCTGCTGCTCCAATTATCTGTTGGGTTTTGTGTTTGGTCCAGGTTCTGTGATATTATAAGAATCAATCATGAGTATGAAGGTAGGATAGAAACATCCATCCTGAGGATCACTGTTGGCATCATGAGGCTTGCCAAGAAATGGCAAACTGTGATCGTTAGGTACGGATTTTTCTATTGTATTCTCACACAAATCATTGATTCTTTTCCTTGCTCACCTTTTTATACAAAAAAGGCTCCCAGAAGTTCCTGAATATGCTGAAATGCAACATGACAAGATGACATTAATTTAACACAACAAAGACGACCATGCACGTGAGTTCCAATACAACCATTGTACAGCTCTCACGTGACAGCCTGTGCAAGATAGCTGGATAATATAAATAGAATCCATCATTGGTGTACAGCAGGGACAGGAAAATCCCGACCCGAGGGTCCACAATTCCAGTGGGAAACATGGATTGTCAAGAACCACAGAACAGTAATGATCATGAATAATTGTTATATATGTTACATTTTGCCTTGTGAAATTGAGACTTTTTCTCAAAGGTTTATGTCCCTAGCTACAGTTTTGATGAAGCTTTGATGAAGGACTTACTTGGTCATGCGCATAGGACTAAAATATATTTCTTTTTTCATTTCACACATTTTCTACGTTTGTTCCTGTATCTGTAAATTATATATACTAAGAATAGCTTCATGAAAACAAGAAAAACATCAGGCATGTTGAACTATGAGAGGATATGGTAAATATATTATGTCGGAAGGAATATATCCTCACATCGGTCTTCACATTGGCCTATTAGCAGATGGTAACATACATAACACAAAGCTAATATACAGGTACATTTCTAATAATGGCCATCCAGTGAAAATTGGCTAATTGTTTATAGGATCTGTCTTGGAAACAGTCCTGACATCAAGGGCAATCTTCCATATAACTTTTAACATTTAATTATAGTCATTTTAACTTTTTTATCATAGACCATAAAGTAGGTAAGTAAAACACGATTTTATACATAACCTATTTAAATTTTATGTGATTTAATTTCTATGACGATAAGGAATAATGCATAAGAATTAATAAAGGTGTATTGCTCTCAATTTAAGCCATGTTAATCAAATAAAATCTCATTAATATATGTGTATATATTTGTTTTAGTTGCATTATGGCAACTATACTACAAAGCTAATTGCCATCAATTACGCATTTTATGTGATCAAAATATCCTGGGTACTTGCAACATTTTGAAAATATAAAACATATTTCTAAATTTTGCCATTTCTTTTTGCAGGTTTCCATTACAGGAATAGGTCCGTTCATTTGCACATACTAATGAAATGCTGACGATTCAAAAGCAACATTTCTTTGAAATCAAGCTACATTTCCTTTTCTCTTTAACTGCACACCAGTAGGTAGGACTTCAGACTCTATGACGGTTCTGACTTAAGGACTTATCTATTGATGAGATGTTAGGGGCCTGATGCTTTGGCAGTTGTCAGGTTACCAGGGGCTTGCCTGTTGGATTATTTTGCTCCAGTATTCAGTTTTATGTACTGTTGAGTCCTTATTTTTGCTTTATCTCCTTTTTATATCTTGATTTATATGTTCTAGGAGATGATGCATAGATAAGTTAGGCGTCTTTTATGCAAACCAAATATCTATGTGTCTTGATCCACATCTGAATTAAGGGTGAGGTTGGCGCCGTTAAACCGGTTTAAGCCCTCCAGTAAAATATTTTACTGACCGTTCCAAGGCGGTACTTCTTTTGTGGATCTTTTATGTTTTTGTTCTGTCTTGTGTTTGCTATGTCTTTGTGCGCGTCTGTTTATATGTGCTTTGTGGTCACTTGCTGGGAAAGGGCTGACCTCTTGGCTCTCGTTTGTGGTGTCTGCTGTGAGTTTGTCACTTTCCCATTGGTATCCTAGGTCAGGTGTGGTACTTGATTGTATCGATTCCTGATCTTTGCACCCTTATTTACTTTGGTTGAAGTAATGATAGAGCAGCTAAGAACATGGAACATTCTCAACACGTCCTCGATGTCACGCCGGCAAAATCCTCAATAATAACTTCGTTAACGTCTGAAAATCATACTGAATGCAAATGATATAACACTACACCTTAAACTAGCCCTTGCTTTTATACAGAAGAAGGATGTTTAGAAATCCTCAACAGAACACTCGATTTGATTACGTGAGCTCATCAGAGATTTTCTGCTTATAGTACAAAAATATTAGCACCGGTTTGATCGTTCGTGTCGAATTTTATAAGAACTAATTATGCTGGAAAGCCATGAGCGGATCCCGAAAATGCCGAGCGGGTGTGTACACGTGTTTTTGTTTTATAATTTGAGCCGCGGCATGAGATTTCCAACAATTTGACATTTTGACAAGTGCAGACTCGGACGAGCCTCTGCAGCCTCCTTTTAAGCTTAGAAACTCCAAATGATGTTCAGTCAGTAGCCCAACAATCATAGAATACTCAAGCGACTAGCAAAGGCTTTGATCAGACTGCGCGTATGCGCAGGCTGATTTGAGGCTTTGTTGGTCGCACATACCACAATGTTGGAAATCTCATGCACTGGCTCATATTATTTTTTTCATCAGCGCATTTTACAGAGTGATGAATGGACCTCTCTCGAGAAGCAATTGAACCCAATTGCTTCTCGAGGGGGGTATGTACCAGTATTTCTAAGAAAACATATGGCCTCTTGCGAATTTTCAGGATCGAGGTCCGGACCCCCTGCCCCCCCCCCCCCCCCACACACACACTCTTGATTTCAGCATGAGAGCCCATAATGATTTGATCAAGTACTGGAAATGAATAAAATATTGTGTTTCCATTTCACAAAATATATTATTCATTTCCTTCAATTGTAACAGGAAAATAAAACTATTAAGTACACATGTACATGAATCGTATTTCAAACATGCCAGCTTATCTTGAAAGTACTGTCAACGAGCTGTTTCAAAAACGAAAGTGATTATCTATTAAATGACACATCCACCTCATCACCATCTCAGGTTTGGCGATGAGATGGTCGTGTCATTTTAGTGATGTGACACCCTTAGACAACACACACGAGAAATTTTCACAGAAAGGGCTATCTCATGCTACACAACTTAGCTGGTGCTACCATACAGGTTGCAAACTTAGTCAATTATAATTGCCTTGCGGTTAAAACCGTTGTTTCTGAGTAGGACAGTCATCCATACAGGTATTAACTTTATTTGTTTACCCCCTTTTAGGATGAAGCTCATTGAAATAAGAATCAAAGATATTTATCCGGAAAGTAGTAAGGTTTGTTATAGTATAACTTTTAAAGAAGATATATAGCAAACTTCTCAGAATTGCATACCACCACTAGAGCTGATAAAGTATGGCAGCCCATTGGCGCCATAAGCATACATGTTTTTAAGACATACGATATTATCTCAGTAACGCGTCATCAAATTGTAATCAAACTACCTTTCAGGATTACAAATGTGTTCGTTTTAATGGGTTTGAGCATTTAATAAAATTTCAAAGCTTATATGCTGTAGCAATATGCATGCAATGTTGTGTACCATATGTAACCAGATAAAACGTAATGTTTCGTTTTCTCCTATCTGTATCTGCCATTACTCAATGATTTTTACACAAACACACAATAAATAATCATTGATCACATTGCTGCCTTTATGGGCGAGATTTAGTATCCAATATGGCTGCCGTCGCCATAAGGTTATCCAATATGGCTGCCATCGCCATAAGGTATTGAAATGTATTTTAGGGGATCATTTCTTATACTACGAACAGGCCACGTTTAAAATGCGTGCGTATGCAGTGGTACGTCCGTGTACCTACGAGGGGCATTTCGAAAGTTCTTAGCATGGTATTTTATCTCAGTAACCAATCTACAAACCCTATCATGTTTGATATCATATTAAAGAGCTATCTGTCCTCTATGTTACGGCACAAATTCCATGAGGATATTATATTGCAGATACGAAGAATGTTATTGTGAATATATGTACTGTGTGTTTACTGAAAAACGCAAAATTTCAGTGGAAAATATAACACTTTACATTTGAAAAGTGTGCAGAACATTTACAATAGTTCATGAAATTAGATAATTTTGTACCATTTGGTAGGTCACAACCTGGCATAGTTATCATACAATTGATGACCGAGATGGATGTTTCTAATAACTAAATGACGGAGCAGCAATACCTAAACCGTCTAGAAAGCAATTAAGTGCGCTAATTTTTTCGACTAAAAATCGCATGTCTCAATGCACATGTTTTGAAAATATATAACCGATAGTAGTTTAAAACGCCGTGCGTTTGGTATTTTTGTCAAGCACACTTTATGCTCTTTGTATTGAAACCAAAATAAATTTTGTAAACCAGAACATTGGAAGGTAACTCGCATAATCTTTCCATGGGACTGAGTAAGTTTAGGTATAAGTTGACGTTCTGGTTCATTTCAATTGAAAATCGAGGCAAACAAAAAAGTCAAACTACCTTGAGAGTAAAAATCAATCAATTTTGTGTTGATTAACGCGATACCATGAGAAGTTATTATACCATCGACAATATGTGAGGGGATAAGTTACCCCACCCACTTCTTGAACAGTAGGGGTAGTGTTATAAGGAATAACTTTTATGAATACAGAGCTTAACAAGCCACACTTTTTGCGCGACGAAATGATTTTTATCCATTGTTCGTTACAAATAAAGCAAAACATATACTCAATAGGCATTTTTCGTGCCCCTGTAGTGACACAATTTATAGTAAAAGTTTAAAGAAAATTAGAAAAAAGTTCCATTTTTGAAAGTTTACAATTTATCTACTAGTCAACATTTTCCGAATACATAGGTGGTGTTGGTGCAAGCAGTGATCGTATAATATATTTTAATAAAAATAAAATGGCACCAAATCGTTAATTTGTCAAACCATGATCGCAAATAAGGTCCCCAATTTTCCTTCGCTTTTTTCCAAGTATTTTGCTTAAAATTTCCACCAGTATTTAAACCCCTACTCATTTTGAGCATGCGCTGCACGTGCACGCCAAGTCTTTTTTCGACAAAAAATAAACCATCAAGTAGTCGTTGAATTCTGCTTTTCAAAAATGTATTATTTGATAGCATTTTATCATCGCATTGTGCAGTTACGATGCCATGCTAAGAACTTACAAATGACCCTCGTATTTCATGAAACAACATTTATTTTCACATAAAAATGGACACTTTTAGACGGCCTTGAATATGAGCACATATAGTCCGGCAGAATTCGGGCGAATTTTAGGAGGACCTTGAACTTTATTTTTTTTTTTCATTGTTGATTCTGGTAGTGCATACATTGTCTTTGAAAAATCCGATTGATGCCACTCTGGCATCATTGAGCATTTCAATATATCCAAGATGGCGTCCAAGATGGAGACCAGTGATAATTTAAGTGAAAATAGTGTGCGATATGGAAAAATGTCTCAAACCCATTTTCTATTTTAATTTGTTAGCGAACCCCCTGAAAACCCCTCTGGATCCGCCTCTGCGTTATATTTACACTGTTGCTTCCCCTAGTACTACATCTAAACCGTTCCATCTGGTTTAGACGTGGTGCAACAAACGATACTTTGCACTAGACATACAGACTGTCGTCTTGTATGTTTATATATTGCACCTCTAATTCGCAGAAAGATCTATACTCTAATGTTCAAATAGCTGCGAAAGAAATTATTTATCAACATATAATAATATTATACACGGAGTAAAATGTCTGTTGACGCAATATTAATTGCATTTCTAGGTCTCATTTTCGCCTTAAGATCTAAATAACTGCTATGTTTTCGTCATTTGATTCCCAATGCAACAGTAAGAAGTTTATTAGATATTTCCTAGGGCTGTGACAAGAATTCCGACCTTAATGGTAAATCATTATCCTGCTGCTAGTATACAATATGTTAATACAATTCATGTATTACTTGACTTTTCGCTTACTGTAAAGGCAGCAACTTTAATATTTATATCCGGGTGTGGTTCGGCTATTCCATCTGCGAAGGAAGGGAAATCAGGTTTTATTTATACTTTGGTAAAGAGTTAATAAGCTTTTTGAGCCGCGCAAACGTGCGTGCATTTCATGAAAACCCTTACCGTATACACACTGAACTCACATAAACCCTTTAAGCGCATAATCACAAAATGTGTGTTTTTGTCGTCCACTTAACTATTTGAAGCCTCATAGATAAACAGTGTGGACCCAGATCAGACTGCTCCTGTAGGAGCAGTCTGATCTGGGTCCGCAATGTTTGCCTCCCTGCTTATGTTAAAAAGACATTTTCAGATTATTTTGCTGGCGTTTTAAGGACTAAATAAATGACTGAGGTTGTGGCACAAGATGATACAGTTACTTTTTTAATAAAACCACGCCTCCTTTTCAGCTTTTACCTATGCCTAAGGTTGACTAGTCCTTATAACGCATTCATGAGGCGCCGCCTTTACAGTAAGCGAAAAGTCAAGTAATATGATATTATTTATTTTGTCCTTATCGTTTGGCTTCATTAGAAACCAAATGAATTATGTCTGTATTTGTTCTGAAGCGTATATGTATATTCGGGGGTCAGCAGGCCAAAATTTAACACAATCCTAAACTTGGTGGTATTTATAATTTTTATTCAAATTTTAATAGAACATTCTGTAAGCGAATAGTGTAAACACTGATTAGACGCCGAACTCTGCGGCGTCTGATCTGGGTCTGCACTGTTTGCCTTTGTCCCACAAAAAGGTAGCAAGGCTTATATGGGTTAATCAAGTGATTGCTTATTGCCCATGTATTGGTCTTCGGGCCAATACCGAGGACCTGTAACTGAGGCAATACGAAATCACGTGATTAATGCCATTATCACATTTTTAATTAACTTCTTAGTAATATATGTTTTTATAACGCTTTTACATTCGATTTGACCTCAGCTTCATGCATCTGACCTGATCCTAATTACCGTTGACCGCGAGCAAATATTGATTGACATTGGTTCAAATACAGTGTAGTTCATTAATAATAGTTTTTATTAATTAACTACTCAATATATAGTACTTATACAGCGAAATGCGTCGGTGTCATACTTGTGACGTTTCTACTTTCATATAGTCTGCATTTGATTTTACCTCGGACCTATACGGTTTACCTTGGACTATATGGATTTCACCTTGGACTTTATGGATTTTACCTCGGACTATACAGAAAGCCATGCATCTGATTGGTCGGAGCCTCAGTCGGCTCAGTCACGTGAGATCGCTCATTAGAGAGAGGTTTGTGTTTTGAGTTGGGGGAATTTCGACTTGGATGTTGTTGATTACAGTCTAGATAGCGATTTTATCTAACAATAAATTTGACATGCATAGATTTATATTTGTATATTAACTAACTTGTTCTAATTTAAAAGTGGCTTTATATCTATGTATGTTTCTATTAAATTTACATTTCATGTAACGGACCGCCGTGATGTAGTGGATAATTAGTCACTCTGAATTAAGGGTGAGGTTGGCACCGTTAAACCGGTTTAAGCCCTCCAGTAAAATATTTTACTGACCGTTCCAAGGCGGTACTTCTTTTGTGGATCTTTTATGTTTTTGTTCTGTCTTGTGTTTGCTATGTCTTTGTGCTCGTCTGTTTATATGTGCTTTGTGGACACCTGCTGGGAAAGGGCTGACATCTTGGCTCTCGTTTGTGGTGTCTAACTGTGAGTTTGTCACTTTCCCTTTGGTATCCTGGGTCAGGTGTGGTACTTAATTGTATCGAATCCTGATCTTTGCACCCTTACTTACTTTGAACCAAGGAGTCCTGAGTTCGATTCCCGGCTCTCCCAGTATGTAGGATGAGACTTTTAACCGTGGCCCCGTCTTCTGAGACTCTTTGAAACCAGAACAACTGCCGGCTGAGCCTTTCGGGTGCTCCCGGACATATTTCCCACTCCACAAAACTCATAAACCCAACGGCCCAGTACTGGTTCCAGCCAAGGAACGGCCACAAACAATGAACCAGAGATCGAGATTGAGCCTGATTTAGAACATTCAAACTATTCAATGCCTCATGTTTCCATTCTGTAGGATGAGACTTTTAGCTACGGCCCCGTCTTCCAGAACCACTGCCGGTGGAGCCTTTGTGCGCCCCAGACATTAAACCACAAAAAAACCCCAACCGGCTTCCAAGTAACAGCCACAAAATGTAAGCCCCCATGGTGTAGTGGATAATTCACTCGCCTTGTACTAAGGGGTCCAGAGTTCGATCCCGCCTTTCCCAGTCTGTCGGATGAGTCTTTCCCAAGTGTGTCCTGGTCCATATCAGAGGAAGGGTGAGGTTGGCGCCGTGAAACTGGTTCGAGCATTCCAGTCGAAAATTTTACTGACATTTCCAAGGCGGTACTCTTTTGTGGATCATTTTTGTTATCTATGTGTTGTGTTTGTCATGCTTTCGCGTCTGCTCATTGCTGCCTTGTGGTCACCTGAAGGGAAAGGGCTGACCTCTTGGCTCTAGTTTGTGATGTTTATTGTGATTGTGTTACTTTCCCATTTGGTATCTTGGTTCTTAATTATATCGATTCCTGATCCTTGCTGTCTTTCTAACTTTAAACTGTGGACTCCTCTTCTGAGATGTTTTTAGAACCAGAACTTCTGCCGGTTGAGGCTTCGGGTGCTCCCGAACATACATGTAAAACCACATACACCATAAACCCTACCCGCCCAAATGTCAAATGTTTTCTCAAGAATTTTGTTATGCCTTTTAAGTAGTTTCCAACAGAACTCATAGAAAATGCCTAAATCAAATTAAAGTTTCCTCATATTGACTGTCAGTCGAAATTAACAAATTAATTAAGTAAATTTAATCAATAAAACTGTATTTACTGTCCAATAAAACTGTCATTAATCAAGTGATTTCGTATTGCATGCGTCCCCAGAAACAGCAAATTTTCTATAATAACATATATTTACACATTAAATGAGTGAAACAAATATCAGGTCTGTCAGTTGAAATACTGTGGACTGTTTGCCACGGTACGGCGAACATGAACCTGTGAGGTTTGAATGCTCTTAAACTTATTTCGTCGCGTGGCGGGATTCGTATAATTAAATTCTCACTATAATATCCCCTGATGATCCCTAGATGATAGTTTCCAAGCATTGCTACCATCGATCGCCTATCCGATGTAAGGCCATCGCTTTGGGAAGATTACGTATATATATATATATGATATATGTATCAATATATGGGTCCTGATGTGAGAAACTCTTATTTTATTGCCAGCGAATAACTAAGGTGCAGAGCAACCTGCACATCTAAGCAGTCTGACAGTGTCTGTGTCATTCCTTATTCTGGAAATAAAGATATAGCTTCACTTAAGCCTCGTTCATATGCACAATATACACCCCGGTGCAAATATACACCCGGGGTGTAAATTTGCACCTGGGGTGTATTTTGGTCATGTAAACGGTGTTTTATGAAAATACACCCGGGTGCAAATTAGCACCCGGGTGCGAATTTGCTCCACCTTTGTAGGTGGTGCAAATACGGTGGAGCAAATTAGCACCCGGATGCACATTTGCCCTCAGGTGCAAATTGCGCATATGAACGCAACTTGTTATCACATATGTACAATTTGATCTTAGATTTTGATAAATTACCCATTTTTTCTTTAAGAAAATGTACATGTGTATGAAAATAAACTACATGTATATGAATAGTCCCTTTATCAAACTTGAGGTCATGGCTTCTTTCTGTAGCCACTACTGCATCGGCTATGCCGGGTTGCCACGCAGAACGACTGGAATTTCTTGTCCACGGGCTTCGATTTGCACGATTATATTTCCGAACATTATTTCTTCCTAACCTCAGCAATAGTAATCAGAGTTTGCCAGAACCGTGGCGCCATGCACGAGTCCAGACTATCAGATGTACACATCACATCGGTGAAAAGGTCCCCACAGCATAATAACGGAGTACCACCCTTTACGATCCATGTAATCAACGTGATATTCAGACAGAGCAATAATTGAAATATATCTACCCTCTATCTTACCCCCACAATTTGGGAATCCAAACCTCTTCTAGCCATTGATAACCTCGGTAAGTCATTTCCCTTGGGAAACTTAACAGAGATTTAGAAGAGTTCGTCAGTTCGTCAACAATTGAAGACAAAACCCGTTTCGAACATCCACAAGACGTTTATTTTGCTATTACGAAGAGGTTCTCAATTGTCTCCTGAGTCAAACTGTCACCAGCAGTTCAATTGAAAGAACTTAACGCACACGCGCATTCCGTTGCAGCTATTCGCGCAGTTTGTCTCGGAAGCCAGTGGTCATCAGTACATGTATAAGTCTAAAGCACTACGTTCGTCCACCACTCTTGGCTAGATAGTCATATGCTTACATAGTATTGCTGCAACAGCTTCTATAAGTGCCATTTATGCACCAGTCATTTGTATCCACTGCTCCCCCACCTACGGGGATTGGCGGGAAAAATGATTTTCACTTTCCAGAGCCCTGGTATAAGCCCCGCCCTGTGGGGACAAGCTGACGGTAACAACCCTGCTCTTTGACCAACCCTACACAACAGAGAATCTCATCGGGTAAGTGTCCCAATGTTACAACCCCATAACTTCCCCGCTACTGCGGGGACAATCAAAAAGTAATTGTCCAGCACCTTATCCCGGCTTTTCCACGGCTATCCCCGTGGGTGGGGGCCGTGGATACAAATAACTGGTGTATTATCCTCCTTAAATATTGTATAAATAAATAAAGCAAATAAACCAAATGGAGTTGCATTTTTCTCACATGGCGGTATCTTGAACTTAACACATCGAATTTCTCCTTAAAGTGAAACTAAAACATTTGTGATATGTTTAAAGAGCAAATCCAATAACATATGAACACAATTTATTGACATATGAACGCTACATAAGGGGGTGCAAATTTGCACCAGGGTGCAAATTGTGCATATAAACGAGGCTTTAGTTAGCTACAAGTCACAGACCTATAAATGTAAAAGGGGGTGATTGGCTCAAAAGGTGGGCGTAATGCCCCTATTCCACACAGACCACGAATCATTAACCTTTTAGTCTATCCCATTTTTCTGTTTTCTCATCCTCTTTCTGGGAGGAGTCCCAACATAATTGAAATATTGTTGATTGGGACTAAGCCTTAACTTATTCAAACCAAACACCATTTTCCAGATTGAAGTGATAACCTATTTATTTTGTACTATAGATATAAATGTCGAAAACAGTCTATCAGAGTAGAAACTTGAAGAATTCTAGACATTTTAAGCAAAAGAATATGAATTTTCTGAACATGATATTGCTACTGGCATTTAACAAAGTTAAAAAATGAGTAAATAGTCAGGTCGTCCGGGGCTTGAACTCAGCACCCTTAGCTTGCTAGGCAAAACGTGAAACTATTTGAGCTATATCACCATTATGTTGGTAAGGATTACAAAAGCATCATTTGGGTGTTCACAGAAAACTTTAAACAAATAAATGTAACACTATCTTTGTTAAATGAAATATTTTGAAACTGAAATTATCAATAACACCATCTTATCAGAGTTTGCACTGTTTCACAATGCATAATGAGAGTGTGTTGATTGACAGTTGATATTGAAAAAAACCCATGTTATTGAACTTTTTGGTTTCTGTAAAGGCGGCACCTCATGAAGGCGTAATTAGGACTGGTCTACAAAGCTGAAAATGAGGTGTGATTTTATTCGAAAGTAACTTTATTATCGTACCATAACACCTTAGTAATGACAGTAATAATTTAAACTTTAAAACGCCAGCAAAATAACTATATACATTTGAAAGTGTCTGTTTATTTTTTAACATATTAATTATAAAATTTTATTAATCTTAAAAGTACATGTATAGACGCAACAGTGTGGACCAGGTCATACTGCTCCTATAGGAGCAGTCTTATCTGGATCTACACTGTTTATTCATTAAAGATGCTTCAAAATTTTTCAGCAGACAATAAAAACATACGACTTTTTGTGATATGCACTTTGAGGGTTAATACATTTGAGGTCAGTGTATATACGGTCAGGGCTTTCATGAAATGCACGCACGTTTGCGCGGCCCAAAAAGCTTATTAACTGTGTACCAAATTATAAATAAAAACCTGATTTCCCTTCCTTAGCAGATGAAATAGGCGAACCCCAGGTATGAATATTAAAATTGCCGCCTTTACATTAAGCGAAAAGCCTATTAATAAGCAAACATTATCGAAGAAATCCACACGTTCGCCCTAAGACGACTGCTGATTCAGATGTTCTCATAATAGATTATAAGTAGTAATTGAATTTATATTTCAGGGATAGCTCTCTGGTCATTGTCTTTCCCAAGGGCATAATTAGTCTTCTGACAGTGAAGATGATTTCACACGTTACTGTGTAATACAAGCTTCATTTAATGTATTATAGGCCCTGAAAGGCAAACATTTTCAGCGTTAAATTGTTAATATTTTCTCATCCATTAGTTTTAACATTTGTTTTGGGTGCTCAAAAGAACCGTCTCAATGAGACGGTTCTTTTGAGTACCCACAACATTTGTTTTGGTTGAGGAATAAGAAAAATATTTTTTGATTATGCACTCTTATCTGGAGGCCTGGAAACCGTTGTTCTCAATGCGCGCTATGGCAGGAAGCGCATTTATATACGAACTGAAAATCCGAATAATCCAGTACAGCAATATTCGTTCAACACCGCACAACCCATCCTGCATGGTGCGACAGTTTGTCAGGCGTTTGCTACCAGTATAAAATAGTAGGTTTCACATGTGAGGATTCAAAATGTTTGTGAATTCATCTGTGAGAATTCGCAATATCTGTGAATACCTGTTTTAGTAGCAGTTATGGATACTAGGTGCTGTGTTGACTTATAAATGGCATCGGGAATGTTGGCTGTTTCTTAATGGTCATGTTGATAAGATTCTGATTAGATGTTTCAACATCTTTTGAAATGTCGCAGAAATAAAGGTTGCTCTTTTTATAAACCCTTTGCATACGGGAAACCCCTAAACGAATATCTTCGCAAACAGTGAAGACCCTGATGATGAAATGCAGGTTGGTGCTGCATTTCATCAGGGTATGCACTTCATCAGGGTCTGCACTGTTTTCTAAGATTGATACAACACTCAGGGACAAAATACATAATAATTTAGGAATTTCTACCTGTTACCCCTTAAAGTACATAATTGGTTCTCTTATCCTTCTTGTATCAATATGTATGGGAAAATCCATCAGAATACAGAGTTAATATTGCATCAACAATATAAATAGATCATGTCACAAGTACTTTTGCCATTGATTGTCAGGATTTGGAAAACATCTAAAGGTAAGTATTTGAACTTTAGGAAATTGCGCAGTTAGAATGAATAGGAACCACCTTTGTATGATATAAATGAAATCTTACACCAGTAGAGGCCGCTATTAATTGTTTACTAGAAACATGATTGGCTAATAATGATGTCATTAGATGCGCTGAGGTCAGCTTCTAATACATGACTTTATGGTTTGTAAAATGAAGCCCAGTTTGAGAGAGATGCGATTTTGTTTATTCTAAGAAATGTGGGTATATTTTGAGTTTATAACAGTTATATGTTTTAACTTAGAATGTTAAATAGACTGTAGAAATATAAAAAATGTTGCTGAAATTATAAATTATAAAACAGAGGACTGAAAAAACAACACCATCTTAGAAGCTGAAACCTTTGTTGGTATCTACACACCATAAGCAATTATTGTGCTAAATATGAAAACTCTACATCAAGTTCACGTTACGAGCCATAACACTGATTAGATAAACTATTTGTTACGAGCCGTAAGATAGATTTTAAAGAATATGTAACCTTGAACTTCGACTCTAAGGTCATACTGGTAATCTGAAACGTTCGTTGTAATCTACAAACCATATGCAATCATTGTGCTAAACATGAACACCCTCAGTCAAAACAAGAAAGACGAGTTTGTGTTACAAGCTGAAAGACAAGATTTTAAGATTTCACATTTTAGACCAAGGTCATACGAAAGAGCAGTTCACTTTACGATCCGTAAGGTAGATTTAAGTTCAGGATCACAGGTGTGTGTAGATGACAATGAATGTTATAGTGTATTCTTATATTTCAAACTGTTTATAATTCCAACTCAGCGTTTTTATCTTTTTTTTCCGGTGATTTTGATTGGTCCGTAGGTAAAATTAAATGGTTTTTCACTTCAATAAAAACTCATGCGTATGAATATTTGATATTTGCCTTGATTTCACAGTGCTAATAACGAACTGTACATAAAACTTCGAACACAAGTGACAAATAGGGCACCCTATTGTTGTGTCTGAGATAAAACATTCACCAGTTTAAATATAGTTAAACATGTTAAAAGCTCATTTGAAAACCCTTACACCGTATGAGGGTGCATCTTCAAAGCAACAGGAGGAACTCTAAGAAATGAACCCGATGACGTGGTTATGTGACGTCACTTAACACAAACAGCCGCGTCATCGAAGAGAATCGACATCAAAACAATGGCTACATCAACATATGTTTCAATACATTTGACAGCGTCAAAACGAAATTTTTAGGTTAACGCTTAGGGCCTACTAATGTGGGGATTTTAGGCAGGGACTTGTGAAGGTACACTTGTGCTTTTTAAAACCTGTCATTCCGTGGAAGAGCCTTAATCTAAATGCTCTTCAATGAGCCCAGCAAGCTAAAGAAAACAATTCCAAACTAAGTGGAGTTGTTTTTGAGCTCATACTCATTTTTTCGCTCCAAATAGAGTGCAATTTTAATCAATATTTAGCATAACAAAGTTTTGAACTGACATAATTTTCAAGATGGCTGACCCATCTTTCATAGACAGCGGTTACGAACTACTTTCCTTAGTGGGCTTTTAAATTTGAAATGTTGTCAACAACCCTTTACAAATGTGCTGTTTTGTTCCAAAGTTGAAATTATAAGGAATGAAATTTTAGTTTTTGTTTTTATCGATGTGTAAACTATGGCGAATCACTCACAAATTTAACATAATGCCCTTTGGGCTTTATTCAATTCATGAGTGATTCGCCGGAGTTTACAGATCGATAAAAACCAAAAGATAAAATGTCATTCCTATATTACCAACAGTGGAATCTTTGGCGAATATTTGGTGCCAGTAAAATGCATTTAAGCTCCTTCATTGGCTTAGGTTGCTGACCGTTTTAATGCGGAAGCTATGTTGTTGTTAATTCGTTGTTTGTTGTTGCTGCTCCCTCCCATTGTATGTAGGGGTTCTGTGTTTGGTCCTTGTTTTGTCGTGCACTGCTTGGTGTCGTTTTTAGTTTTGCAGTAATCTTGTTGAGGAGGAGAGGGCTTCTTGTTGTTTATCTGAAGTTTTGTGGCTGTTGATGATCTATGGTTCCTCCTCGTGGTGTAGTAGGTTGATCTGCAATGTGTGATTGTGGTATGCGTGATATACCCACTTACTTTTTCGTCACCAATATGACATTGGAGTCAAATGTCAAGGTCAAATGTCCTTAAAAGCTGTATTATGTCTCAGAATCCAAACTCCTCTTTCATTTATAAACGTAGCGTCTTCATATTTAGCACACTGATCGCTTATGGCATGGGAATATAGATGTCGCAGGGGGGTTTAGATCACCGTCAAATGTCAAGGTCAACTATACTTAAATCAGTTTTATGACCTGTAACACGAACTTTTTCTTTATTTTATTTAATGCGGTTATTCATATTTATCACAATTATTGCTTATGGTCTGTTAATTACAACGAAAGATACAGATCATAGACATGACCTTGGAGTCGATGATCAAGGTCAAATATACTTAGATTCTGTCTTAGGGCTCCTAACGGGAACTCCTCTTTCATTTTTGACAGAGGTGCTTCATAGTTTGTATAATGATTGCCTATTGTGTGCATATGATAACATATATTTCAGATTGTCAATATGAAATTGATTCAAAGGTCAAGGACAAATATATATAAAACAAATCAGGATGTATGTCTTGATGCATTGATAAGTTAGGGGTCTTTCATGCAAACCAAATATCTATGTGTCTTGATCCACATCTGAATTATGGGTGAGGTTGGCGCCGTGAAACCGGTTTAAGCCCTCCAGTAAACTATTTTACTGGCCGTTCCAAGGCAATACTTCTTTTGTGGATCTTTAATGTTTTTTCTATCTTGTGTTTATTATGCCTTTGTGCGCGTCTGTTTATTTGTGCCTTGTGGTCACCTGCTGGGAAAGGGCTGACCTCTTCGCTCTCGTTTGTGGTGTATAACTGTGAGTCTGTCAATTTCCCATTGGTATCCTGGGTCAGGTGTGGCACTTGATTGTATCGATTCCTGATCTTTGCACCCTAACTTACTTTGTATTGCCAACTCCATTTACTCTTTTACGTTTTCAATTTCAGCCACCACAAAAAGGCGGGACATCATCGCCCAGCCAAGAAAGCGCCATTTGAATGGCGTTTTGCTGGCGTGCAGATGGTGGCCCGCTTTAAGATTTTTATTTGGATGTATGCCTTAGATGTAGAGATGATAAGAATAGATTTGGATTACAGGGATGACCCTTGAGTCAAAGGTCAAGGTCAAAATATTTAAATTCAGGCTGTATGGTTTCTAAGGCATTATATCTTACAGATTTGATGTAGATTGTTCATATTTTTTGCTGAGTGGGATAAGATGTCAACAATGGACTGATGTCCATATGACTTACTGTAGCGCCAACCAAAAATGACAGTGACATATATTTTGTTTACAATTGCTAAGTACAACAGTGTCGTGTACACTTCACTTGAGCTAACGCAAATCGAAAGGTCGCGTGTGTATTAATCCTATCCTGTGGATAGGATTAATAAACAAGTGATCTATCGATTCTATGTCCCTAATAACTTTGTAAACAAAATATGACGTCACTGTCACTATTGGCTGGCACGACAGTAGAAAGCCAACACATTTAGATGTAAGTAATTCATATTTGGAACACAGATTGTCTATGGTTTGTAGATGACAATTAAGATTTTGGATTACTTTTATGACCTTGGAGACAAATACCAGGGTACAATGCGGTATTTGCGATGCATCCCCCCATCGATGACCCTTATCTAGTTTTATATTTACGTTTGTTTCTTTTCATTGTTTATGTGGCATTATAAGCGCTAATGGCTAGCTTTATAAAGTTGCTACATTAAGTGAGTTTAACACACTTTGGATAAAGGAACTTAAATAGTAATCATTTGTGAAACAATTTTCAACTTAAACTTTTGCATTAAAAATAATAAGATCTATATTTCGGCAATGCAATAAGTTCTAGACGAAGTTTAATGTATCTATGACAGTATCATTATAGCACACTATGCGCTTCCGTTTTTACAATCTGTACCCTTTTCGCGTTAAAAAACAACCCTATTTCATGTGTCTTAAATGGGTGGAGAGATAACCCCATAAGTACTCAGAAATGAATTCGGCATCATTAAGTTTTATTAGCCGCAGACGCTACCCATTCATTTGAAATAACCCAGCTTGTTAGCAGAATATTACCATAAACTTTTTGATTGCTACACTGTTAGCTGATATGCTTTTTAGAAAACTAAGGCGCTGATCAGAGTGCACATACGTACAGGCAAGTCTTCGGATTTGTTGTTCGCATGCAACAAAAACAGGGTTTCTGGCAACGATGCCCAAATATCAATGTTTACAAAATTAACACTGATTATCAATACATGATGGAGCTAATAACTAACAGTAAAACCTGTCTTAAGCGGTCACTCAAAAATAGAAGAAAACAAATGTTAAAGACACATGTTAGCTTAATGAAGGTCGACAGTATTGCATAATTCTCTCTTGGAGCATTCTACAATCGTTTTGACCTGCATTAAGCGGTAATCGGTCTTGAAAGCCAATTTTGATCTTCTTTTGGAGTGGCCGCTTAAGACAGATTCTACTGTAAAGCCATTATTATTCTCAAATTCGTTGACGTGTTTGAGACAAACAAATTGTCGTGCGGTCGTTAACAGAGCTATTTGCCACTACTTTATGGATACACACATACAGATAGTTCAAAATAAAGATGCAAGCCTCATCTTTTGAGCATTTGTTTTGATTACTTTTTCGAAACCAGTTTAGATCGATTTCTAAAAGTCAGCTAGAACCAAGACACGATTATTCTATATATTAGTTAGTTAATGACTTTTTATGTAGATAAAAATGTAAAAACGGATAACCCATTCATCAATGAAAAGAGTCATTTATTTCAAATCCCGTTGTAAAACCTTTTTCATTAAAGCATAATAACTATCTCTACGACAGCTCATTAGGAAACAAAATGCTAAAGCTAAATGAGCCAATACATGCTAAAACCAACCACGTGCCATGTGCACAAAAATGAAAGACTCAAACTAGTCTGGACATCAGCATAACAAGATAACATTTTTGCTGTGTATTCAATGGATAACTCAATCGGAACTACCTCGGCCAATTCCGTGGAATCAGACCACGGATGTACATCGAGGTTCTTCTTCGATAACGCGGTAAATACCTGACGCTGAAGTTATGTAACGTGACGCTGTCGTTACAGAAACAATATTAACACAATAACACGTGTGATTGCAGCAAAATGAATTTGTGTTTTTTTTTTTTTTTTTTTTTTCAATAATATTTTATTGAAAAATATATAAACTTCATTTATCCTGCTGATTAATCCAGCAGCAGAATTTTAATAGAGCTGAACACACATGCTACAGAACTATCTTTCCATACGCCAGTTCCGGTTAACAAAACAGAGCTTTTTGGTTCGCGTAATGCTCCTTTATACACCCGAAGTATGATTTGATTTTCGAATTGTGACGGACTTTCCCGAATGTGGACAACTAAAGACTAGTGGTTTCTTCATGTGTGTGGAGTGAAGACTGATCAGACTGGGTGAATTCCAGGACTTGACTGAATCACCCCTGGGCTCAAGTGTGGTTACTTTTGACATGCACTGGCGTAAATGATACTCGTGCACACTATACATGTATCATCATTGAGCCTGTCGGTATGAAGATTAGAAATTATCATAAATTATAGTCACAATTTCCTTGCTAGCGGCGACTTTTGTCGTCTGCTGATAACGACACCGACAGAATGTCGGTCCTGATCTGGATTCAAACCGTTTGACACTTTGATAGTGTTCCTGAATTAACTTTTTGAAAAGCACAAAAAAGCACCCAAAACACATTTTTGCTCAATTAATGCAAATTTGCATATGCGCAAGATCACTTAAGTATGCAAATAAGCGCATGTGTGCAGGGCTTTATGTCACAGTTTTTGTTTGTTTTGTTTTTTGTTAACTGCAAGCTTTTTTTTGGATTATTAAAAAAAATCATTATAGCCGTGTTGTCCGCAAATGAACTGGAATGTATTTCCCAAATCGCTGCCTTTAAAGAGACTAAGTCTGCAACTATGAACATTTTTTGAAAATTTTTATTTTCGTTTTTAATCATTTGTAAAAGTAGAATTAAGTTATGTTTTCACAATAAATCTGTTTACTATAGCAGAAAACTGCACGGAAAAGTGAATTATCGTATAAAAACAGGTGTGTTTTTATCTTTTTGGTTATTATTTGCGTCCCTCCAATAATTACAGACAGTTAATTTTAACATAAATGATGTTGATTTGATACTGATAGTTTGTTAAGATTTACGAAATTGGTAAAATGTATACCTGAATTTCAGTTTTTTTACTATGAACTTGAAAAATAGAAACATTAGTTCTAAAATTAAAAGATCAAAAGTTACAGACTATGCAGCTTTAAGCTATGGGTTGTGTAGGCACTATGTAAGTGCATATCAAACAAATTTATACTCCACTAATCCCAACTTCCTTATATCAAACCTGTGGATTCCATCGAGAATTCGATACTCTCCTTAGTAGCATAGAGACATAGGGTAAGATTTCTTATAGCTGCTTCTGAACACACGTAAATTATTGTGCCTCGTCTGATGAAAAGGTGTCTTCGCGATTTACGGCTTGGTAAGGCTAAATCCAACCCACATGCGCGGACCCAGAGGGGGGGGGGGGCAAGGGATTCAGACCCACCATGAAAAATAACGAAAATATAGAATTTCTCAGCAGTAGTGTTCCGGACCCCCCACCCCAATGAAAAATCACATAGCTAACAAGCCGACATTCAATGTGGGGCCATCATCGGGTCAATGGTGGCCCGCTGTTAGCGCTATTTGGATCCTCTCTCCCTTCATAAAAAATACGTTGTCAGATTTGGACCCCCTATAGCAAAGCTTTCTGGATCCGCGCATGGCACAGCTACACATACTAGCCAAAACATTGAAATTATACATGTTGTTAATTTACATATAGCTATTAAAAATAGTTAGTGAGTATGATCAGGAAATTCCAAAATCACAAACTACAGACAAACCCATGGCACCGTGAGGAAGAGCCACACAACAATTACGAGACACCAGGAAGACAAACTAAGCAAAACAACCAGGTCTCTCTTTCCCATCAAGATGATTGCAACACTAGAGTGGACTTAAAGTAACTATTGCAATGTATCATCATGGAGAAACACGCTAATCAAATTAACATACTAAGTATGATGAAACAAAGAAAAAGGCTCCCGACTCACATATAGTCAAAGCTAAAGAAAACTTCAAGTTGAGCCACGGTGGGCCAAGCTACAGATAAGCATCAGGCACCAACCCACCGATTAAAGCTTTATGTCCGAGCCGTTCTGACCCACCGTCGTGCAATTGAAGAGGAAAACCTAGCTATAAACCGTTATTAGGTTTAAAACCAGGCATGTAGACTGTCGTACGATATCCAAGTTATGTCCAACCTTTTTATAACGTTTGATAATCTTTTTAAATGATCAATAAAATTAGGTTAAAATTAAATTTCCTGCTGGGAAAGGGCTGACCTCTTAGCTCTCGTTTGTTGTGTCCAATTGTGAGTTTGTCATTTTCCCATTGGTATCCTGGGTCAGGTGTGGTACTTGATTATATCGATTCCTGATCTTCCCACCCTTACTTACTTTTACCAACAATTCTTTTGAATTTATAAACTAAATCACCATAAAATATAGGTTCTGATTTGCCTTGTTGCAGAAGAGTTTTAACCAAATGTTGTATTTGTTACATTTAACTCTGAGTGTCTGTGATAGAATTGAGAAAATGCTTTTCAAATGTTATGATATATATAACCTATTTTTAATAACTTAACAGTTAAAAATAAGTTTTTGTTGTTGAAGGCATCCACATTTGAACACACCCTTGCAATACGAATAAGCTGAGAAATATATACACCTTTCTTTCATGAATTTTCAAGCTAAGTTCCACCCACTATGAACAATTATAATTATAAATAAATGTTCACGTTTATTATAGATAGACCAAAGAAATAACTTGTCAGCCCCACTAGTGTAGGATCATATCTAATCATACGAGGGGCATTTGGAAAGTTCTTAGCATGGTCTTTTATCTCAGTAACCGATTTTCAAACCCTATTATGTTTGGTATTTTAAAGATCTATCTTTCTTCTATGTTACGAAACAAATTTCATGAGGAAATTTTAATGCAGACACGAACAATATTATTATGAATACGTGTACTGTTTGTATACTGGAAAATGCAAAATTTCAGAGGAAAATATTACATTTTACCGTTTGAAAAGTGTGCAGAACATTAACAATAGCCCATCAAATTAGATAATTTTGTACCATTCGGTAGGCCGCAATCTGGTACAATTATTATACAATTGGTGACTTGTTGGATGTTTCATATTACTAAATACCAGAACAGCAATAACAAAACCATCTAGAAAGTTAAGCAATGTGCTAATATTTTCGACTAAAAGTCGCATGTCACAATGCACATATTTTAAAATATTTAACCGACAGTAGTTTTAAAATGCAGTGCATTGGTACTTTTGTCAAGCACACTTTATGCCCTTTGTATTGAAACCAAAAGAAATTTTGTAAACCAGAAAAAGGAGAGATAACTCTTATAATCTTCCCATGGGGCAGACTAAGTTTAGCTATGAGTTGACATTTTAGTTCGTTTCAATTGGAAACGGTGGCAAACAAAAAAGTAAAAATACCATGAGAGTAGTAATCAATCAATTTTGCGATGGCCAACGCGATAACATGAGAAGTTCTTATGGCATCGACAAAATGTGGGGGGATACGTTACCCCACCCACTTCTTGAAAAGTAGGGGTAGTGTTATAAGGAATAATTTTCTTGAATACAGAACTAAACAAACCACACTTTTTGATCGACGAATTGATTTTTATGCATTGTTCGCTCAAAATAAAGCAAAAAATGTGCTCAATAGGCATTTTTGGTGATCCTGTAGTGACACTATTCATAGTAAAAGTATAAAAAAAATCGAGAAGAGTCCCATTTTTGAAAGATTACCAATTCTCTATTAGTCAATATTTTCCGTGTATAAAGGTGTTAGTCGTGCAAGAAGTGATAGCATAATATATTTTAATAAAAATTAAGTTGGCACCAAATCGTTTATTTGTCATACCATGAACGTAGATAAGGTCCCCAATTTTCCTTCGTTTTTTACAAATCATTTTGCTTAAAATTTCAGCCAGTGTATAAACCCTACTTATTATGAGCATGGGCTGTGCGTGCATGCCGAGTCCTTTTTCGACAAAAATTAAACCATGAAGTAGCCGTTGAATTCTAGTTTCCAAAATGTATAATTTGATAGCATTTTATCGACGCACTGTGGAGTTATGATGCCATGCTAAGAACTTTCCAAATGCCCTTCGTATTTATATAAGCAAACAGAAAAGACCCTGATCAAGCAGCTCTCACAAGAGCTGCTTGACCTGGGTAGACATATACCCTGTTTGCAAATGGGTTAAAAGGCGTCTCTACAAGGTACAGGGTTAAACATATTCCAGAGGGAAAATAAAAGGCGCATATCAAACTGACTTAGACTGATATTCGGTCTCCAATGCCAATTTCATTTTATTTCGTATAATGTCTTCAGTCTTCTCCGATTGCCCTTCTGCAGCCTTACTTAAAAGTACACGACGTAAAAAAAATAACAAAACGATACCAGAAGGAGACTCGTATAAGTCTAAGACTGACTTTGCGCATGTACAAAGACATTTGCTTTTGTTGTCACAACAAAGTCAGGTTTGGTCGAAACGAAGTTCATATGCTATAGTGACGTCATTGGAAATTTGCTTCTCAATACAGTATCTTATGATCGTTACTCTGACTTAACGGTTTTTGCTCTTGGAAAATTTTGAAGGCATGTCATGCGTTGACAAATTTTTATCATTTTGACCTCACGATCGAGAAGAGATGTTTTCTTGTGATCAAGCCTGGCATTAAATTACAATCTTAACGTCTATTCGAGAATCAAAGAAACAAAAGGAAGCTGATATTAGGATCGATTTTGTCTGTAAAAGCTTTAAATCACATAAAAGCATTTTGTTTTTAACAAACACTTATTGTTAGAGATTTAATGCAGTTCTTACTAATGTTAATTCAGTAACATGTTCAACAGTTCCAGCCATTTATGAAAACGGAGAGAGGTTGAATAGTTCAGCAGACCAAGCCCCGAGATTATAAAACTTTTTCCATGCTCAACTCAGCCGAGCACGAAATTTATCCATCTCATACATGTTAAAATGCCAACAATTGTTGGGCATTTTGACATTTATTAGCATGTTGAATACATTATCTGAGAGTTTGAACGCAAGAAAAGTCTTTATACCACCCTTACCTACTTTAGCATGAACTATCTCGTTATGTGCAAGGTCTACACTGATGTAGGTGGTATAAAATAGTTATACCATGTTTGTCTACCTATACGTAAGATGATCCACTCGCTAAAGCTCGTGGATTATCTCCACGTACAGCCCATGGTATAACTATTACTTACTTTTCAGCATTTCAGTTTTTGGGAGCAGGTGAGATTTCGTGCTCAGTCGAGTTGAGCATGAAAAAAAGTCATATAACCTCGGGGCCTGTCCACTATTTACGAGGCAGCACACTAGAAGCGTGGGCTCAAGCGAGACAGAGCAAATAGCATGTGTCTAAAGAGCATTCGTCGTGTGCAATGAGTCAATACATAAGGTTTACAAATAATGACAGATTGAATGAAAAATTCTTTCGTTCAATTTGTTCTGCTCAACACCTAATGTGTGTGGATAAGTCAATGAACTGTAAGGAATTTTTGTCTAAAATTTTATTTTCGCGTAACGTGGGCGTAGCTTCCATTACGCAGTAACGCACGTGCGTAATAAAAATAGTAACATTCAAGGGAGGTCACCTAATGTGGTAAAAGTGATTTTCCATACCATAAGGAACCGCTCTTAAAGGAAATAATTCGCTCTCTCTGGGAGCCAATTCTTTCCTTTAAGAGAAGTTCCCATTTTGGAAAGGGGCGCAATAAAACAAACCTATCCCCAGTTTTAAGGAGCCCAATTCGGTAGGTATTATTTAAGTATAAATGTATGAAAACATTTGCTGCTGCTGGATATCTTACATATACATATTTGGTCTTGTCTTGCTCAAAGATTAAGGAATTATAGACTTTGCAGGTGTAACAACACGATCGGAGCACTTGTAAAAAGCTGTAATATATTTTACATGGGATAATAAATGAACAAGTTAGGACATTGGCTAGATATAAGGGATGATATTTCTATAAAATGTTTTTTCTTATAAGCCCATGTACATGTGTTACCGATGCTATTAATATTAATAAAGTATTGTATCAATATTTCTAATACGTATAATACTAAAATATAGATAGAGCATAGAGGGACATAGAAGATGATAGTTTCACATTTAAACAAGACAAATTAACAAATGTTATTATTAATAAATAATTGTCCACCTCATCTCATCAAAACCAGTAGCATTATCAAACAGTATTTTGACTGCAAGCTGAGTAAGGGCCTGCTTCATCCAAACCCCTTTGGAATCCTGCAGACATAGTTTATATAATAACACAATTCAAGGTGCAATGAATAAGAGATGTTTGCACTCTGTTAGCCGGGGTGTTAGCGTGTAATAGCTCGTTACATAATTATGTTACTATATCAATATGAGAATAAGAAAATTGAAAGTTTGAGCTACAGAAAGAAAATATTAAAACTATTCAATCAATTGACAGTCTAATAATCTGCATACTGCTTAACATTTATATGGCTACCTGTGGTGTTATGTGCGTTACATGAACTTAATTATCATTTAAATACAGTAACTTTTGTGGCTATCCTCATTTAGTTTAAAAACTGCTCTGTATTGGTTCAAAATGTTTTAGAGAAGGTTTTATAAACATATACTCAATTGAAGAATAAAAAAAGCAAAGTTTGCTTTTCTATCTTAAATATGATATCTAATATGAGCTAAAACACAGTCCTACCCACTGAGAAGAAAGATTTGTTATTACCATTTAAGTAAAACACATTTGAAAACAATTGCAGTCGGTGGAAAATTTACATTATTTTTGACTGTCTTGCTCAGTATCTGCAACTTGTCATAAAATTTATAAGATCAGGACACTTATTTAAGATGTAACAATGCAAGGTAAATGTCTGATGTAATTAATGGTATTTCTGAAAGAACCAATATATTTCACATGTGTATTTATAAAGCTCTGGTCATTGGTGCCAAAACATTAGAAATTGTATTCATTTCTGATTACTAAGCCCATGGGCTAATGTTACGATATTACATATGTTATTAATGGACATTTTGACACATTTCCTAATACTGTTGCATAAAATGCTAAATAAAGAGCAACAACTAGAAAATATAGTTTTACATTAATACTAGTCAACACAATAAATGTTTCTGTTTATTGTAAAGGGTCAAAACTCATTCTCATCCAAGTAACACTCATATCAAATGTTTGTTGCTGTCTGCTTCTGTGGTAATCATCATTATACAAGTAACTCGCCGCCTTCCGACCAGTAGAATCATCACACAGTATTTTAATCATTTACTGTTGTCCAATTTACCAACAGTCCGCTCAAAATCGACGAGCCATCATCAACTTTCCAACTATGCCATTCATGGCTTGGAACATTTAGAAACTGATATGAATGCCTGATAGCTGACTCTTTGCATGTATTTCAAGTGGTATTCTGCAAGTAGGAGAAATACTAAAACCATACAAGGAGAAAAAAGATGCCCTGGCTTGATGTACCTTGATATTTCTGTGAAAGATAATCATATCTTAGCTTGATTACTTTGATATAGGTTGCCTTTCCATACATGCAAGAAGTGCATTTTCACCTAATAATACTCAGAACACTTATTAACTTTCAACAATCATTCAAAAACTACTATGAAAGTAAGTAAGGGTGCAAAGATCAGGACTCGATACAATCAAGTACCCCACCTGACCCAGGATACCAATGGGAAAGTGACAAACTCACAACAGACACCACAAACGAGAGCCAAGAGGTCAGCCCTTTCCCAGCAGGTGACCACAAAGCACATATAACGCGCACAAAGACATAGCAAACACAAGACAGAACTAAAACTTAAAAGATCCACAAAAGAAGTACCGCCTTGGAACGGTCAGTAAATATTTTACTGGAGGGCTTAAACCGGTTTAACGGCGCCAACCTCACCCTTAATTCAGATGTGGATCGAGACACATAGATTTTTGGTTTGCATGAATGACCCCTAACTTATAAATGCATCATCTCCTAAAACATATAAATCAAGATATAACAATGAGATAAAGCAAAGATAAGGACTCAACAGCAACTAAAACTGAATACCGATAGTACCAATAGTCTTAGTACTGATACTTCTGAAGTGTTCAAAGAGATGTAACTCTCTCCATTCAGATTTTAGAGCTAGATTTATCACAGCAGGCAAAGCAATTCAACCCAGGATGAACAGAGCACAAATTAGACCCATTCACGTCAACGATTTACTGTTTCTAAGACCAGAGTGCTTATTAAAGGATGTAACATATATAACATGACATAATAAATGAGCAAAGAAATTGTCTTGACATTAACTTTTTTTTATTACACCGTCAGAGGCAAGTGTTATGGATTTCAGCCTTTTCAACAGTTTATGAAATGGGATAGCCTTATCAACTTGTTTACTCTGTATGAATTATCCATTTAGCACAATATAGCCCTACTGGTTATCCAAATTTACACATAGTCCAGTTTCCTATTTGAATGCAACAGCTGATGATTTGCCTTCAAAAACTGAGTAATATAAGGTTTACATTCTTTTAAGGCTTGTTTCAAGGTACTGACAACAAAAAAATGAACCAGTAACATAATTGATGGCAATGTCCAACTTGATGCCCTTCCTTATATAACAGATAACTTTCAAGGTGTAGCAGAAATGGTATTTGACCGTCTGCCAAAATCATCAAGAGTAATGACTTTGTTACAGATATATCTAAAGAAAAGTCAATTAAGTTATTTTGGCACACAACATCGAACATCCCAAAAAAATGATCTAAGACCTGAAGACTTAAGCACCAAAGGACTGGAAAGGTTCCATAGAAAATGGTGTAAAGAAACAGTAGCCTATCAAAGTTCTGTTTGACCACTGGTAGAAATTTTATTGTATGCTAGGAGGTACACGCTAGAGACATATACTTTGCAAAAACAGACCAATGCTATCACTTTACTAGCACGGATGCAGAGGCAGCTGCAGCAAGATTGCTATTGCCACCTGAAAGCAAGAAATATACCAGAGCCATACTCCATTGTATGTATATATGTGTAACAGCATTGATTACTACCCATATTTAGTTAAGTGTTTGATCACATGACACTGACATGCTGTTTCTGCTTTTAAAGAATGCTAAGGATTACAGTTATAGCTCAGTTATTTTGTTTGATACTGACACAGGCCTTACATACAAAGAAACTTCAATAAAGTCCTTTTAGTGCAAAAGACGAGGAACACAGCAAAAACTTATGAGTGATGTTTGTCACAATTGCCAATTTTAAGAGTTAGTTTTAATTCATGTTACGCACATAACGCCCTAGTAGTAGTAGTAGTGTATAAATTCTCCCAGTCAAGGGACACCTTCTCTCGAAGTGGTCTTCTTAAGTCAACTACTTCAAATGCCCGTCACCCTGTGTTTACTTTGAAAAATGCCCAATGAATTAATGTCTTATGCTGGTGTGTGCCTCGGTACATCTGACCGGTTGCATTTCTTTCTATTTCTTTTGGGGATAAGGGAAAGATTACTGTATCGTTCAGTGTGGAGACTGTGACAAAGACGTCCGGTTTGCATATCGAGGTCTCTATATGAGGTCTGACGGAGGGTGGCATCAGAACCACTGAAGAAAAAGCTACTATCTAATATCAGTTGAAGTAACTGGTCACGCTCCAGCGGGCGGTCCAACAGCTCATAGGCAATACGGAGTATAGCATCCAGCGCAGGTCGTCTTACTGGCTCCAGTACTGTACAGTCCAAGATGAAGTGTTCAAGGGTCTCTTCAGCTTGATGGCATATCTGGCAGGTAGCATCGATCTCATTCTAGTTGAAACGTACTCTGTTGACCTGAAGGATGTAGGTCCCTGTAACTAACTTCAGCATAGTGTGTACTCTAGGAACATCACTCACACAGCCTATATTCTGTATCAATGGGTGCTTCTTGCCTGGCTAATAACTGGATACACACAGAAATTCCAGACTACTGTAGAAGGAAGCTCTCCACTTGAGATTGTCTACCCAGTACGTATAGACGGCTTTATGCACTACACTTTTCTATTGTCCTTTAGAAGGAGGGCAGTCCAGAACTGTGTAGGGGTCCGGTAAACTGTATTTCACACATAGTTTTCTGATATCAATGAACCAGCTGTTTCCACCATATGCTTTGATACTAAGTTGTCTTCTAGCTACACTTTTCTCAACAGACGATTCATCAAGACGAGAAACACTGCCAAACAAACCAAGGGCTCTGGTGTGTATAATTGCTTCCACTGGAAGTGCTCCGGCTATAATATATATGGCTGGGTCTGCTACATTCTGGGGTAATGAAAGTATCTGTTTGATGAACTTTTTATGAACTCTATCCAGCTTGTCCAAGTAGACTCCTGTAGGAAGAACAATCTCCAGACCATAGACAAGTATAGGAATAACATATGTTTGGAGAAGATGGATGGAAGTATCAGGATCTAGACCATTCTCGCCATGCAGGCCAGCCCCCATCAGGCTATGGACAGTTCTTCTAGCCTTCTTGATGTTCTCCTGTACTGCCGACTCTTGGCTATTGGCTGAGCGCATAATCCCCATGTGCATGGTTTGTGTCACAACTGGCATGGCCTTGTCAGCTACCATAATCCGAATATCACTATCTGGTTTTTCTGCTGCTTTGTACGGGACTGGCAACACAACACTTTTGTCAGGCTGTATTAAGAATTCCTCCATAATACTGTAATCCTCAGCTGTAGACACCTGAGAGGAGGTAACTCTTCACTCGTAGGGGCTGAGTCATCGGCACACGTGGGAACAGCACAGCAAATCTCGCCTATATGGTATCCACCCTCAACAACGGCAATCCGATTGATGCTCCCATCCTGGTAAACTTTATATAGGTCCATACTTACCCCCCCCCCCTGGCGAACCCCCTGCTTAATATGAAATATATCTGAAACAGCGCCTTCCCACTTCACTGCTGTAGTGCCTCCATCGTGTAGGGACTGGATTAAAAGCCAAGTGGCACCATCAATACAAATGTGATGAAGTTTCCTTAGAAGACTGTCGTGGTTGACCACATCAAACGCAGATTTTGCATCCAGGAATGCAATATAGAGTGGCTTTCGCTTGTCACGCTGCTCGCGGATGGCCTCTTCCAAGATCAAGGAACAGTTCATCGGTGATGAGTTCTTTATAAATCCTCTCTGTAGTGCACTCTGGTTAGCATTGATAATTGGCTAGATCTTCCTTCTAAGCACGGCCTCTAGAATCTTTGTAATAACTGGGAGAATAGTGATTCCTCTATAGTTCTTTGCCTCTGTATTTAAGCCCTTCCTCTTGTATACAGGAGTTAAAACACCAAGTTTGAGTGATTCTGGAATCTTGCCAAACGTAAATAGTTGATTGATGATTCTGGTTAAAAACTCAAGTAGAACTTTGCCGCCATACAGAATATGCTCTGCCACAATGCCATAGATATCTGCTGCTTTGTTTTTATTCAAGGACGAGATCGCTTCCTTCACTTCGGGAAGTGTGATGGTCTCAATATTGGTGGGACTATTCGCCATATGTGTACAGATGTCAAAGATCTCCAGCATCTCAGTCTTTACCAGTTGCTTATAAGCGTGATCTTTTCTCAAAGTATCATTCAGTGTGGCCAGTTTACTAAAATGCTCCCGCCATCCCTGTAGGACCCTGAGGATGTACTGTATGTAGAATCACCAACATTCAACTCATTCACACAAATATTGGACCTCCCTCGTTGCTTATCAATGAGCTTGTGCAACAGTTTGGTATCGTTGGATTTTGCATCAAGTATCTGCTGCCTATCGGCTCCTCTAGCCTTAGCTGACTCCACTCTGCACAGTTTCCTGAGGCGTTTCGTAGTAGTCTTCTTGTTGACCACAAATACGTTGTCAGACTGGTCGGGCCTGTTATTCTGCTTCCATTCCCAAAAGGCTTTCTTCTTGGCAGACACAGCGAGTCCAATCTCAGCTGTCCAAACATTGAGTCTAGCTTTTCTGTGTCGCTTCACTGGCTTAGGTCTAACCTCATCAGTCGCCTGTACCAGAATGTCGTTGATCTTCTGCACCTGTACATCTAGGACAGCAGCAGATGATACACTGTGCTCGAGGCTCACCAACTTAGAAGTATCCACGGATTGATAACGATCCTTGTCCAGTTTGTCCCACTTCACCTTGCTTGATGGCTTGAACTGATCTGTTGACTTAGAGAACTGCCTGAATCTGTACTGAAATGTGCAACATACAGGGATATGGTCTGACACGTTAGTAGGTATGGCTTCAAGCCTGATTGCTGACAGCAGCCGATCATTTATTTTATCGTCATAAAAAATGTAGTCAATTGCACTAGTTTCAATACCATTAGGGTTGACATAGGTCTTTCCAACGGGTCTGTAACTAAGTTTATTTTCCGATAAGAAATTCTGAAGTAGTTGTAGTCTCTTGGAGTTTTTGTTTGGTTCTATAATATCTTCGTTGAAGTCTCCACCAATGATAATCTGATGTGAACTGTACTTGGCTGTGATCTCGCTCAGCTGGTCCAGCGTATCCTCAAACTCATCAACGCATCCTTGCATACCATTACACGGCATATAGGCTGCAGCAGGAGAATGGGTTCAGGTCCCTTGATTTCCACACACTGGATACGGTTTCCACCATCAGGCAAAGTAGCAATAAGGTGATCAATACCACACTTCCATAGGACAGCTGTACCACCATATCCACGCGGCATCTGGAGGGGTAGAATGGAATCACCAGTATCAACCGCCTTACCCTGGCCAGTGAATTCACTACACACGGTACTCAGTCTGTGGAGCTGACAGTCGAACAACCAATGCTCCTGGACAAGCACAACATCAATATCCTTAGCAAGTACCTCAAAAGAATATTTAGCAGTTTCTATATTTTTACAGTTAAAAGTAGCTATTTTTAATTCAGTTTTATTAAAATCATTAAAAGCTGATGGTTGTCTTAGTACAGGGCTGATTGATGGAGGACTACTGAAGTCTGTGTTATCTTCTGAATCTTTCTGGCCGGTTTCTCCCTAAAAAAGACGGAGAGGGAGAGGGTGACATATTCTGTTGTTGGCTACTATAGAAGACCGGTTGTCCTGCTACATGAGAGATATCCACTAGTGCTGCTGCGACATCCTGCTTTCTTGGGGGTCGATATACTGGCCTATCAGGTCTTCCCATTGTAGTATGGCCTTGTTCGTCGACAATTACATGTGCTGGTTCTGTTCTAGCCATCGTCGGAGTAGCCTGTGGATCTTGATCCCAGTGTGTCAGCACAATAGGTTTTCCTCCACTTGAGGTCAGGAACTGGGCATCTGGATTGTGAGGTGCATACACCGACTGTGGTTCACCAATACTAGCATGTGTCACGGTATGACTATGTTGCTGGTTCGAGGGCACATGAAGATTTGGAGGGGATGGCTTCTCTGCAGCTCTGAAGGAAGTAGGCCATATTGTGAACATAGGAAGCTGTGTACCTGTTGAAAAAAAGCTTTCAAATATATTATAGGTATTCAGAATGCAAACTACATGAATAAATCAAATAAATACTAGACAGTTTAATATCTTCTTTCTGTATCAAGCTAGTCTTGCCAAGAAAATATGCAGACTCTAGTTTCAGTTCTTTGGTGCATTCTATGCTTCCAAATGCTACCCTTTTAAGAACATATTTCAATTTACTTATTCTTAATTTGACATGGTAACATATTGAACAATCTGTTACAGACTAATCCCCTGATTTACAGAGTGCAAACATCTCATATTGGATGCAGCTTGAATTGTTTTTTAAGATATAATACGTTTATACAATTTCCAAGGGGGTGAGATGGAACAGGACCGTACTTAGTTTGCAGTATAATACTATGCGATGACTCTACTGATTGTGATGAAATAGGTGATTTTTGCCACAGAAGCAGACACAATGATAACATTGTATGTGAGGTTGACTTGTGTTTTTTGTGTCTTGTGTTTCTCATGCGTTCGCGTCTGTTAATTGCTGCCTTGTAGTCACCTGCTGTGAAAGGGCTGACCTCTTGGCTCTTGTTGGTGATGTGTTTTTTTGTATTTTTGTTACTTTCCCATGTGGTATCCTGAGTCAGGTGTGGTACTCGATTGTATCGTTTCCTGATCTTTGTTGTCTGTCTTGCTTTGAATAAAGATTGGATTTGAATATTTATATTTAATATGAACATGTATTATATTGTCTCATTTAAATGTAAAACTATTATTTTTGTATAAAATGCTTATTTTATGTACCTTAGGCATCCAGTTTTCAGACGACTACATAAGAAATTTGAATAATTAGATAGTTTAATGTCTTCCTCTGTAGCTCAAACTTTCACTTTACTTTTTTTCTTAGTTTGTTACAGTAACATATGTAACAGGCTGTCAGAGACAAACACCCCCGAGCACAGAGTGCAAACATCTCTTAAAAGATGTGGCTTGAAATTTTCTTCATGATAGGATATGTCTGTAAAATTCCCTAGGGGGGGGGGGGGGGCATGACCTTTTTCAGCTTGAAGTCTATACTTGTACTTATTATAGCATTTTTTGGGAAAAAAATCAATAGAAACCAACAAAATCCAAATACGAATGTTTGGGCTCGCATAGACTTCACATTTTCGGCTGTATGCTATCACCCCTCCCTTAGTCCCAGCACGCTATTGACATATATCATGTAAAATATGAGAACGCATTTACCTGAAAAAGATTAGTTGGGACTCGGGGGAATGATGTTAAAAATACTTTGCTATTTTACTATATGTTTAATAAAAAAAACTGACCATTTTAGCTATTGACATATATTATGTATAATATGAGAAGGCATTTACCTGAAAAAAATTAGTTGGGACTCGGGGGGATGATGTTAAAATACTTTGCTATTTTACTATATGTTTAATACAAAAAACTGACCATTTTAGCCCAAAAATAAAGCCTTACATTCATTGAAATAGGAAAATGAATAAAATATCGTAAAATAAAGACTAACAGCGAAATCATAAATGGGGATCGAAGCATTTGCCCAACTTCGATTTTTTCAGAATCATAGGCAGCGATACACTGTGATTCCTATTACCACTGTCATGTTGCAATGCGGCTGATCGTTGACCAATCACTGGTCGCGGGCTTCATTCCCATTTATAAACAGCAGCAGATGGCTCCATTGCCATTAAACCCGGTGTACTGGAAAAGAAGGTATACGACGTATATAACGACAATATAACATGCTTTTCGGTATTAAAGCTTGCTGAGCTCTCGTGTTTGGCAAACGTTAATAAACGGAAATTAATGTTTTATCCTCTTATTACAGTATATGGTAAATGTTGTTTCCGTTTGAAATGTTTACTTTATGTACGACATGGGCCCACTTTGAATCAGACTATAGTCCCTACTAAAGTTCTGTCGTAATAGATGCGTGCGCACGTTTACACCCGAACAGCTACAGTTGAAACTTTGGTAAATAGGATACAGAGATCAGGAATTTATACAACCAAACACCACACCTGACTCAGGATACCACATGGGCAACTGACAAAAACAAAAGAGAACTTCACATACAAGCGAGCCAAAAGGCCTGTCATTCCCAGCTGGTGATCGTAAGGCTGCAATGAAAACACAAAATATAAATAATAAAAAATGATCCATAAAGGAAGCACTGCCTTGGAAGGGCCAGTAAAACCATTTTTACTGGAGGGCTTAAGCTTATTTCACGGTACTAGCCCGTAACCTCACTAAGCCTCTTATCTGTTTGCAAAATTAAAGCACTGTCGTCAACATGTATGTCCTTTTTACTGTCAACATGCACGTCCTTTTGGGCTGAAAGTGTATACGACATCTACGCAGTCACATCGATCCCGTCATAAGTGTGTCCGACATCTATGCCAAAATCAGAGTTTACGAGATCAAAATTGGCACTTTGAATGCTCCTTTGATTTTCAATTAGCAAATAATGGTTATGAATGATAGGCAAGGAGAACTGGTAACTACAATCACACAAATATTGGTTAAGATAGTGATATAAGCTGTAAAATATGTCATTTTTATAAATGTGTACACTACATCTCTGCCAAAATCATCCTCGTGTCTTCCGCTTCGATATTTGTGGGCGAATGATTACAAAGACAAGGAATTTCTGGGCGTGACCATTATATATTCTGTGATGGTAGGCACCGCATGCACTGCTTAATTTTCACAGATACTGATTTGTATAGTCTTACGAAGGGAAAAACTCACCTTGCAAACAAAAGATGGTGCCGTTCTACGTGTTTAAGAGATCAATGTTATGACGTAGGTTGCATTTATTTATGGTTTTTGTTTTCTCTTTTATTTGCTATCTTCAACTTCCTTCTCTTCTGTTAGAAAACATTTCAGTGACCGCTGAATTCAGAATTCTACGTTGCCGCATGAGTGGAAACCTCTGTCATATTGATGCGTGCATACACTGGTGTGATCCATGGTGGCCAGACAAGCATTTCCTTGCATACGTACTGTCCCTTGTTAACTTGTGAAAGTAAAATATACCGAACTGAGTTGTTTGTCTGGCTATCATGGGATTCCATTATCAACTTAATTCCAGAGAAACAGAACTATCAGATTTAGAAAGATTTTGCATACTTTATACCCTTTTTTCATTTACATGCTATTTAGTGCCCTTAGTACATCGAGCCCAGGCGTTAGTGTAATGGTGATCAGCATAAGTCTATCGGTACAACGTAATAATATACATGCTGCATTTATCAAGTCGCCCTATACTCATCAGCGTCGTTCTTCGTTCCGGAATAATTATCTGTTCACTATAACAATACTAGGCTGTTTTATGGAATCCCTCTTTTGGTTTTATCTGCTCATTGTACTATCTGGGGATATTGAGATAAACCCAGGGCCCGAGAGTGTAGATCTCTCTTCGTCTTGTAGCTCATGCACAACCGATATTAACTTGTCTCTATTCGAGCAAAACTTTTCAGTGGTCTATTATAACGTACAAAGTCTACTAGCGAAAGTTGATCAATTACAGATGAAGCTTTCTCATTTTGATGTTATTGCATTGAGTGAAATTTGGCTTTCTCCCGATATTAAGGATGACAAGATATTTGTTCAGAACTGCCCAGAAACCTTTTAGAAAGGCTAGACCTGATAATACATATGGTGGTGTAATTTTATATGTTAAAAATGATATCCCCTGTAAACGACGAACGGTTTAATAATGGAATAAGGAAGATAATAAGGAAAATGAAACGCGCTCATAAACATGCTAAGACGGTAAATACTCCAACCAGTTGGGAAAAGTATCGAAGTCTGAGAAATAAAAGTATATCTGCTATGAGGAAATCTAAGCAGGAATTTTAAGATAAATTTTCAAATAAAATAACAACAGGCAAATTTTCAAGTAAAGATTTGAGGAAAACTGAAAAATTACTTTTAGGGAAAGATGAAAATGATGACATACCCCCTTTACTCCTAACTGGCCAACCCATCAATGACCCCAACGATAAAGCAAAAGCTTGTAATCATTATTTTCATTTCCAAACGCAGCTGGATGATAGTAACGTTCCTGTTCCAGAACTTTCTCAGCCTAATTCCATTCTTTCTTCAATTGAACATACAATACATGAAGTTAAAGTACATTGAAGTCTCTTGTCATTGGAAAAGCATGTGGCACTGATCAAGTCAATTACCGAATATTAAAAGAACTAGCTGTTGAACTTGCTCCTCCTTTAACTGACTTATTTAATACTTCTTTGATGCATTGTACAGTACCTGATATTTGGAAAAGAGCTAATGTCAGTCCAGTCCACAAAAAAGATGACGAAGGCTTAGTTGATAACTATAGGCCAATATCTCTCTTGAGTTCTGTTGGTAAAACAATGGAAAAATTAGTCCATAAACATGTGCATAACTATTTAATAGAAAATAGTATTATTACTTCTTTCCAGTCAAGATTTACAGCTGGAGATTCATCTGTCAATCCGCTTGTAGAATTGTATAACACTTTTTGCCAGGCCCTGGACGAAGGCAAAGAGGTTTGTTCTGTTTTCTGTGATATTAGCAAAGCCTTCGGCAGGGTCTGGCATTATATATAGAGGTTTAATTGCTAAATTGAAACATTATGGTATTTGTGGACCATTACTTAATTGGTTTCAAAGTTACTTAACCAACAGATTTCAAAGAGTTGTAATACCTGGTGGCATATCAGAATGGCTAGAGATATTGGCTGGTGTGCCTCAAGGCTCCATGCTTGGTCCTCTTCTTTTCATAATTTTCATAAACGACATATTTAAAGAAATTCATTAAAATATACGCCTCTTCGCAGATGATACCAGTTTATATATAAGTGTAGACTTTCCTGACTCCGCTGCACAAATTCTTAATTTGGACCTGGAAAGACTATGATTGGGCAGTGCGGTGGCTAGTAAGGTGTAACCCAAATAAAACAGAATCATTACTTTTCTCTAGAAAATTAAATATACGGGCCGCAACGCGAGAAAACCTGTCTTCGGGGGTTTGCGAACAACACAGGCGCAGACCAGCCTGCGCATACGCGCAGTCTGATCAGCGCCTTTGTTATTCGCTTTTTGCAAAGTATCATATGTCAACTTGCTACAGATGAAATTTTAATTTTCTAGCTAGTCTCTGTAGCTGAGGAGACTGGTTTGAAACTCGCTTTGTCAGACACCCCGAAGCCAGTTTTTCTCGCGACGAGGCCCATACAACATCATCCAATTATCTTCTTTAATGATGTTCCCATACAAGAAGTTGTTTCACACAACCATCTAGGGGTGTATCTTTCTCAACGTTGTGATTGCCATAACAATATATATTTTATTTAGGAAAATCCTTGGTCTCGAATGAATCTTCTGAGAATGCTTAAATTCACCATTGATCGGAAATCGCTTCAAACTATCTACTTCACTTATATACGTTCTCTGTTAGAATATGCTGATATCATATGGAATAACTGCTCACAACAGCAACGAGATTGAAAAAATTCCAACTTGAAGCTGGACGCATTGTAACTGGCTCAACGAAACTTGTTGAAATAAACAAACTCTATAAAGAACTTGGCTGGCTGAAACTCTCTGAATGAAGAGACCTTGATAAAATCTTCTTAGTTTTTAAAATGGATCATGGTTTGGCACCCCTTTACTTATTAAATCATCTCCCACCCCATGTTGAAGATGTATCCTCCTATACGCTGCGTAATGCAGGAAACTATGTAGGTATTCATGTAAACACACGAACATATGCAGACTCCTTTCTCCCATCAACTATACAAGCGTGGAATAACATTCCTGACTCAGTCAGATCAGCTGATACTCTAGCCACATTTAAGCATCTTCTTACTCAGGACACTCCCAAAGTACCCAAATACTATTTTTGTGGTGACAGATTCAACCAAGTCTTACACACACACCTACGAACAGAATGTAGCTCATTGAACCAGCATCTTCACAAACGCAATTTGGTATGCAAGCCTTATTGTATATGTGGTGAAGTTGAAAGCAACACTCACTATCTCTTGACCTGCCCCCGCTACACTCGCATGCGTGATGAAATTGTCACGTCAATAAGCCAAATAACAAACCTGTCAATAACAACTGATGTACTATTGTTCGGCACTGATGAGGTTTCAGATGAAGTTAATACTACAATAGTTATGGCAGTACAGAAATATATAAAAACTTCAAAGCGATTTGCAAAATAATACAGCGATTTAGTTTCCTGGATATTGGCACAACACAAAACGAATTAGTGTATTTCTACTCTGCTATTATGTATGAATTAATCTTTTCTTTTTATGTCAGCAACCCCAAGTAGTGCCTCTTTGAATCTGAGTATGTATGATCCAGCGACAATATAATGGCAACGGAGGTTCACTGAGGTTGTGCTCTCCTCTCTCTCTCTCTCTCTCTCTCTCTCTCTCTCTCTCTCTCTCTCTCTCTCATCAGTTCTTCTTTACACATGTAATATTTACGATACTTTAAATCATAATCATACAATTTGTTGAGTAAACATGCAACATAATACAATTTCTGAGCTGACATAATTAGGTGAATATTCGTCTTGGTCTTGTTAGCGTCTGGGCATTCCAGATTAAAACTGGGGCGCTCAGACGTTTCCAAAACGGAGCTGCTCTAGCCTCGTACGCTGTTATGGAAATGCTAGTCAGCGCTATTTACATTGCTCAAGGTATGCAGGAGATGATTGCTATAGGCAGTGATGCTTGTTATCAGATCCTGTCATGTGCTCATGTATAATAATGTATTATTTACCCATGCTATGTAATTTCGAAATAAAATATTGTTTAAACTAAACAGTGCATACCTTATGCGGCATTTCATCTGGGTCTTCACTACATGTAACCGTCAAAGTAACCGTTTATGGGGTTGTTTAAAGCCGAACGAAGCGGAGCGTAGTTAATGTAGTGCGTTAGACTGGGGATCGAATGGCTACTAGTTCGAGAACCACCACCACTTGGATTCACTGTGTTGTGTCATTGATCACTTTATCCGCTGCATAGTGCGGGTTCGGCTCAGGAAGACTCTTCCAGACTTGACTGAAAAATTGTTGACTGAGATGTTAATAATCAAACCAAAAGCCGAATCGTTATCAATTGGATGCGTCGATTTCGAATGTTTGGTTAGTTGTTTTTTTTTTTTTTTTTTTTGTAACGGTCATTCTGAAATAGAAAATTATGTAAGCAATTAGACACATTGATCTGTGGCAAATCTGGGTATACACTGTTTTCATGTTCCATAAAACGATGCTATAGGCTGAGGGTTACATGTACAGTATACGTAGTTGGTCAGATTCACCCGATTGGACAAATACAGGTTTTTCTTTCATCCTTCTAACTGTAAATCTGTTTCGTCACCTGCTTTGTGTTTTCAAATTGCATAATATTCACTAAGGTATCTGATCGGACTTCTCGTCTAGCATCTACTGTCCTGCCAGCCAAAAGTGACAGTTACGTCATGTTTTGTTTACAAAGTTATCAGGGACTTAGAATCGATATATCACTTATGTATTAATCCTATCCGCAGGATAGGATTAATACTCAAGTGATCTATCGATTCGCATTAGCTCAAGTGGAGTGTACAAGTTAATATTTAACTTAGCAATTGTAAACAAAATATTTTGTCACTGTCATTCTTGGTTTGCACGACAGTAGCAGCCTGCGAAAATATATTTGTGCGTGTTTTCTTAGTTATCTCACTGTAAGAGTTCATTTAGTAATGATTATGTCAATACGGAAACAGTTCTGTGAGGAAATTGGTAAACTAGAAGATAGTGTTATCTGATACAATTGCAATTAAAGCACTATATTTAAAATAGGCTTCGTTTTGGCTTCAGATTGCATTGATTTAACTCTTGAGGTTAGTGACAAACACGACAAATGCGGCTCCATTAATTTTATGACACAGCGAAGTGCAATGCAATAGTGCAATACAAAAAAATGGGCCTCAACGCGAGAAAACCTGTTTTCGGGAGTATGCGAACAACAAAGGCGCAGATCAGCCTGCGCATCTGCGCAGACTGATCAGCGCCTTTGTTATTCGCTTGTTGAAAAGTATAATATCTAGACTTCCTACGAGCAAAATTTCAATTCTCTAGCTATTCTGTGTAGCTGAAGAGACTGGTTTGAAACTCGCTTTGTCGGAAACCCCGAAGACAGGTTTTCTCGCGGCGAGGCCCAAATAATAATGGACATTGATCTGTTACATGACCAAGGTTTTATTTCTCAACCATGTTTTTTTCTCTTCTATATAGAAGTCTTTGTTTTGTCTATCAACGAGCGATTATGACCAGGAAATACAGTAAAACATATCTTAAACAGCCACTCGAAAAGAAGACCAACAATTGGTGGTTTTTAAGACCTATTATCGCCTAATGAAGTTCAAAAGTACATTGCAGAATACTCCAAGAGAGCATTCTGCAATACTTTCGCCCTTCCTTAATTAATTAAATCCTAACATTTGTCATTTAAGACCTATGTTTTTGTCTATTTTTAAGTTGCCGCTTACGACATTTTTTTGTCTTTTTGTTTTGGTTGCCGCTTAAAACAGCGTGTTCTACTGTATGATAGTCAGAGACCAAAGACCGGAGTATTTCAAAACGAAGAAGAGACAACGGAACAAGTACCCTCTAATATGGGCCTCGACGCGACAAACCTGTCTTCGGGGTTTCTGATAAAGCGAGATTCAAATCAGTTTCCTCAGCTCCAGAGACTAGCTAGAAAATTGAAATTTCGTTTGTAGCAAGTTTAGATATGATACTTTGCAATAAGCGAATAACAAAGGCGCTGCTAAGTCTGTGGCTTGGCTATTCAAAAACCCCGAAAACAGTCTTTTTCGCGCCGATGCCCATATAAAAGCAAGAATACAATTTAAGCATGCGTGTAACAACCACCTCTCTCTCTCTCTCTCTCTCTCTCTCTCTCTCTCTCTCTGCAAGATGCTTGCAGGCCAAGAAAAGACACAAATAGCTTTATCATAAAACATAGACCAAGTACGAAGTACACATACGTACAGTACATAATTGAGAAAACAACAAATAATTACACGTGTAACTGACAGCGCCTTAGCACAGACAGAAGTTGCAGCTACTGGCTGAAGGGCTTCCACGAGGATATGAGCCGCAACATGAGTTTCAAACAATGCGGTATGTGCGACCAGCAAAGCCTCAGATCAGCCTGCGCATACGCGCAGTCTGATCAGAGCCTTTGCTAGTCGCTTGAATATTCTCTGAGTGTTAAGCTACTGACTGAACATCATTTGAAATTTCTAAGCTTAAAAGGGGGCTGCACATGTTCGTCTGAGTCTACACTTGTCAAAATGCCACATTGTTGGAAATCACGTGTCACGGCTCATACATGTATGTACTTATTTAGCCAAACCTTTGTCCTAGCGTATGTTGTTGTTAAAACACATTAGCCTGTTTTGTTTGCATGGTGGCTTCCAAACCTTATTCAATTAATCATCACAGAAAAACAATCAAATATCAATTTAACTAACTGTAATGAAGCAAGGACACAATCCGGAAAACCGATTTAAACAAGTATGAGACATATTTCTGTATTCCTTTCAAATGCGATGTATTGTGTACATGTATTGGATTTGTTTGTATCTTGATGAATAAAATACTGTGTAATTATTTAGCCACACGTATGCCCTAGCAATGAAGCAAGGGCTCAATCCGGAAACTGATTTAAACAAGCATGAGACCTATTTCTGTATTCCTTTCAAATGCATTGTATTGTGTATTGGATTTGTTTGTATTTTGATTAATAAAATACCGTTTACACTCAGCAATGACAATGATAAGCTTTTATTTACTATTTATTCTCATACCGTGCGTTGCAGCCATTGCTGGTCGCAAACGCTATGAGAACCATACTTCAATGTACTGGCTGACTTGTTATTTCTGCATTAACACCATGCATGCCCTTAGCACTATAAATAACACATATAGCACTTTTAAACTTAAAATATCATCTTCACAAGCCAAGGGTACTGCTGTCGTGCCAACCAAGAGTGATAGTGACGTTATACTGTGTTTGCAACTGCTAAGTACTTTTTTATAGAGACTTACGTGTACATGTACACTTAACTTGAGCTAATGCGAATCGATATATCACGTGATCTATCGATTATATGTCCCTGATTACTTTTCAACAAAACATGAAGTCATTGTCGCTCTTGGCTGGTAGGACAGTAAGTTCCAAACGCACGCACGGGCGAACTGGACATAGTACTTTTGTCAACGAAAAAGTGTCAAACCAAGGACATAACTGGACTTTCATTTATGGATGCCATTACAATTGAGTCGGAGCATGTGATTTTCAACAATGTGGTATTTTGATATATGTAGACTCAGATAAACCTGTGCAACCTCCTTTTTAGCATAGAACCTCCAAAAAGTCATTGAGTATTCACGCGACTATCAAAGTCGCTGATCAGACTGAGCGTATGCACAGGCTGGTCTGAGCCTTCGCTGGTCGCACATACCACATTGTTGGAAATCTCATGTCACGGCTGAGATGTAAACTCATTTTGAGCATTTCTATAAGCGTTAATACATAGTCATTTGAGGGTGTTTGCGAGTTTTACGTATTTATCGCACAGAAAACCAGATTAGCATCAATGTGTTCTTGTCTCTTATAGACAAAGTAAGGAATTAAGATAAAGGCTCAGCCCAAAATGTACACATATAGCTACACTTGATAGCTTCTCCCAATATTTTATAAAGGATGTGAGATACGTACCAAAATCCCATTAACTGCATGGCTAAACTGTTATTGAATCTGAGTGTACTTATACGGTGTTTTTTCCTGATCCTCCCATAGGGAAATTCTATCCAATCGCAGCTAATTCCTCTCATCATTGCACTCTAACAAGGTTTTGCAAATATGTCATATGGGGCCGCCATTTCAAGTGCTGTGCGTCAAATGTTTTATACTTTTCTAAATAACTCTAATGAGATTTAGGTACTTGTGTGTTTGCAATGATGCTACTTAGAATTCTGATTTCCTCATTAATTTAACGCTGGACCCGTGTTAGAAGCTAGCTACTCTGTTAAAGATATGAATGTGGGATATGGTGGCCACATGACAACAATAAACTCAGTTTGTTGCAATCAGCGATATGGCGTTACACTCAACGCCTGGTCAATATATTTTTTGTTTTGAGTGTAACGCCAAATGTTATAACGACTAATGTAATAAAACTGAGTTTATGACACTGCTATCTTCAAGCCAATTGACCATGTTTGGGAAATGTTGGGTCGACGTGTCCATGAACGGAGACCATCACAGCCACATTCAAAGTGTTAATGACCTTACTAAATTATTGTGAGTATTTTTTGAGAGGAACGCTTTCTACAATATTTACCTGTCAATAAAAGACAGAAAACTTGGCTAAATTCAATTTATTGCAAAATCGTCATCTATGTATGCAAAAATATGTTTGTGCCACAAACTTCGGACCTCTTGGAAAAATAGGCGCTAATTTTTCTCTACAACTTTCATCGCAAACACAGTTTGCTAAAATTATTTATAAAGCAATTATCGCCGAAAATCAATGTGAAAAACTCTAGTTTAGGTAAACATTTACTGACTAAAAAATGAAGAGAATCCTTCATGTACGGACCTGAAACATTATTTACGTTCATTTGTTAAGGAAAATGTACAGCGTGAACCAATACTGGTAGCAGTACACTGAATGCTATAAAATGCACGGAAATATGATGCATAAAGGGTTTAAAGAGTAAATATACTAAAATTATGAGGAACGCAGATTGCCCATTGTTTCGTTTAATTGGTAGATTGGTAAAGAGATGATAATCAGAGTTGCTGGAAATCCCAGTAGTAATAGCAAGGTTTCCACACTAAATTATACACATGGGAAAAGTTAGGGAGCACCTCAGTTAACACATGAGAACACTTTTGACTATTTTTCGAGACTTTTAAAATGTTTTATCAAACTTTTTCAATTAATCAGCATTTGTATTATCAAAGTTTGTTTCTATGTGAAAATGGCGAGGATTCATCAATATGCGGTGGACAGTGGCCATCTTGGAAACAGAAAATTATTTTCTGATTTTAGGACTTTATTGATATCTCTTGCTATATCTTTTCTTCCAAGAGGTCTAATTATCTTATTATTACACAAGTTTAAAGCTGACAGTCTGTTTGACAAAATCAGAAAACCATTATTTAGTTTTCTGACCTTCTGTTGGTGGTAGAGGCATACTGTACCAATGGCAGGTTTCCGAGCCTCATTTTTGTATTTATTTATACATTCTTCAGGCCAGAAATTGAATATGGTCTTTTAAGACTTTCATAACACATTGTCTGGTCATAGAGTTGCAACAGAATTGTCCAGTTAAGGTTTAATTTGGAAATTATCAAAGACTTTCTGTTTCCATAGAAATCAGGTCAAATGCTCTATTCTTTCATTGCATTCTCGTTTCGCTCTCCAAAATTGTGTTCTGTGGTGTGCAAGAACATGCGGACAAACTTATTTTCAGAAAACTTGACATTATTTACGTGTGGCAAATTGTATTAATCGTTAGCCATAAAGTAAATCTTGTGAACTTCAATAATTCCAGCTGTAAGTAGATTAAGCTTTGAAATATATGACACAAAAATGCAGTTATGGAGCATTTGAATTTTCCAAACAGTTTGCTAAACAAAAATACTCTCTGAACCTTTTTCGCTATGCATGTAATATAAATTTAAAGATGGATATTTCCAGTCCATGATCACCTAATCGTTGTAACTGTTGTCCTTTGGTTTTAAATACAGATTCTTATATACATTTACTTATCACAACAATTACACAAACGAAAGATTGATTTGATGTCAGAAGACTATAACAATCCACCATGAGTGTCCATGTAGGATAGAGATATCTCACCCGAGGGGTCGGAATTTTAACCAGGGACGAGGCTTGCCGAGTCCCTGGTTAAATTCTGACCCCGAGGGTGAGATATCTCTATCCTACATGGACAGGCTCATGATGGATCGTTTTTCTCCCACTTTTCCGAGGTTTTTTGTCGGAACATAAAACAGTCAAAAATCCTGAAAATTTTAAATTTTTACTCGTTGGATTTAGATTATTTCTGAGTTCTTGGTTGTTTTTATCGGGTATTCAAATGGGTGTAAACGTAGTTTGCACCTTGTTATTGACTAGAAACCACGATTGGAGCATTGGTTTAGTTGCAAAATGTAAAATAAAATCCTTCTATGCCACCTGTGCCTTTAGCGTCACATTGCCGTTATCGTCACCTGGTGCACGTTCGGTGACGTAATTAACGTTATATGACGTCTATAAGTAACGTTCACCATTGCTTGGTGTCTTTGAGTTACTTAGGCGCAATATATTGGTCCTTTGAATATCATTTTTTGGGAAAAAAAGAGTATTTTACTCGGCCCATGTAAGAAAGCTGTCACGTGGTCATGTAAGATAGAAATTTCTTACATGACCTGACAGCCTATCTTACATGGGCAAAGGTGGGAGAAATATACTTCCCACTGCCTCCGATAGAATCTCAAACTATTTCAAAGAATATCAAAGAGGTAGACAGGAAATTGCACTTTCAAAATAAAGTTATAGGCTTCCTATGATCTTGATTGACTTACAATGTACACTTAATTAGATGACATTATAACCAAACAGCCATAATAGCAGCGCTGCAGCCCTCCTAAGATAAACATTTAATACAATTAAAATAGATATTGAAAGGATCATTGACACCTGCTTTTGGTAAATGGCTATGGTTTTCAGTAAAACTAAAAAGTTTGACAACTGTCCTTTTATGCACAATTTAGCTTTCCTTACTAATTTATGTTTTTGAAATAAGTTTTCACATCAAGTGCTCTAATGTGGTAGGTTGGTAAGTTTTGGTCTTAAACAATCATTTTTACTAAAATGTATATCAATAAAAAGTTTTATACAATGCTATCCCCCCTGTGAACCAGCAAAAGCTACCACATTGTACGCAATATATGAAAGTGGCGTGTTGGTTCAAGGGAAAGAATGATATTCTGTAGCCACAAAACATGCACTCCCCCCCCCCCCCCACTGCGTAAGTTAAAGTAAGTAAGGGTGCAAAGATCAGGTATCGATACAATCAAGTACCACACCTGACCTCGGATACCAATGGGAAAGTAACAAATTCACAGTTAGACACCACAAACGAGAGCCAAGAGGTCAGCCGTTTCCCAGCAGGTGACCACAAGGCACATATAAACAGACCCATACAAAGGCATAGCGAACAAAAGACAGAAAAGAAGTACCGCCTTGGAACGGTCAGTAAAATATTTTACTGGAGGGTTTAAACCGGTTTAACGGTGCACTAACCTCACACTTAGCTTAGATGTGGATCAAGACACATATATGTTTGGTTTGCACGAAAGATCCCTAACTTATCAATGCATCATTTCCAAGAACATATAAATCAAGATATAAAAAAAGAGATAAAGCAAAGATAAGGTCTCAACAGTATATAAAACTGAATACCAGAGCAAAAGAAATCCAAGAGGTAAACACCGATGGGCCTGGGAAAAAGTCAAAGCATCAGGCCTCTACCATCTAATCAATAGATAAGTCTTTAAGTCAGAACTAAGATCTCCATACAAACCTCCTGTATTGTTTGGTAACACGTGCTAGATTTATTTCAATAGGAGCTTTTTGAACATATTTTTCTTTAGATTATAAAAATCGTCCTTTTCTAAACTCTGTTGATAAATTATTTTGAACATAATATGCTGTATCTACCCAATACACATTGCAAGTTACATGATCCCTAAATATGCTTACCTTAAGCATTGATGAATGGTTGTAGTGTACTGTTGCATAATATTGGACCAACTACAGTTACACTACAAAATATCTTTAAAATATATTTAGATGAAATGAAAAAATCAACAATAACATTAAACCAACTCATCATTATACTCTTTATGATTTTCGACGTTAAAGACTTTTAATGTGACTTTGTTATCAAATTTTGATGGTATAAAAACGTTACGCATAAAAATATTGGATTGCAAAATGTTTTGGAAGTAAGTAAGGATGCAAATTTCGCAACCCCTACACCCTTTGGTAATTTCATAGGGATCTGCCTGTCTAATTATAAACTTTACTCATTTCTAATACATCAAACATCTTATTCAAGAGAATACCAGTTATATCTTAAGCATAGGAACGTTTTTGGAACAGTCTGAAAAATAGGCAGAAACACTAGATGTATTTACAAAATTATAAACCAGCAAGTCTTGAAATTTTGTATTTCGAAATACATTACTCTGAATATTTATGGCATAAAAGTATCCACTTCTTTGAAGGCTTAGCTCTGCAATGTTCAAGGAGATGTATTTCAAAATGCTACTCATGCACTTGTTTATGGTAAAAATGGGATAATCGTATCTAAGTGTTTGAACCAGTAGCAACATTCACGAAAACGTTTCCCAAAACAACAAGGACAATAAGACCGCAATATGAATAAATATTGTCAAACTTAGTTGAACTTTTTGTTGACTCAGTGAACCAGAGTTTATCATTTGCTTTGAGGACAGTAGATTATGTAGTGCCCTTAAGCTAAGCACCCTGATCGCTGTTGCTTCATTATTGGACACTGATCTGCTGTATTCACCAAACCATAACCAACACGAGCTCGTCTCTGACACCAAGATTCAGTATTTTCACGGTTGTTATTCTGCAGTTGGACAGTTGTCTTTCCAGTTTGCTGCTTTTTACAGTCAGATTTTCTGTTAACCCTTGCACTTTTAGCTATTTTGTTTAATGTAGCTCCTTTAGCATTAGGTTGATTGTTTAACAGACTGATAGTACATGTATGTTAATCAGACTGTCTTTGTGCTAGTTTACATGTAAAGTATTGCTAATGCACTCTATGTCTTCTCTTTGTAAACAGCGCTGAACAACGTCTTTCTTAATTGGCGAATTTCATCTTGAGATTACTTGAATTTATTGTCTTTCACACAGATGGGAATAGCTGGGAATAAGCTAATGACAGAATTAGCTACTCTCAGTTTGTTTTCTTCACAGTTAAGTTGATTTCTTAGATCGGATAGTTCCGCTTCTGCACTTGTAACTAGCTGTGTTAGTTCTTGTCTATTACTTACTCCAAATTCTTCATAAAATGAAATGATGATTTTATTTAAGTGGATGTTTTCTAATTATAGTTTGTCACCCTTGAGATGTCGAAAATTGTTTTATCTTTATTTTGAGGTGGAGTTTGCTTTGGTATGATTGCCTGAATTTCTGCATCGTCAAGTCCATAGACTGGTAATTGTTTCTAAGCTAAAGAGGAGGCTGCAGAGGCTCTTCTGAGTCTTGTCAAATGCCACATTGTTGGAAATGTCCCGAATCATTATTAATTCCACTCTATATAAGGGCAATTGCGGATAATACTTCCCGCATTAAGATCTTTTTAATTCTTTGCATACAGTTTGTTTTGTGTATGGACTGTCAGTTTATGAAATAAAAATGATATGTTACCACGCTCGATTTTTTCATAATCTGACATGGAAGTTTTCAGCATTTTACCAATTTTCTGAAGAAAAAAAAAGTCCTTAATATTAAGTTAAAACAGTTGTAATCGCCATCCAACTTCTTTATTTTAATTTTAATTATTACTCACGACATCAAGCTTTTTAGGAAAAGTGAAAATTTATTTGTTTTCCCAAGACGTGACAAGATACTGAATGATATTTTGGCAATTCTCCCAAAAAAGGAATACGATTTTTAGATTAAATTGTATATCAAAAAATGTGGCATTAACAATCTCGAAGTTTTGTTTTTATTTCATAAACTTTTATATATCCTTTTAGAAAAAATAACCAAAAATGGGGGTCACCAGACTAATTCTCTTTCATCAGCAAAGTTTATCCCTACCCCCACATATTTGAGGATAATTCAATATAAAACGTTATGGCGTGTACTTTTAAAACATCTGGCATTAACAATCTCAAAGTTTTGTTTTTATTACATAGACTTTATATAACTTTTTAGAAAAGGAATAAAAAATGGGGTCCACCAGACTAATTTTCTTTCAGGAGAGCAAAATTTACCCCTACCCCCACATATTTGAGGATAATTCAATATAAAACGTTATGGCGTGTACACTTAAAAAATCTGGCATTAACAATCTTAAAGTTTTGTTTTTTATTTCATAGACTTTTATATAACCTTTTAGAAAAAAATGGGGGTCACCAAACTAATTTTCTTTCAGGAGAGCAAAATTTACCCATATCCCCACATATTTTGAGGATAATTCAATATAAAACGTTATGGAGTGTACTTTTAAAAAAATCTGGCATTAACAATCTCAAAAATTTGTTTTTGTTTCATAGACTTTGATATAAACTTTTAGAAAAAAGAATAAAAATGGGGGTCACCAGACTAGTTTTCTTTCAGAAGAGCAAAATTTACCCCTACCCCCATATATTTTGAGGATAATTCAATATAAAACATTATGGAGTGTACTTTTTGTCATTTATATCAATTTATATTACTGGTAGGAATTAATTCATTATTATAAAGCTGAAAAAAGAAGAAGATAAAAAACAATGTATAATAGGTGCCCACCCAGGGATCAACCCTGGTCCGCTGGTTTAAGAGTCCGACACGCAAACCACTAGGCTACGAGGTCAGATCGTGCGCCGACTAAATTAACTGTATATATTAGACACATAATCCAAGTACCGACCATATTCGTATTCGCATACACGGTATAAACTTGATAATTTTGTTTGTTATATGACTGGAGAGAATCCTGTCTCCTGATTGGCCCAATTTGTCTTCATAAATCTCTATGTCTACCTGGAATCTGGTCTAAACCGGTCCACAAGTTAATATTGCATGAAAACCAGCTCGAACTAGTTTCCAGAAGTTAATATTTTTGACACTTCTGCAAAATTACCCTCTAGAGAGCTAAAATAGCATGATGAGTGTGAAACTAGCTTGTGCTGCATGAAATTGACATGATTTGCTGTTTCATCTCCCAACAGGTAAATTAAAGACTTTCGTGAATGTTTACAACAGTTTTGCTTTGTTTTGTTTGCTTATTTATCTTTGTTTAAATAAACAAACTGTAAATACAGTTTTATGATAACATTTTATATTCCCCATTAAGAGAATTAACATACATTTGAAAATGCAAAATACTACATTAAATATTTTAATATCAGTTGCTAGAACTTGTGAGAAAGTCCTTAGATGTCTTAGATCTAAAGGTTGAATATGTCTTTAACAACAAAAATGAAAGTAGCAAAATTTACATTCTTAAATGAAAAGGCCTATAACAAAACAGTTATTGACTTCAATTTCGGTAGACATAAGGATTTATCTACGCTTAAAAGTGATGTTCACCTTTTCGGGTAGATAAATCCTTATGTCTACCTCATTGAAGTCAATAATTGTATAATATTGTTTGATTTCGCCATATCTATTTATCAGTATTTGGTACTGAGACGATCATTTATAATAACGGATCAATAGATATTTCGGACACATTTAAGTTACTTTATTTTGTCAGAAAATTGCGGAAATATCCACTTGACGTAATTGTATCTGAAACCTGTATTGATGCGACTTTGAAAATGGTCGAAATACGGGACCCAGACAACTTTCCCTGTTTCCCGCCGCAGGAATGATGCGCGTGGACAATACCCGAAATTAGCCATATGTATTCACGAGGTAGCTGTGATCTAGGATTGTGGCATACCGGTATGTATACGTTCGTGTTTAACATACATGTATGTATTGCATGTCCATTATTTAAATATGTATCCATGAGTAGGATATAATTTATAAGTGTGAAGAGCAGAATACCGCTTAAGCTGGAGCTAGGGTGAATGAGAATTCTTGTACTTTCCATTACGTCTCATGAACAGACTCAATACCGAGGCTGTCGTTTACTAATATTGTAGGGTTTCTCTATTTCTGAAGACTCTGTTTGCCAGATTATTTTGTGGCATTACCTGTTTATATGTTTAACATCTATGAGGGTCGCATTGCATGTCCATCATTTAGATAAGTTACATGTATCCATGAGTAGGATATTATATATGATTGTGGTACTACCTATATAAAACGGACATGTGTTTCAATCTAAAGGGTGTGAAGAAAGTTCTTTCCGCAATCAAATTGTTTTATGTTAGTTTAGTAATAATGCGTTACTTTAAATAAATCATACTGCCATTTTTATAGTTAACATACATTAAAAGAAATAAGCAACTGGGTATTTAATCAAATACTTTGACACGAAAGAGTAGTAAGTAAGGGTGCAGAGACCAGGAATCGATACCATCAAGTACCACACCTGAAAGGTTCGCAAAAACCAGTACCCCAATTATGTTTTGGGGGCTCGAGGAGTAGACTTGGGGTATACAACAAACAACAATTGCCATGCAATGACCTTTGTGAGCAGAATCTTTTCAAAAGGTTAAGACACATACCATGGACTTGTATTCATCTTGTATAAATCTTTGTGACATTACATGAACGTCAAGGCTAAAAACAACCATCCAAAATCATAAAGATGAACAAATTTTGGAAAATATCGGACTTTGTTTTAGACATTTAATACAATACAATACAACAATAGAAAAATATGTTTGTGACGTCGTTGTATGTCAGACCCATGTCAAATGCAATGAACTATCACTCATAGAAAATGCATTTTTTCAACTTCATTTCCTTTTCCATGGTTTGAAATCCTATGATGAACTGCGGAACGAACTTTCTTAACACCTTTACGACAGACAGACAGACAGACAGACAGACAAACACATTTACTCTCATAGGTCATGTAAATGGCATAAAGGAATAACATATTAAATACGAGTGCATTGCCATATGTAACATTGATAAGGTTATGCTCTATATTTATGAGAATAATTGTATAACTGAACCATCCATTAGTGTTGTATTACATATACAGACACATAAGTTATCATGTATACAGTTGATGTAGTTGTGATATTTACTGGTTAAACGTACATGTGTTACCATCGCTCAGCGTTGTGACACACATAAATGTATAACCACCTGTAAGCTATGCAGTCTACGATTGTGTCATTAACTGTATAAACCTACAGTAAAACCTGTCTTAAGCGACCACTCAAAAAATAGACAAAACAAAGGTCTTAATGGCAAATGATAGGCTAAGCTTAATGAACTCAAACGTACTGCAGGATACTCCCCTTGGAGCATTCTGCAATACTTTTGACCAGCATTAAGGGATAATCGGTACTGTAAAAGTAAGAGAGACAGCAAGGATCAGGAATCGATACAATCAAGTACCACACCTGTCCCAGGATACCATTTGAGAAAGTAATAAAATCACAATGAACATCACAAACAAGAGCCAAGATGCCAGCCTTTTCCCTTCAGGTGACCACAAGGCAGCAATGAACAGACGCGAAAGTACGACAAACACAAGACATAAATAACATAAATGATCCACAAGAAAAAAAAGTACCGCCTTTGAACGGTTAGTAAAATATTTTACTGAAGAGCTTAAACTGGTTTCACGGTGCGCCAACCCCACCCTTATTTCAGATTTGGATCAAGACACATAGATTTTTGTTTGCATGAAAGACCCCTTACTTATCCATGCATTATCTCCTAGAACATATAAAACCAGATATAAAAAGGAGATAAAGCAAAGAAAAGGACTCAACAGTACATAAAACTGAATAAAGAAGCAAAAGAAATCCACCATGTAAACCTCGGTGGGCCTGACAACAACCAAAGCATTAGGCCCCTACCATCTCATCAATAGATAAGTCTGTAAGTCCGAACTTTCATAAAGTCTAAAGCTCGACCCACCGTCGTGCAATTAAAGAGGAAAGCAAAATTGCCAACCGTGATTGGTTGACCACCAAGCATGCAGTCTGTTGCAACACATAAATGTTGCAGCCACTCTTTTTATAAAGGGAAATTATTTTAAAAACTGCGCTGAAAAACCACGAGAGCCAACAATCTTCTTCAATTTATACACCAAGTTACCACAGAACTCAGGCTCCGAAAGCCCCTGGTGCAAGAGAGACCGAAGGCCAACCTGGAACTCAGACACCAAACTACAGTATCATCTATAACATTTAGAAAGTGCTCCACGAAGCCTACGACACTGACAACCCTGCCTAATAAGCCCCCCATGCCAACAACTTACTGTGAGTATATCATCCAAATATCTGGATGTAGTGTTATAAGCATCAATAATATCAGCCTGCTTATCACCAGAAAGATACATCATAAAGTCTGTCTCACAACAAGACAGGAACAAATGGGCAACCAGGGGAGCACAACCAGCTCCCAAATTTAAACTATATGCTAAATTATCGCGGCTTAAATATTACAAGTATTAAGCTTTTACAAAATCTAAACATGTTTATTTTTGTTCTAAGCAAAGAGCAATGTAGACTTGTGACAGGAAGGTAGGCGGTCGGGTGGGTGGGTGGGTGTGCAGACAGCCGCGCAAACAGAGAGATTTTGCTCCTGAAGCTCACAAATCTTGCATCACTGTCTGTAGGTGAACTGTCATCATGTATGTCAGTGAAATGTCTTGACACATCTGATTGTTTCCAGAGTTTTTTTTCCAGATATCGAACGAAGCATTAGATGGTATATGCAACATGTGCATAGACGATCCATAGAGTTAATCAGATAATGTTCATGTAGTGTCCAGACACTTTTGATCAAATTTTACACTCAGTAAAATGAGAGCTTAAAGATGACAAGCGTTTTGGAAAAGCTTCTACATGTTGTATTTAAAAGATAAATATAAAAGTCATATTTCCGGATTTTATTCGTAACAATTTCAACTACATAAACAAAGCTAAACTTAAATGTCAAGCATCTGTCGTATATGTACCAACTTACATTAAACACCAACCCAAATCATTTGGTGACACTGAAATGAATTTAATATAAAGGTGTTTAATGTCAGCATAATGCTGCATCATCCATCTACAACATCATAACGAATTATTAGAATGCCGTTTGATAGGTATCAAGAATCGCTTATTTATCTAATGTAAGACAGATGAAATGAGACAAGTTTGGTATAATTGTAAGGTCCTACAATTAAGACGGGGGGAATACTGTTAAAACACTAATTATCAAAACTGACGATGATCAAAGACTGGCATATTGGTGTAGTAATTTTTTTGCGCGTCCTTAATTTAAGGACCTGAAACGTTTAAGGTGAGTTTCTATTCTCATATAGGATACACATGCCAAAGGTTCCCTAAAATCACATCCCAAACAGACTTATGCAACATGAATGTTTCAGTTTTAAAATTTATAATGTGAACTACCTCAATGACTTTTGTATTTGTCGTCCTAACTCTATGAAACGTATATACTACTTGCCATAGTGGATGGTTAAATAGAGACCAAAGGGACAATATAATTGGATATTTCCACACTTTTGAGACGCTTATAAATACATGTTTGTGGAAACGCAAACATCCGACAAAACGGCATAACAACCTCATATTGTTGTATTTAGAACTCGAAATTGACGAGCTAGGGGACATATTGTGTCTATGATACACGCACTACACAATATGCTCCAAATTTCATGGTAGCATATTGTGTATGATAGATAAAAGCTAAAATGGGTAATTTTATGCACACAGGTTAGAGTACAGACACTATTAGATTAATAGAAAGAACCGTGAAAACAGTCGACTATCATGCACATGATTCATTAAGATATTAACCTGTATCAATAAATATAAAAAATGTCGTTATGCAAATTACCACTGCTGAACCGTAAATTTCTCGTTTCATAAATTTCAAACACACAAGAAATGTGAAATTTATGTATGGTCAATTTCTATTAAGACTTGATACGTATTTATCACACCGGTGAAGCACTGGTGCGACTTTTTCTCGGGTGTGTATGATTGCCACATATGAAGAACTACTCACTCATGTGAACGATTCGTTGATGATTTCTGACGGGTAAATAATTGGTCAGTATTCTTCACAACTGTAGCCTGTGTTTTAGGATGTGCGAAAAATTGGTACCAATTCCTCTGACATGTTTGAAGAATTGGTACCAATTCCCCATACATGTGAAGAATTGCCTTTTACATGTGAAAAATTGGTACCAATTCCTCTTACATGTGAAGAAATGGTACCAACTCCTCGCATAGTATGAGAAGAATTGGCACCAACTCCTCACATAAATGTATGAGAAGAAATGGTACCAACTCCGAGAAGAAATGGTACCAACTCCTCACATAAATGCATGAGAAGAATTGGTACCAATACTTCTCACATGTGAAGAATTAGTACTAAATCCTAACACATGTATAAAATCTCAATAAGTTGTCTGAAGCAACCAATTTGCAGGCCACAAGTAGCAAGACAGTTAAACCTGTCTTTAGCGGCCACTCAAAAATAGGCAAAACAAAGGTCTTAAAGATGGTAGCTTAATGCAAGTCGAAAGTATTGCAGAATGCTCCAAAAGAGCATTCTGCAATACTTTTGATCCGCATTGAGCGATAGTCGGTCTTGAAAACCAATTTTGGACAGGTTTTGCTGTTGTTTCTGAAAAGAAAACACCATTTCATTTTTTCTCCTTTAGAAAAGGCTAAGTTACACAATTTGATCCGACAGCTTAAAGCAATAACGTGGATGCATTTTTTGTGACGAAGTGTGAAATTTACGGTTCAGCAATTCCTCTTAAAATAAAATTCCTTTCTTAATGCACGAGCAAGTTTGCATCGATTTTTTTATTCCTACCATTAATCATATATGAACATGTGCAGCATATTCTTCTAAACCACTACTTTTGTCCTGAAAATGTCTACAGACAAGTTCTTTTTATGCAAGCGAACAATGTGAACCTTGGTCAAACTGCTCATCTGGGAGCAGTCTGATCTGGGTCAAAATCGCTTGCAATGTTTGCTTTCAGAAGTTTCTTTCCACCCAACCCGTCCCTGTTTAACTGAAAGATCGTTGATGAGACGTAAAGAACAACTAAGATCACCGTCCTACTGAGACAGATCTACATTTATCACATGACGTTGCCTCCGGGAGTGATATAACGCAATGCAATAAAATCGATAAACCACTATTATTGCATAAAAAGCCGTGTCGCACGCTATTAACAGCCATGTTTTAACCGGCAAAAACCCATGTTTTTATCAGGCAATTCACGTGCTGTTGATGCACGGCTTTTGTACTTTACGTATACGCATTCTAGGCCGTCACAAAAAACGACGTGATCAACAGTAACGTGCGTAGAAATTAACGTAATTTAGTGAAGTTAGGATGACGTAAGTCTTTGCTCTGGAACAGGCTTTTTTAAAACCTACGCCTTCTTCATGCTTTTGCGCGCCATTATAGTAATACAAAAATGAACTTTTCGAAGTGTTTTTCCAAAGTTTTCAAGTGACAAAATGACTTTATGCAATAATAAGGATCAAACATGTTTTTTGATACACTAATAGCTGCTCGACCCCTCGGGGTTGTTAAAACTCTCGCCTTTCAGGCTCCGGTTTCAACACCACCCTCAGGATTGCATAGAAAAACATGTTTGATTCCTATATCGATAAACCACTAGTGGTTTACAGATAGTAGCGTAACGTAATGACGTCTATTATACATTGCGTACTAATGACAAAAATCTTGTCATTTCCCGCAAAAATGCGACTTTTAATTAATTGTAAAGTCGCATGATAAATACATGTAGAATCTAACATTCGTGCTCCTGTATTATTGAATTTATCAAAATCGTTGCGAAAATTAGATAAAATGCTAGGAGAGACTCAATATTATCTCTTTTCCTCAACTCGTTTAATAAATTCAATAAAACATGAACACTCATGGTTACTAGATCCTCTATATATTTATACCCAAAACATTACAGAAGAGATTGAAAATTGTTCAAAGGTACATGTACATCTAGTCACGCGGTTATTAAACCTTTTTTTTCATGTTCAACTCAATTGATCGAACCTCGGACCTCTAGCACCAGAACCAAGTGCGCTTACCACTGAGCTACCACACTTTCGCCAAAATGCCAACAATTTCATTCAGGGTTGAGTTGAGCATGAAAAATAAACGTTTTATGAACTCAAAGCTGGTCTGAATCAATGTATCCCTAATTGGACATTGACGCTAGAAAACCTGTCTTCGGGGACTTGCGAACAACAAAGGCGCAGACCTAGCCTGCGCGTCCGCGCAGCCTGATCAGCGCCTTTATTTTTCGCTTATTGGAAAGTATCATATCTAGACCTAATACGAGCAAGATTTCAATTTTCTAGCTAGTCTCTGTAGCTGAGCAGTCTGGTTTGAATCTCACTTTGTCGGAAACCCCGAAGACAGATTTTCTCGTGACGAGACCCAATTTATCTAGGCTTTAAGCAGGTATAACTTTGAGCTACCAGGGTTCAACATACAGCGACTAAACTAGTGTTGACAAAAATGCTAACGGAACATGACGCTGTCGATGCGGTCTCTAGTACTGTGGCTGACACTATATCTGTAGTTTGTTGTATACATATCTATACAAATGTCTTCCGTTTCCTTTAGAAAACACTTTTTAAACTTCCGCAGCAAGATGTTTATCTCTGTCCTAAACTGTTTCGTGGATGCATAAAATATGAAAACACTGAGAGCATGGTGCGAGGATCCAACCATTTCGATAATTAGTCGGACCCCCCAATATGTAATAAAGTTCTGCCATGTAGGGTCATGTTTCATGTCTCTGGTAGGCATTGCTGAACCGAATGTTACAATAGAATGAATATTCTGTATTGTGTAAACCACAGTGACGGGCAACTGTGTACAAATACGGAAAAATGAAATGTACAACAGTGTAACCGTTGATGGACGGCAGATTTTCCCCTTGTGATGAATTCGTGGTTCCCCGTTCTCCTCTTGGGATTTTCCATGTTCCTTGAATGCTTTTTTAGATGCATGCATTACAAACACGTTAAGAAATAGAGTGAGAAGTGGAACCAGAACAAACAACATCATCTCTGTTATCCAGCTCCATATATTGTATACTTCAAATGTTACTTCACTGTCCCGAATTTCACAAAATCCGCGGTCGTCTACGCCCCAAAAGGCTGCTTGGGGCAATGATATGGCGAGAACAAACACTGCAATCGCTGATATTTCCCGTGGCGCACGCTGACGCCGAGAAAATCGTTCACTGTGAAATGGTTTATAAATAGAAATAAAGCGTTCCACCGTAAATCCAAGTACAAACAGTTGACTAGCGTACTGTGGAATCATATAAAGCACATTCCATATTTCACATACTCCCTGTGCCCCAAGTGTAGGGTATCCCCAGTAATATTTCATATATTTAAACACGTGCAATATCTGATATGAAATATCACAAAACGTCACAGCAACTAGATACAGAGCTGACGAATTGACACGTTTCATTCTTGGATTAGCCCAAATTCTCATTGACAAAAGATTCCCAATGGTACCAATTACGTACCAGAGCACATGTACAACCCGTCCAGCAACTATTATGGGATATAAGTAGTAAATGGTTATAGGATAAACAAATGGATATCGCATCATCTCATCGTCCCACCACGGGGGCTGTGTAATATTGACGCTGTGAGACGAGTTGAAGTATTCGTTGTCTGGCCGCATAATTGTTTCTGTCATGTTTACATCCTTTTATGAACCTGCAAAAGGTAACGAAAAATAGGTTTAGATATATATTAACCAACAAAATTGAGCGTAAACTTATAAATATTTTCTTTTCCATTAGTTTTAACATATGTTTTTGGAGGCTAAAAAGAACCGTCACATTGAGACGGTTATTTTGAGTATCTCCAACATATGTTTTGGTTGAGAAATAAGATTTTTTTTTGGTGCCCACTCTTAACTAAATGCTTGGAAATTATTTGGAAATTGTTTTTAAATTTATCCCTGTTATTTTAATTGTACTGTTTTGAACCATTTTAATCTGGTGGAATTTTTCCATACATACTGATACAATAAGCATGGGCTTGTCAATGTTGTAATTTAAAGTGTTACGGATTAAAAATTCTAAATTTTACTCTATTTCTGTTCCTGAATATTGTTTTTATCATAGCAAACAGTGCAAGTTTTGATGGAATACCATATTATAGGGCATTTTATCCGTGTTTTCATTGTTTGTCAAAGTACTTTTGCAGGTATATTTAGAACAAAAAGGTTTAATGTGCAAACTCAAGAATTTTGAGAACAAGTTTTTATAAACATGCCTCCCCTGGTGACCAATCATGACTATGCTTTAATTGATCACCGATTTATAGTTAGTGATTTTTTCTGCCTAATTTTATTGGATTTCAACCCTTAAAACGCCACCTATAATTTGAGCAGACAACACTTTCAAATTATGCCGCTTTTCAAAAATAACAAATAAGGCATGATATTTCATGAGAATCGTCTGCCAGCAGACGATTCTCATGAAATGTCATAACTTATTTTTTCCGAAAATTGGGGAAGATGTCGCCAAATTTGTCGTCTACTGCAGTCGTTATTGGCGCTTTAAGGGTTAACCTTTGATTTCAGGCGTATTGATATTTTACCGTTTACGGACCAGAAACCCCTAAACGGGTACTTTGGCAAACAGTAAAGACCCAGATGAAACGCCGCTAAACGCGACATTTCATCAGTTCAGGGACAAATTACTTTTGCCAGTATACAAACAGTACACATATTCACAATTATATATTTCGTGTCTGTGTCGCAACATCCTCATGCTATTCAGTAAGTAAGGATACACAGATCAGGAATCGAAACAATCCAGCACCACACCTGACCCAGGATACCAATATCAGTCGGATCCAGAGGGGGTTCAGGGGGTTCGCTCGAACCCCTCCCCGGCCCCCGTTTTAAAATATCCTATAAAAATGAAATAATATGGTCTCAGTGAGACCAAATTATTCATTTTTATTGGATATTTAAGAAAAATGAGATCGATCAGCAAAGCGAACCCCCCCCCCCCCGCCCCCCCCCCCCACACACACACTTTTATATATATGAACCCCCTTTCAGGAAATCCTGGATCCGGCCTGACATAGAGGTGATATAGCTGTTAAAGGTGATATCAAACAAGAACGGGTTTGTTAATTGGTTACAGTCTGGCAAAATGACCATCCTACGTCCTTTCCAAATGACCCTCGTACGTAACCACATTATACACAATATATAAAAGTGGCGTATTGGTTTGAACGATATTCTGTTGCCTAAAATTGAGAGCCAAAACCCATAAAAATGTCATTACTACCGATTATACCACCCTTACCAACTTTATCATGAAATATCTCACGATGTGCAAGGTCTACACTGATGTAGGTGGTATAAAATAGTTATACCATGTTTGTCCACCTGTACGTAAGATAATCCACTCGCTAAAGCTCGTGGATTATCTCCACGTACAGGCGGACAACCCATGGTATAACTATTACTTAACGATTCGCATATTTAATTATACTTTCTGATTTGCTGAGTCAGTGGACTAAAATTTGATGATATAATCTTGTAATATTAACATTGTCTGCCTGCTACTATAGGCTATCAAATTGTGGTTGTTCGATTCCGCACGCTTTTGGTTATAGGCATGTCACATTTCATTGTGCAAATAGCAGCTGGGTGGCTAGACTATGTGGGTAGATGATCAGTAAAATAATCCAAATTGATATGAAGAAAAAGTGCAGGGTCCTAACATGCCAGAATATTGTTTCGAAAGCAACAAAATGTTGCCTATTTTTAAACCTATATGTCCGCTTGATACATTTAGTCATGTTGCCAAGCCTGCAAATTAGGCATAAGGAATATAATAAGACAATGATTCCCTTATTATATATAGTAACGGTGGCTCTTATTTTTCGTCGAATTCGCAGAACTTGTATGTTAAAAATGGAAAGCTTATGTTTCCTGGACGTATGACATATTGTCTGGTTTAATGCATGCGGCAAGGTTTCTTATTTTTCACAAAAAAACGTCAATTGAGTAATATTTTGTATGCATCTATTATTAGATGCCGTTGATAGTGCCTTGTGAACAGTAACAAGATTAGTCAAATGAAAATATGTTGGAAAACGATAGTCATTAATGTCGCGAGACTATGTACATTTGTAGATGAAGATAATTTTCACAATTTAAAAGGTTTGGGTTTCATTGATAATTTGACTTGATTTTAAGAAGAAAATCATTAAAAAAAAACATTATACAATTATTGACTTCAATGAGGTAGACATGAGAATTTATCTACCCGAAAAAGTGACATTCGAAATGAATATCACTTTTAAGGGTAGATATTCATCATGTCTACGGTCAGGTGTAGTACTTGATTGTATCGATCGCTGATCTTTGCACCCTTACTTACTTTGTTATATAACTTTTAACTATGAATGATTTTTTTTCTACTTTCACTTTTCTTGTTGAAGTCATTTTCAACCTAAGGACTTTCTTACAAGTTTTAGCAACTGTTATTAAACTATTTTTATGTAGCTTTTGTATTTTGAAATGTATAATATTCTCTGAATGTGGAATGTAAAATTTAATCATAAAACACTTTTTTTACATTTTTTATTCAAACAAAGAAAAATGAACATACAAAACAACAAAACTGTTGTTTAAGTTCATGAAAGTCTTTTATTTATCTATGGAGATGTGAAACAGCAAATCATGTCAGTTTCATGCAGAATATGCTAGTTTCATACTCATCATGCTATTTTAGCTCTCTAGAGGGTGATATTGCAGAAGTGTCAAAATATTTTTCTGGAATCTAGTTTGACCTGGCTTTAATCCAATATCACCTTCTTGGCCAGTTTAGACCAGTTTTCAGGTTGACATAGAGATTTATAAAGACAAATTGGGCCAATCAGGAGACAGGAAATTGTATGTAGTCATTTACAATGATTATTATTTCATTTTTTTTCTGTGAATTTTGAAGAAGGGCTTTGGTATATTTTTATTAGCAGCAACATAACGTTTCATGTCAGTTGTACATGTACATGTTATTAGACGAAGTCTTACAATTTCATTGTTTGCCTAAAAAGCTGACTTGGTCTCTGTGTGAAAGAAAGTACATTCAATGAAATGGTTATTTATCTATCGCATAGATTTAGTGGTATGTTGTGTATTTTTTGTTGCTTTTTTGCGCTTTTTCATTGTTCAAAATATGATTTTCACGTTGACGCTGTAAGAATGATAGTTAACACGCCAGAAATGTAAAGAAATAATACGCATCGATGGTTTAAAAATAATGTGTGGCACGATACCTCTTCCGTAGGAAATAATTGCCAATATTTGTAGGTTACGGTCAACTAAACTAATAGACACTATTCTAGCCTGAGAGTAAACACAGCTGTTACTACTGGTTTATTTTGTGGAGGCAGAAAGATAGCAACTTCCAGGTAGCAGACGAAAGTTTCCAGTACACCCCGAATCATTGTGCACAGTTGATGCATATTTTAGGCTGTTCCAATTGGCAAAATGAAATGAAATAATAGATTTTGCATATACCCACTCTGTAACATAAAATGAAATATTATTAATTTTTAATATTGCACTGATTTTGTTGTTTTCTATACTTTACATGTATTTAATACGGCAATAACAAAGGGGATGTAGAATATACTATTGTTGTCGTCTGCTAACTTCTTTATAAATCTATTCTACAAAGGATTCTTTCAGGAACCCTATTAGAGTGTCAAACAGGCTGGGTCCGATTGCAAAGATTTTCAGCAGATCAGATAGCAAAAGTCGGTACTAAGGCAAAGGAATAGTAAACAAGTAAGTGAATAAGTAAAATATCACAATCATAACTGCAGACCAACCCACGAAACCGTGAGAAAGAGCCACAGGACATTTACAGCAACAGGACATCCGAAAGACAACAAAAGCAAAGCAACCAGCTCTCTCTTCCTGCTCAAGATGATTGCAAAACTAGAAAGGACACAAAGTAATGCATACCAAAATAAAGACCAACAGAGAACCCCTACAAACAATGGGGTGTACATAAAACAAAAAAAACAACAACAACAGAACCACTGCCTTAGAACAGACAGCAGCCTAAGCTGCCGGTGGGTGTGGGATCGGGAGCTTAAATGCACTTTACTGGCGCCAAATCTTCGCCCTAGATTCTGTTTTTGTTAACGCACAAAATTTGTTTAGCTCGCATGAAGGCTTCCTAACTAATGCAATGCAGCATCACAGAGAAAAAAGCTAACCAAAGTAAGCATTTAATGTGAGAATTACATGGAGGAGGTATTTGACTGAATAACCAGTATTGAATATATGTTGCTAAATATTGCATTCAGATTTGGCGCTGAGATGCAAAATGCACCACATAGATATACACTGTGTATCAGTTAGTTTCTCCAAATAACCCCTAAAGTTTGAATTAATTGACTTGGATCAATTGTGGACTTGAATCAGTGCAAATAATATCTAAAGGCAATCTTATATCTGAAACCTGATACCAAAGAAAAAATCTCATTTCCCTCTCAGTTACCAGAAAATCTTTTTCCATATTCAATCATCTGAATCTTTGAAAAGGTTAGTTCTAAAGATAGTTTATCTAGGACTATAACCTGAATAGACTGCAAAAGTCGAGTACAAAGGCAGGACAATGAAAGGACATTTTCCTGTGAAAAAAATCATATTTTCTAAGCATCTGAGTAAAATCATATTTCATCATCATGTTCTTATGCGTGTATTGTTTTGTTATTCAAACACAATCATTCCACATGTGTAATACTTTAAAATAACCTGAAAGTATTAATGGACGTCACTCTGGCCCCATTTTTAAGCCTGCAAATAACAAAATCGGGCCAGAGATGACAGCCCTGTAAGCTTGGGTGACTAGCTTTGAATAATTTTGATTATTTTTAAGATTATTCTGGCTTGGTCTATGATTGTGATAGTTTACTGGGCTATTGAGAATTACTTAGTTTACTTTGCGCAAAAGCACTGGCTGATCTATGATTGTGTAAGTTTTCCTGGGCTATTGAGAATAACTTAGTTTATACCAGAATGACATCATGTGACCTACGCACATGCATAGTTTGAAGTTGCTAGTCTAACGGTTTAGAAATATGCATTTACAAGAAAATACATTATTTGACCTTGACATTGGGGTCAAGGTCACAGGAAATGTTGCCCAGTTCCCTCTACACCCTGTGACCTATGCAGCTGCAAAGATTGAAGTTGCTATGTCTAATAGATAAGATGGAGATGCATTTACAAGAAAATACATTTTTTGACCTTTGACCTCAACATTGAGGTCAAAGTCACATGAAATGTTGCCCAGTACCCTCTACATCATGTGACCTATGCAGCTGCAAAGTTTGAGGTTTCTACGTAAAATAGTTAAGGAGGAGATGCATTTACAAGTCAAGGTCATACAAAATGTTGCCCAGTTCCCTCTACATCATGTGATATGTGCAGCTACAAAGTTTAAAGTTGCTAGGTCAATTGTTCTTCTGCGTATATTTTACCAGATAACTCTGTTTAACTCTGCTACCATCGCTTACAGAAGACTCATACTTTCATTGTGCCCTGGATTTCTTCTATCACTAGAAGTGCTTTTGAATCTTGTATGACGTTCTTGGGGTTTTGGATGCCATAAAGGAATTTCAAACTTCAATGAACCCTTGCAATTGTATCTGACTTAGGTACATTATTAAGATGTTTTATTAGCTTTTGTAGCTTTTCCTTTTCGTTTTTCTCCTGTTGTATCTGCAGTAGACAATCTAAACACAAAAAAGGTGCTTACTTTTGGTTTTGTTGGCATTTTTGAGTACATTTTAGACCTCTCTTAGCAAAATATTTAGCATGTATACAGAACCATAAGGGTGGATGCCAAGTCTGAATTGGGTTTAAACATATTTATTTCTAAAATAGATCCATACAAATACAATAATTACAAACATTATAAGTAGGATTTGAACGGAAGCCTGAATTCAAAGTCTGAATTTTCATGTGAAGGCCAGTGATTAGGTCAAAGTTCAATGGGTGATAAAGAGAGTAAACATATAGTACTGTGGATCAACTATATCTTTTTATATGTAAACATATTTCGCTTCCAGCCGACTTTTGTATATTTGTAGATTTAAGTCAAAAAACATTAAGAATATGTTTTTACAACTTAATGTTTATCTGTCGATTCTAAAATGGGGTCAAAGGCCATCAAGTGCAAAAGTCAAAGCATTTTTACAAACTGTGTTTCTTTTTTTAGCTGGTGCATTTGAAAGACGATTATTAAACGCTGAGAAAGATAGAAGCCCTTCAGAAGGCTCACATAACCATGTCTATCATTGCAGGAAACCCTTTGGAATCATCCTTTCAAGAATTTTACAAAGACTGGCTTTAAGATTTCATATTCTGCCATTTATCCAGTACAGTTTATTGGAATTGGCAAAATCTTTGTCATAATGAAATCAAGTTATAACAGTTATATAAACAAAATTTGACTATCATGATCCTTTAATTGCTGCACATATATTAATAAGGTAACTTAGATAACAAAAATATGTATTGCATAAATGGATAAAGATTATAAAGTGTCACAGGCTCAGGTCAAATTTGAGTCGGCTCTTTTCAATTCGCTTAAAAATATTATAGACGAATTATTCCATAAAATAATTAATCTAAAAGAATTTCATTAAGAGTGACGTTGGTTGGTCTGCAGTGTGTGATTGTGTCATTTCCTGGTCATACTCAATTACTTTTTGCATTTTTTTTATTCTGTTACTTTGATATTGCAGTCTGCAGATTTCTTAACCAATGCTGCATAACAATATGCATGCTATCTACTTTATAATTCAAATATTTTCTGAATATACATCAATAAATAAATAACTTAAAATAGCAGGTCAGCACCAATAAAAATATTGGGCCTCAACTGGATTCAAAACATATAAAACAAAGTTGTATTAAGAAATACAGAGCAATGATTAAATCAGATCATAGCATGTTATTATAGGTTTTGTTTTATGTAACCTTTCAATTGCACGTTTTTCTTTAATTTTGTATCTTCAAAGATCCTGTTTTTCCCTAAAGCAAGCTCAGTACTGTGAAAATTTCATATTTCTACGCCAACTTCATTGCTAACTTTAGACGTCGTTACCATAACGTCAAGATATGCTGATTGCGTTAAACTCCATTGTTTACATATGTCCCTTGCGAAAGGTTTTGAAACCGATAAATAAATAATAAGATGAATTTGAAGTATGATCTTTTTACCTGTTTATGTTTAAAATAGCAGAACATTTCTTTTTCTATATCTAGTGGCAAGACAGATATTAAGTCAGGGGATAGTGCTGGGTGTCTCCCAGAGTCTTTCCGTTTATTTATACAGATTGTCAAATGCTCAAAAAAGTTGAAGCTCTGGTAAAGTCTGATTTTAAACAGAGCAAATGGGTAACTGAATGGTCAGTCTTGACTATGAGCTGTTTAGCAAGCTATAAACTATCTAAACTTAAACTTAACTTGCTTGTATATATTTAGTAAGCCCATATCATGCGTACTAGTTGTCATTACTGTAGCTTAAATATGTTTCCTGCGACTACTGTCCCTGTTTTGCCAGTGGAAGTATTCTATCCTGCTAGAAATAAAACTAAGACTGCATTTTAGTTCATCATCATCATCATAACCTATTTGAACAATAAGTTTTCCAATTATTGGGCTTTTTCATACATATTTCTTATACAAAACAATGCAAACAAAAAATATATTTTAAAAAGATATACGTCGAAGTGACAGAAGACATTTTTGATATGAGTAACCTGAGAATCTTTAAAGAAGTTAAAGAAAAAAGGGGGATGTTTATGCTTTGTTATGTCTTCTGTCAGCTGAGCCCAGTAAAGCGTGTGGCTTAAGGAATATATGGTTTTCAAAAATATATGTAGTGATGCTTCTAGGGTATAGGACGAAAAAAGTGCCCTGCGCCCAAATGCTACATATCTAAATAGCTAGTGGCATACATGCCTGGTGCAAAAATCTAAAACAGTAGTAGAATTCAGTTGACCAAATATTAGTTTAGTTGACCGTAACCTACAAGTATTGGCAATTCTTCTCTACGGAAGAGGTATCGTACCATACATTTTTTTATATATATATTTCTTTACAGTTCTCGTGTTTTAACCATCATTCTTTCAGCGTCAACGTGTAAATTATATTTCCTGTTGTCTTGTAAATGTTAGTGTTCAGTGCCACTTCCTCAGTCTGCAGTGTGTATTTGTGGTATTTTAGTCATACTCACTTACGCTTTGGAGAATGATAAGTATGTTTGAATTGTCTGTGTAGAAAATTATCGATTTTAAGAGGCTTTTATCATTCGGCGGTTAACCCTTCAGGTAGCCAGGGCCAAAGACACAACTAGTTGAGCCATGGTGGGTCCAAGAACAGTCAAGCATCAGACAACAATATACAGATGGATGTTATAGGTCAAGGTCAGTCCGACATACCCTCGTACAACTGAAGAGAACTCTACAGTTTATATACGTATGTAGCTATAACCTGTGGTTGGCTATAACTAGGCGTGCAGATTGTCCCACACCTACTACAAACGCCAGACTCTCGCCAAAACGGTGTTAAACATGGTATACAATCGATAATGCCTGCACAAACATAGACAAATGATGTCGCATAATCTTCTTATACTATTATGATTTAGTACCTCATGGGACCGATTATCAAATTTGAGCCATCGATAGGGAAATACAAGTATATATAATACGTTCTACTGAAAACGTCCATTACACAGCAACCATTGTTTAACTGAGCCTGGTTATATAAAATTGTGGAGCCTTACTAATCAGACTCGGTACAGCGTATGCTCCAGTATGTATATTGATATTCATAATTAGACTACGTATGTCATCCTTAGGGCTCAACCGACAGGAAGACATACAAGGCAAATCGGTTTACATTAACGACATAGTAAATTTTCAACTTTAGGCCTCTTAGATACTGAAAAATGTGTAATTAAGGACACATGCTTTTAAATACTTCCCGCATTGAAATTTGTTTTAATTAATACTTTGCATACGGCTTGTTTAATGCAATGACTGTGTCAATTTACGAAATAAAAAGGCCGCCATGCTCAGTTTTTCATAATCTCATATGGAAGTTTTCAGCATTTGACCAATGTATGATCAAATGAAAGATATTCAAAGTCCTAAATATCAAACTAAAATAGTTGTAATCTTCTGTCAGTGTCTTTCTTTTAATTTTAATTATTGCTCATGACCTCAAGCTTTCTAGAAAATGTACATGTGTATTTGTTATCCAAATGCGTGACAAGATACGTTCCGATATATTTTGCTAATTCCTCAAAATAGGATTTGTTTTATTATAAATTATATATCAAAAATCTGACATTGACATTCTTATTCTTTTTTTTTTATTTTACGGACTATCCAAATACCGTTTAGATTTTTTTTTAAATCCGGGGTCACCAAACTAATTATATTTCAGCAGGACCAAATTTAACCCCACCCTCACAGATTTTGTGCATAATTCAATATAAAACGTTCGGGAGTGACATTTTAATTGTATTCAATACAAACTTTACTTGTATGAAGAAGAAAAAACACACCGATCAATAGGTGCCCACATGGGAATCGATCCTGGTCCTACCGACACACGTTAACCACTAGGCCAGGGGACCAGGTCGTTCACGACTCGCAATAATCATATATGGAGAATAGATAATCCTTGTTTTGGCCAGACTTAATTAAAACTTGGAAATTGTGTGTACGACCCTTTCGCTTGATCTATCTTTCTGTCTTGGCACTGAGACACACATTTCAGGCACATTTATTTACTTTAGGAATAATGGGAACGTCGGTCTGACATAGGAGTAATTGAACACTGTATTGACTCGAACTTGTAAAATGGTCGAAAGGCAGGGGAGGTAAACATTCTCAATTGATTTCTGAGTTATCCGACACAGGAATGGTGCGCATGGGAATTAGCCGCATGTATCTAAAATATTTTCTAATTTCTCAACCAAAATATATCAGTGTTGTGGGTATAAAAAGAGAGACAGTTCTTCTGAGCAACCAAACAAATGTTAAAATGATGAGTAAGAAAATATTCACAATTTTACACTCATAAGTTTTGTTTACTGTATAACCAGAATTTTTTCGCGAAATTTTTATTTTCGCGAATATCGGTACAATACATGTTTGCGATGTTTCGCGGCTGAAGCACGATTTACGTGGCAGAACGATTTTGGGTTTTATTTTCTCAAGAATATTCCTGAATTTACAGTATATTAACCTATGACTGCTTGTCACGAACTTGTTTCCCGAAATTGATATTTTCATTGATTATAGGTCAAGCTTCATGACTTTTTTTTGGGTCGTGTAATATTCAGCTTGGTAAAAGTAAGTGAGTATGACCAGGAAATGCCACAATCACACACTTCAGACCATCACACGACACCTTGAGGGAGAGCCACAGAATACTCGAAGGCACATACGTGAGAGGAAGAACAGAATTGCACGACTATAATCACTATGTGAGGCCGTCCGTCCATTACCAGTTAGTGAAAAACGTCCATTGCTCTGGAACCACATGGTATATTTTGATCACATTTTGCACATTTTATTAATTGCTGACATAAGGTATAGTAGCGCTTCAATATTTTGACAAAATGACATAACTTTACATGACTCAGTTAGAGAAAATCCTCATTACTCCTAAACCTTATCGGATATTTGGATCAAATTTTCATATTTATTTTACGTCGTAATATTGTCCAATGACTGCTATGCAAAATATTGACGAGGGTTTGCCGAGGATCATTTTGGTGGTCTAGGTATTATAGTGTAAATGCTCACAACTCTTCAACCGCATCGTATATTTTAATCAAATTTTGCATACAAATATACATTTTAACATTATTTGCCTATAAGACAGCCGTATATTGTCGGAGCTTATTTCAAGGATAATTGTGTTTGCGTTTCTTGAAACTATTAATTTTAATAACCAGGCGATATATAATCTTTAAAAGCCAAGGTTGTAAACTCCACTTCTCAAAGCCTACGTGGGTGCATAAAACTGGGCGTTTTGTGCGCGCTCTATATACCAGAGAGGGGGCCGCACTACGCAAACATCAGAACCGAAAATAGTGATAAGCAAACTCAACTTGAATCTTTCAGTTCATCTATCCGAATGTTGCTTCCGTATGGAATCCTCTTTCGTGTGTCTCGATCTTGCATGTCTCCTGTATACCTCATCAGCGACGTTTCCGGATATTCCAACTAAAATCTATCATAATTTGAGGGAACTTTAAGAGTACTGGCATAATTGAAAACCTTAGCATTTAGTGAAGATTAATAATTGAATGTGCACTTACGCCCATACGTTATAGTTACGAAACATGTACGTTGTTTCCGGTGCCTGTGTGTAATGACAGACCAGTCTGATCAATTAGGAACATATTGGAGATGGTATTTTCCCATTTATCACAAAACAATGTCCATTATGTTACAAAAAGGTCGCTTTCACGAAACAGAGTCGTTTTAAATGTACTAAAACCTAAAACAAACTCAAATCCAACCTGCGAAACGATTGGTAGATTATGTTAGCTTCATACGACAAAAAAAGGAGCAAGAAAAATTTCTGTGTGTAATCTCTGACAGATCTGTACTAATTATCCATTAAACCTATGTGTGGTCGTATAAAGTACGTCATTTACTACTCTGCACATGTTTGGTCACCACGATAAACACAGAATAACTAAGGCTATGGCTTACAAGCATAGGTCCAGATAAGGAAATTTTATTTGCGTAAAATTTTAATTATTTTCTTACCCATTAACTTAAACATGTGTTTTGGGTGCTCAAAAGAACCGTCTCATTGAGACGGTTCTTTTGAGTACCCACAACATATATTTTGGATGAGAAATAAAGAAAATAATTTTCCAATACGCACTCTTATCTGGAGGCCTGCTTACAAGTACGAACTTGTTGCAAAATGCAGCTAAAACGATGCACGGCGAAAAACACACCTCTACTCGCTTTGTATAAATAAAAGTAAGAAAGACAGCAAGGATCAGGAATGGATACAATCAAGTTCCACACCTGTCCCAGAATACCAAATGGGAAAGTAACAAAATCACAATAAACATCACAAACAAAAGCCAAGAGGACAGCCCATTCCCTTCAGGTGACCACAAGGCAGCAATGAACAAACGCGAAAGCATGACAAACACAAGACATAACGGTCAGTAATAATATTTACTGGTCGGATCATAGAGTCTGAAGTCCGACCCACCGGCATGCAATTAAAGAGAAAAGCAAAGTTGCCAACAATGATTGGGTTGACTACCAAGCATACAGTCTGTTGCAATACATTAATGTTATAGCCAATCTTTTTTATAATGGGAAATTATTTTAGTAAACTGCACTGAAAAATTATGAGAGCCAACAATCTTCTTCAATCTATACATGCAGTCACCATAGAATTCAGGTTCCGAAAGTCCTTGGCGCAAGAGAGATTTAAGTCCTACTTTGAATTTAGATATCAAATCGTAGTATCGTCTATAAAATTTAGAAAATATTTTGCGAAGTTTAAGATACCGATAGACTTGTTAAAGAAGTTTCTGAGTTATCAATTTATTGCGAGTGTTGAAATCAGCAACATGGCTAGATGCTCTAGAAAAACGAATGAGTTTAGAGATATAGACTCCATAGGATGTAGAGCGCGGAACATCACCAATTAAAAATGGGCAATTTACACTTTCAAAATCAAAATCGTCACGATTATCATAATTTTTGGTAGAAACAATATCATTAGAAATGAACAAATGCAAGTCTAAATACGCGGCCTCGGTATCAGAGGTATTAGCTTTATTAAGTTGGAGCTCTGGGGGGTATATTTGACTTACCATATTGTCAAAATAAACGTTATTAATGTTTAAAATATCCAAATATCTGGATGTAGTGCTAAAAGCATCAAATTGAATAATATCATTGAGTTATGAGCAGTTGATATCTCATGCTCAGTTGAGCTGTGCATAAAAAAGCTTATAAAGTAGGGGTCAGGTTAACTGTCCCTTTTCTACTTACTGTGAACGGCACATAATAAGATATGACAATACTTGCTTTGTACTAGGTTATCAGTGAGGTATCTTGATGCATACAGTTGGCTCGAAATGTCATGACAATACATTGCTGCATAGATTATAGAGGTTTTGCTAAAAGCAGAAATATAGCTGTACAGCCAATCCTATCTGAACTCTTTAAAGACCAATGGAATCTTCCATAAAATTGATACAATAAAATCAGGTTGGTCCATTGTTTATATTGAGGAGTCATAGGGCTGCTTAATTTTCAAAAAATATTGTATTGCAGTGAGGCAAACAGCGCAGACCCTGGTTAATTCATCTGTTTTCACTGTTTGTCAAAGTGCCCATTTAGTGTTTTCCAGTGGGTGTTTTGTATATGTCCTTGTTTTGTCGTGCAGTACCTATTTAGCTTTGCAATCAAGAGAGCTGGTACTTTTATTGTTTTCTTGATGTCTTAGGGTGGCAATTGTTTTGTATGGGTTGGTCTTCAATGTTTGAATGTGGCATTTTCTCGTCATACACGCTTACCTTTTAAAGGGTTAAGGACCACATAAAGTAAGCTTTCACCTGTATTGAGTGATAAACAGTTCATATCTACAATAACCAAAGCAAGCCAATATGCCATAAGCATACCAGATATGCGGCAATCGAAAACGCTATTAACAATCGACGAACGCGAATCAAAAATCGTTAGAAACAGTGTTTTCGATTGCCATTTGTCGCCAGTCGGGCGACAAATGACAATCAAAAACTCTGTTTCTAACTATTTTTGATCTATGTTCGTCGATAGCATTAACGTTTTCGATTGCCGCCTATCCGGTGTGATGAGGGACACATCAAAGCACCGACAAACAAAACCACTAACATTACAGCAAGAACATAGTTAAAGTAAAGTTTTAAAAACCGCTCCACTTCCCTTTCTTCCTCATCGAGATTATTGCAAAACTAGAACGTATGTGCAAAGAACTATACTACTCAACAAAAGTTTAGCACGGATAAATAAAGATTAATAAATGTTTGAGCAAATGATTAAAAGTCTTAAAATATCTGCTTGATGGTTTGATGTGTGTTAAAGTTGAGGAAAGCGATGGGTGTAATTTAATTTGATATCTACTGCGGCGTTCGTTGCTAAAAGAAGGAAAGGATCTAAAATGTGTTTCAACTGCATTATTCGCAATGCAAATTTGATTCAGAATCGGTCTATACAGTCTCTTGATTTTCAGCAAGGTCGTTTCAGCCATTCTGAACACAATAAAGGTTGTATCAAATTGTGCCTTTGCAGCAAAAGCTGAATCTCGGAGTCAACCAACGTCGAAGTTATAATGGCGTTTACAAGTCAAAAACAGTAATGCTTTCGTTTTGTAGAGATGCTTAATTGTAAGGGTTAACGATTTTAAGAGAGTGCCATAAAAAGACAATTAAAGACAAGGCAAGTTTATAAAAAATGCCCCTGGGTATTTAATTTATATAAAGTGACGTCAATTTGAATAATAGGCTAAATGTAGGCGGTAACGCTACATGTATCCATAGAAGACGTTTGCAAATAACAGAACTGTTTCTGGTGCTTGTGTCACACTAGCACCAAAAGGATTACTTGAACGCTTGATCCAGTTCGCTGAAAAGTCAAGAAACGGAGAAAACAAAACGGCATTTTAACGTAACAATGGAACGCAAAAATGTGGCATAAACGGGTGTTTTTTCATAATTAACAGTTTTGGTAGAAATAAAAATAGTTTACCGCGTCTTTATAAAAACACACGTTTACACCTACGCACGTACGTGCCTTAAGCGCTGCACATATCTCGGAAGTTACTCTGTTACAATAGATACAAATCGGACACACCTGCAAATTACACAGGACATACCCAAAGAAACAAAAGTTGTTGTGTAACTGCCAGGTATGCCGATTATCTGGTAAGCTCACTTTGTTAATTGAACTAGACAGATTACCAGAATAAACGCTTATTATCACTGGGAAGATAAACAACTGTTTGATAAGTCTTGACGAGTGCAGATGAGGATATAACGCATGGCAAACTTCCTTAGTTACATTACATTATTATTATAATTTTTACCACCTGTTACTCAATAATACAAAATATAAATGTTAATATTTATTTTAGAGATTTACAATTATTGGTACCATCAACATTTTAAATAACCCATTTATGCCACATGGAATTTCCAATAGTTATTATCAATTGGACCAGTCTATTTCCAAGATGGTATTTTTCATTTTTATTTAAATTTTAAAATAAACTTCTCTAAGCAAACAGTGGAGAAGCTGATCAGGCGCTGCGTATTGCAGCGTCTGATCTGGTTTTGCACTGTTTGCTCCACTGAACATAAACTGTGCTGGCTGGCTTAATTATCTCATTCAAAAAGCAATGACTATAGAATTTTAACTGCCATAAATTTAGCTGTTTACGTACAATTGTACTGAAAATGGAAATTGTAATTCTGTAATGCGTAATATAATTGACAGATGAGTCTGCATCAAAGTGAATTAATTGTCAGTTAAAACACCTGATATTCTCGTACAACCGTGTATTCTCTTTAATGTTGCAGGTGGGAGTTATGTATTTTAATATGATTTCCAGATAAAAAAAAAAATATATATATATATATATATATATATATATATATATATATAAAAGTATTTTCGTGCATATATTGACCAAATAATGCTTTTACCAGCCTGCGCCTATGCTAATCAGGCTCTACGGTTGTTTATAAGATGAATGAGTGCAAAATGGGGAATACTTGATAGACGCAAGAATGCATTGAGGTAACTGGCAAGTGAGCCTCTCTTTAATGTTTAAAGTGGGAGTAATATATTTAATATGATGTCAGACGAGCCTCTGCAGCCTCCTTTTAAGCTTAAAAACTTCAAATGATATTCAGTCAGTAGCTTAACACCCATAGAATATCAAAGCGACCAGCAAAGGCTCTGATAAGACTGTGCGTATGTACAGGCTGATCTGAGGCTTTGCTGGTCACACATTACACATTGTTGGAAATCTCATGTCTGGGCTCATATAATATTCTAGGTACTGGTCAATGTAGTGACGTTGAAGATAAATAGTGCTGAGCAAACAGCTGATTTCGAATCAAATAATTATCCAATCATAAATACCAAGCATCGGTGATGACAGTCTCATTAAAGGAAAATCTAATATATAGCAACATACTTCATTTATTTGTTAAAATAAATATTCGCTCAGACATGCATTGTCTGAGGAACAGCCCAGCCTTTTATAAAGTTTTCGAAGGTTGTATCATAATTTATTAAATAGACTTACCCGTTTTTTATATTTTGAATAAGCATGCTAGCTACGAGGGTCATCCATAATGTAAGAGTTTGTATCATTAAAACATCACAAATGTAACCATAAGGTGGCATAACTTGTTGGGCATACAACAACATATCCAAATATTAGATGGAAAGTGAGGATGTTTGTTGCTTAGCAACAAAAAATGATATCAAAGCTAGCCTAGCCAGATTTTCCTCATACAAAAATCTAATGCTAAAGAAACATAGGCTGCTATTCAGCTATTACCATATGTCTGTGCATAGTTTGTCATTTACTTTTTTCTAGTTTTATTGTTCTCAATGTTACATATCAAATATGGTCATAAACATATACAAGTAAGTCACGGTTGCCTAGCAACCACGCAAATGTGGAAATTGGACTATTTGGATTTTCTATATTCTTCTGTTGCTAGGCAACAATGGGTACATTATATACGTGTTTTTTAAGATATTGATTTAAAATATAAAAGTTAAGGTTGATTCATAACTTTATATACAGACCATCGATAATTTAAGGGCCAATTCATGACCCCTACCACCATTTTTGATGCCACAAGTTTGCATTTTTTGTCGCTTTTTTCACGCTAAACGTACCTGTCAATTTGACATTTTTCAAATGAAGTTGGGTTTTACAGAATAGTTAGTTTATGTTATAGTTTCTAGAGTGTACTCTTTTTGGATCTGATCGCACATGTCAGTAGCCATGGCAACCGTTTTAAGACATCCAGCCAGGTTAGCTTTAATACCATGTTTTCGTTGCTAAGCAACAAGCGACATCACTTTTCATCATCTTTTGGATATATCATTGCATGCACAACAAGTTATGCCACCTCATGGTTTAAATGATATTTTTAGATGGTAAAAACTTTTAAATTTAAAGGACATTCTCGCTATTTATTGGATGACCCTCGTAGTTGCATTTTAGAGGCAGAATAATATCTATAGGCTGGATTATCAAATTACTGGCTCAGAGAAGAACGTGTCTGAATACTCCTATAAGCAGATATCACCAATTTCAGCGACAAATAAAGCTGATCATCCACTAAAGCCTAAATTATTATTGACAGGATACCAGCTTTACTGGCAGACATAACTAGAAGTTATCCAAAAGCACACAACTACGTATGAGAGACCATGGCCAAGTTTTTAGTGAACTCTGATATGACATGTTTCCCAAAGAACACCAGTTTAGCTTTAAGTAATATAGTAAAAGCATGGTAACACAATCATTAATCACACAACGATGGTATTGACCTTAATTTTGCAATCACGTTTACCTTCTTTTCAAGGTCACACTGACAAGCTACGTGCCAAAATAAGTAACATTCACGCTCCAGCTACAGACTGAACATATGGTAACAGGTTTGTCCACGTGACCTTTTTTTAAGGATGGCAGTTAACATGTAATTTCATGCAATGTCCATTGAACCAAGCCGATTATTTCCTGAGTCCAAAGTTAGTACATTGTATTGTACACAACAATCAGCTATAGCTGAATTTTCTTGGAAATGACAAATGAGATGAGACTTGTACATTTATTTTCAATATATTGTTTGCCAAAAATATATTGATTTTTTGCAATTTAATTCCATTTGAAATAAACATTTAATTTTTAGAATTCAAACTTCAATTATTAAATTGAATGGCAAACGTTAAAGAAGCGTTTACTTGTTTCAGATATCTATTAATATCCAGGCAGCAAAGATATGTACATACAAATGTTTATCTGCCTTCTTCGTTTCAGCTACGTAAAGAACAGCATGGTGTTCGAAGGAAGTTTTGTTGACACACCCATTGGACCCTCCCCTTAAAATTTGTGTTTGTCTTCTGCTGCTTTGTTGTATATTTCAGGTGCGTTTTACGTGATAACCATGATCCTCAATCCTTTGTCATGACCGGCACTATCAGCTGCTTTAGAAGAATGCCACAGTGCGACAGAAATCACGATAGGGAACATAAATGAGTGTTGAGGCAGGATGCCCTCTTCAATAATGTTAAATATGGCTGGTAGCCCTCGCTTAAACACACAAGAACATTATTATGATGTGGATCTTGTTTGCGCACGAATGTTTAATTTGTAAATGGCAAATATGAACGACTGTTGAGGCTGGAAGCCCTCTTCAACAACTGTTGAATATGGCTGGTAGCCCCTCATAAATCACCGTAGAACTTTATGGTATTGTGGATCATGTTTGCACACAAAAGTTTAATTTGATAATGGACAAACATGGAAGTCTGTTGAGGCTGGAAACCCTCTTCAACAAAATTTGAATTATGGCTAGTAGCCTTCTTTATTTTATCACAAGCAGTGAATTCAATGCATATCAAATGTGAGTAAAATTGGTATTTTTCTACAGTGAAAAAATATCGTATTTTTTCACTAGTGACTGATACGAATTATATTTTCACTGTAGAATAGAATAGAACTATAGCAGAACAAGGCTTTCTTGGCAATTTTGGGACTGGGATTTTTAACTAAAGGTCTTAAGTGAAGTATATTTGTCAAAAATAACGCTACGCATGTTGTGACGTCAACATCAAACATAATGACGTCACTGTTTGACCTGGCATAGCGCCAGTTTGCACGTGACGCCTTCCCTAAGGCACACTCAATAGACTTTCTTCAAATGCTGATTTCTTGCGTTTCATTCGTTAAAATATGATTCTAAGCCATTTTCTAGGTGCAAACTACTATGTTTGCACCCAATGTTATACCCAATAAACACACTGCAAAAGTCGAATCGAACGAGAAACGACCAAGTAAAAAGTTAGGTTTTGATTTCTGTATTTCCGTTGAGTATAAAATAAAAAGAAAATTTACTTTTTTTTGGCAAATACCAAATATATTTTATCTCGTGCGGTGAAAATATCAGCATTTTCACTCGTGCTACGCACTCGTGAAAAATACTGATTTTTTTCACCGCACTCGATGAAATATATTTGGTATTCACCTCAAAAAAGTAAATATCCTCTATATATATATCACAGTAGAACATTTAGGTGTTTATGGATCATGTTTGCACACAAATGTATAATTTGAGAAAGGGCAATCTGAAAGACTGTTGAGGCTGGAAGCCCTCTTCAATAAATGTTCAATATGACCGATAGCCCTCCATAAATCTCAGAAAAAAAGACTATGGTGTTGTGGATCATGTTCGCTCGTAATTGCATAAATTGAACTTAAATTTTTGAATTTGCAAACATGTTACTGTTATGTTTAGCCTGCAGCCATTTTGATAATTTTGAACATATTATTAAATCTAATTAAACATAAAGTAAGTGTGGCACGAATGTATAAATTGGTCTTCAATTTCGGAATATTGCGAACATGTTGTATGCTAGGTTTAGCATGAAGCTGTCTCAATCAAAATTGTAATATGGTTTGAACCCCTCTATATAAGCCGCGACACGCAGAAAGGGTCCTTAACGTGTTTTTTTTCGAAATTCAGTTTTCATCCAATTTCAAAAGAACTATTTATTCTTAACAACTTGTGAAAATATGGTGACCGTACCCCTATTATAACCATTTCTAGAGCTCTTCAAAGTTATATACCCTAATAGGCATTGGTACAAACTTATGACGTCACTTGACGACGTCAATAATTTGATATGCTATTTTGTAGACGTAATTGGCCTTTGGGCTTGACAAGAAACACGGAGGTCTTTGACAGCCCTGTTGTTTTTCATCTCTGTTTTTTTTAATTCCGTTACAGTTGATCTAGGAATTTAGGGTTGCACAGAATGTCGGCCTTATGGAGTTTGACATGGTTTGCGCGGGGTTTAGCGGACTCAAGCATTCTGCAACTATCAGGCACTTTCAGCATGAAACATCAGACAGCCCCACACACGTATCTATGCATTTACATATCTGCGTTATTTTCCATATCCCCAGTACTTAGCAACGTCGCGAAATGCGATCAGCGATCTCTGTCTGACACGAGCTAGCACAATCACGCACTCTCGCTAGAACCTCTGCTCTTTTCACTCAATAGTATAAAGAAGATGGAGATCGACGTTTGCATTTCCATATTCATATGATTTTCAGGCGCGTTCCTGGGGCATTTCATAGAGTATGCACTCTCGAGGGGGAATGGGGGGATCTTTATTTTAACACGGCCAGACACGGATTACTCAAAGCGTAGGTGGCTGCGTGAAAACTGGGCCTAGCATGCGCGCTCTATAGGCCTATGCCACAGGTGCACAGGTGGTAGGCCACAATACGCCGCCTTTCACTACTCATTTTATTTTATCACGGTCAGACGTGAATTACTCAAAACATTCGTGCGTGCATGCGCACTCTATTGGCCTGTGTCATAGATGGTGGACTACACTACGCCGTCGTTCATCACATTATTATACTTTGATAAAAGTGCAAAACCCAATCTGCCGACTTTGAACAATTTTAAATGAAATATAAATATATGCCTTCAACGCCCATGTGGTACTCCCGTACGGTACTGCACATGTATACATGTTTGTCAAATAGAGATAGCCCACTTTCATTATTGTAGGGCTTGATTAATTGAGACGGTTCTTTTGAGTACATCCAACATATATTAAAAAAAAACGATCTTTTTATGATTTATTCTCTGTGTGTGTGTGTGGGGGGGGGAGTATCTAAGTCAAGTGAGAAAAAAATCCCAAATATTTGGATTTCAGTGAAGATTGCATGTTTGGTCTCATGCTTGCGAACACGTATTTTCAGTTTGTCACAAACTGAAATACTTTAAAAAGGTAAACGGCCATATAAACAGGTTCCCGTAGCGCAGTCGGTAGCGAGTCCCTTCAGATCCCGGGGTCGCTAATAAGATGAACTGACACCGTCTCGACGTGACCATATCTGTTTACTGAGACATATTAAACACCACCCCCACCCCAACAAAGAAACAGCCATACGAGATTAAGAGACGGTTGAGGGACCCAGAGCTCCTTACATACATCCGAGCCTTTGCTTAAGATGATACATCGCCTGGTTATTAAAGAAATGCAGACACAATTATCCCTGAAATAAGCTCACACAATAGATAGTTTTTATGAACAACTAAACATGCCTTTTCTTACTAACTAAGCCAACATATTGGAAACAGTTGACCTACAGGCAGGAATCACACGGAAATCCGCGGCTAGCCTTTGTCGCGGATTTTCATGACATTGAACTTTTTGGAAGGTAGCGGATTTCCGTGACTTTAAAAAATGCTAAATATATCCCATTAGGGAGCAGTTATTGTTTGTACTTTATCAGCGTCACGGAAATCCGCGACATTCTTTGTTAATATAAGTTTGTACACGCATGGTATTTGTTGTATCGTCGTCAACCTTAGCTCAACAGCTCTGACATCTGTGAGAAATGAGCCCTTTTCTTTGTTTCATTTTAATGTGTTATTATGCCTTCCCCTGGAAGGGTCGGGTGATATATTGTTTTTCCCCTAGCGTCTGTCTGTCTGTCTGTCTGTCACAAAATCCTGTCCGCTCTATAACTTGATTACCGTTAGAGATATTTCAACGAAACTTCATACATTTGTAAAGCACATTCAGACGACGTGTCATGCACAAGAACAATAACTCTTGCATGTTTATTTATCAAGTTATTCCCCTTGTAACATAAATATGGGCATTTTGTCCACTCTGTAAGTTGGCATTGTTAAAACTTCATACACTTTTAGAGCACAATGAGGCCATGCGTCATGTACAAGAACGATAACTCTGCTTTGGATGTTTTTGAGTTATTTCCCTTTGATCAGTTGCAATGCTATTTTGTGTCCCCTCTTTAACTTGGTAATGCGCATTCAGATGATGTGTAATTCACAAGAACCACAACACTTACATGTATATTTTCCAATTATTCCTCTTGTAACACATTTTTGTGATTTTTTGAGTCCAAAAAGGGGGAGACCTTTTTTTGTAGAAAAACAATTCTAGTTTCTCTGTTGTGATAAATTGCATTCGTTATGAAGCCTAAATGCGAGCTAAACAGTTTTGCGTTTTACCAACAACAAAATCTAAAGTGAAGAATTGGCGGCTATAAAATGCATTTAAGTCCCGCATAGCTTAGGCTGATGTCCGTTCTAAAACAAAAACAGTAAGTGAGTATCCTCAGGAAATACCGCAATCACAAACTGCAGACAAACCCGTGGCATCGTGAGGAAGAGCCACATAGTAAGGAAAAAATCAGAAAAATACGCTTATTTAAGAAGGTACAGGCATTTTGTGAAGAAAAGGTTTTGAGATGCTTATGAAGGGTATTTTGATATGCTGAATCCAAAAACCAATGTTGGCAAGCTGGCGTCTTCACTATCTAATTTGCATATTTCCAAGATGGCCGCCAAATTGAAGAAAAATCTATAAAAATCTGTAGAGTAACATGTTAAGGATGCCAAACTGGTACAAATCAATCCAAAAGCATCTTCTCATGATTGGGGACCTTCACTGACATCAATTTATGCATTTAGAATTAAAAATATGACCAAGAGGTAATCAGGGGAGATAACTTGAGCAAAAAATCTTGCTTCCGACTTAGTTAAGGTTTTTTCATGATAGTTCATGCATATTATCTGGCCCAAATGTGTCAGGAATGATTTTATTAAAATGAGAACTTGAAAAAATGCATCACAATAATATCGCCATTGTTTGCAGGAAAATATAGCGATTTAAGCAAAATTCTGTAAGGTCCAGCTAGGGGAGGGGGTTAATGCGATTTTAAAGAAAGTGGGCCTGTACTTACAAAATGACTCGTATCTCATCAGCAATTCACCCTACACTATTAAACTTGCTCGCAAATTATAGCTTAGATATAGTACTTTCATTTGATGGAATGGTCTGATATGCAGCTTAGTTATCTAATTTGCATATTCATCAATACTGATGAAAATTTCAGAAAATAAGGGCAAATATAATCTGAATTCTGCCTCCAAACTGTCCTTGTTGCATGTTATTATATCATCAGTGATACAATTTGACAAGTCCTTTCATCCAATAGTCATGTAATAAAATTGTATCATTTGCATATTCATGAGTATTTATGAAAGAAAAAGTAGTGGTAAACTCATGGAATAACTACATGTATTCCCCCCTCCCCCACATACACACCTCAGGAGGGGGGGGGGGGGGCTTATTCGACTTACCTTGCACCCATTATTCATGGATGCGAAATTGTTCAATGGGACCACTAAATACCAACAATTCTGATTGTCTCCGACAATAAACCTATTTGGATTACATAAAATTGCATGGTGTCCATGGCAACCCATCGAGCACTGTAGCTGGGTCATTTGCAAGCAGACCCAAGATTGACACTTGCGTGCTGCACATACTTTCATAGATTTTTTTCTCTCTTCCACTAATTCAATGAAAACAAGCTGTCAGTTACTGGTGAAACAAAATAATCGCTAAAAAGCAAAGAAAAAACAGACTAGAACAATTTACCCTTCCACCTTAATGTGAAAATACACAATATGATTCTAAAGAAAGTGGGTGTACCTACAAAATGATTCGTATCTAAGCAGCAACTCATCCGACCCTGGTACCGTATGGAAGCCCACGCATAGTTTTTTATTCAATGTGTTGATATGCAAATTTTCGCTTTTTTGGCATATTCATGAGTATTAATAAAAAAACAATAAAAGAAAACTCGTATAAAAAATAAGGGGGTGTATCTATACACATTACCCATATGTCATTTGCTAGTTATCATAGACTATGAAACTGGGTACCAAATCAAAGCCTAGACAAAATACTTGTATCCAATGGTACGAAATGCAAAAAAAAACTAATTTAAATAGTCATGAATATTTATGAAAACATGAGAAATAAGAGAAAAATGGAAGAAAAAATAAGGAGGGTGTGTACAATATTACCTAAATGTAAGCTGCTAACTTTTCTAGACTACCAAACTTGTTACCAAATTAAAGTTGAGACATTACACTTTAACCCAATAGTATGATAAACACATTATCTAATTTGCAAATTCATGAATATTAATGAAAACATTAGAAATAAGCGAAAAATATTAGAAAATTTAAAGGGGTGTACGTACACTTTAAACCATATATCAGCTACTAACTATATAAACTTCCAAAATTGCTACCATTTAAAAGTTGAGTCATAGTGATTTAACACAATAATCTGATATATACTGAACTACTAAAGAAACCTGACACTTTTCAGTTGCTTCAAACTAGTAAGTAACAGGTTAAAGAGCTAAGCCGATATGCTTATTTTAAAAGCTAGACATTAGAAAGTTTTCTTCGAAAAAATATATTTATCAAATACAGAACATGACGTCGCGACGTCAAAAATAGCGTTTTTATCACTTTTGTCTCGTGAGTGTATGTCTAGATATTTTTTGAAAACTTTTTTCATGCATGCAAGGCAAATACCAGGACAGACAAAAGTGCATTTTAAAAATTTGCAATTTCTAGCTGTGACGTATGATATGGGGGTTTTAAGTTGTGCTTTCGACGTTGTCAAAACGGCAGTGTGTTTGTTCTTTGTTTAAGCAATTTCTAGGAACTGAAATGACTTCCAGTCAAACAATCATTGTAAGAGAATGCATTTTCAAGAATCAAAACTTATATTTCGCGTCACATTAAGGGTAAAAGCGGAACAAACCAAATATAACGTCAATTAAGAAACGACGTAAACTATGGTTTATAACCGTTTTTTCTTTGTTAACGTAGGTCATTGTATAGTGTGTGCTGTCTTCTTTGAGAAGTGCCAATTGGCTACACTTCACTTTAATCGCGTATGAATTTCAAGCTTTGCAGTATGCACATATCAGCATATAATTGTTCTGCTTGACGTCGCTAAATGGACATAGGCGGCAGCTACGGATTTCAAAAGGACTGAAACATTGTCAAAATGCATTCCAAACATGATAGAAAGTGAAAAAGTTGATAAAGTGGCAGTCCTTATTAAAAGCTCATAAAACGCTGATAACTTAAAATTGACGTTAAGAAAATGAAAATATGCTTCTGGGTTAAACAATGGATGCATGATTTATTTGAATGTTCAGAAGATGTCAATGAAATAACAAAAAATCACACTAAAGCGGTTTTGTGGTGAATTTTGCGTGATTTCTTTGTTCTTGCAAAAATTGATTTTAGGGGTTACGTGACGTTTTGATAACTGACGTCTGAAATTAATTCAGCTTTTCAAATAATCTCAGTGCATCTTAGCGTACCATTGTTCAACTTTACGCAATGGAAAGACAAGTGTGCGTCGTATTCATTTACTACCAAAAAATTGACAAACAGTATGTGTCAGGTTTCTCTAGGAGTTAAGTATACAAATCTTATTTACATATTTGTGAATATTTATGAAAACATTAAACAAAGAATGAAAAATTGCAGAAAAATTAAAATGGGTATATCTACAAAATTACCTATATCTCATCTGCTGATTGTCATAGACTAACAAGCTTGGTAGCAAATAAATGCTAAGACATAGCGCAGTGTATGCAATGATCGGATATGCAAATCATTTTATAATTGTATTCTTGAATATTAATTTACATTCTAGAAAGGAGAGAAAAATGGTAATAAAATTAAGGGGTGTACCTACAAAATTACTCATATCGTAGCTGCTAATATATCTAGACTACCACACTTAGTACCGTATTAAAGCTAAGGCATTTTACTTTACTCAATAGCCATTATGTGAAATGATCCATTCTTTAAATTCATTAATATTAATTTAAACATTAGAAATGAGAGAAAAAAAGTAGAAAAATTAGTGGGGGTCTACTTCTAAAATTACTCTTATCTCATCTTTAAATTGTTCTAGACAATTAATCTTAGTATCAAATTAAGGCTGAGATATAGCATTTTATTCCAATTGCCAGATATGCAATCAATTAACAAATATATTCATGAATATTGATGAAAACTATAGAATACTAACGAAAAATGAAAACGAATCAATAAGGCTGTATCATCAAAAAATACTCATTAATAAACAAATTAAATAATTTGCATATCAAACAACACTATTATAGAACTTTTTTTGGCCTTTAATTGGGGAACAAGTTTACAAAGTAAGTGAGTATGAAATCTTGGATTAATAGCAGTTGAGATGTGATAAATTTTGCATGTACATTTATCAATTGTTCTCTAATTTATTCTCATTTTTAATATTTAATTAATATTCATAAATACAATTTTTTGATAATTTGCATATTGGTCCATTAAGTAAACATGATATGTAGTATAGGATAGTAAGCAGCTGAGATGAGGATAAATTTGCATGTACACCCCCTTACTTTTCACGATTTTCTCGTATTTCTAATATTTATATTAATATTCATGAATATGCAGATTTGATAATTTGCATATCTGAACATTGGATGAAAGTCCTGTCTTAACATTCAGTTGGTACTAAGTTTAAAAGTTTCCGATGAGTTGCTGCTTAGATATGAATACTTTTGTAGGGACATTCCCATTCTTAAGAAGCGCAATATGCGTTGCCATGGAAAACATGCGATTTAACATAGCTCAAATAGGTTTATTCTTTAGGGAAATAATTTTACCCATTTAGGTGGTCTCCCAAAACAATTTGACACACATTAAAAGTTTTCCTGATCGTGCAAGGTTGGACTAATTAGACCCTAGGGTACTAAAGAACGAGCATGCTGTTCCTTTTTATAGATACAAATTGTTCCATATATTTGGGCATGGACATTATGACGTATTTATTTTAAAACAAAACGACTTGTTTATTATCGAAATTTCTTTCTAATTTATTACTTGAAAAGCTGGTAAACAGTCCAAAATCGTGCTATGAATAAAACTAACATTTAAAAAGCAGGATACCGAATAAGGCAAGTTTATAGAATGATTTAATAGACTAAATGGACATTCATTACCATGAATACGGTAATATCTTGAAATAATTATATGAAATGCCTCCAAAACCATGTACTCTAATTGGTAAAACGATCTAAGGACATAAAACAAATGATTTTGGATACAAAAACATTGTCAAAAAAATAAAATATTTCACTTATATGTCTAATTCCATGATTTTTGGCAGCCATTTGAAAATATGCAAATTAGGCCATTAAGACGTCATTTCTCAGCTTGCCAACATTGGTTTTCGGATTCAGCATACCAAATTACCCCTAATCATGGTGTTAAACCCTTTTCTTCACAAAATGCCTGTACTTGTTAACTTTTTCTGATTTTTTTCCTGACTAACACAACAAACACGAGGCACCAGGAAGACGAACAAAGCAAAGTAACCAGCTCTGTCTTCCCCATCGAGATGATTGCAAAACTGGAATGTATACAAAGTAACGCACAACAAAACATTGAACAATTACAGAATCCCACAATGGGAGTAACAATCAACAACGAATCAACAACCACAGAACCACCGCCTTAGAACGGACATCAACCAAAGCCACTGGGGGAGAGGGGGCTTAAATGAATTTTACTGGTACAAAATCTTCGCCCTAGTATCTGCTGTTGTTGAAGCACAAAAATGTTAAACTCGCATGGAGGATTGCTAACTATTACAGTGCATCATCGAAGAGACAAGCAATCAAATCAGCGCACTATGATGAAACAGAGAAAAGGGTTCATGACTCTTAGATAGTCAGAGCTAAAGGAAACCTCAAGTTGAGCCACGGTTGGCCCAGCTACAGCAAAGCATCAGGCACCAACCCACCGATTAAAGCTTTACGTCAGAGCCGTCATTGTGTCTGAGGTCTGAACCACCGTCGTGCAATTGAAGAGGAAACCAGGGCTAAAAGCCATGATTGGGTATACAACCAGGCATGCAGACTGATTTCCAAGTTATATCCAACTCTTTTTATAACGATTTACTATCTTTTTGAATTGATCACTAAAATTAGAGTTTCCAACAATTATGTTGAATTTATAAACTAAATCATCATAAAATATCGGTTCTGATATGCCCTGTTGCAGAAGAGTTTTTAAACGAATATTGTATTTAACAATTAACTCTGAGTCTCTGTGGTAGAGTTTAGAAAATGTTTTTCGAATTTTATGATATCTATAACCTTGTTTAAATAACTTAGCAGTCAAAAATAGGGTTCTGTTGTTGAAATCATCAATATTAGAAAACACTCTCGCAAAACGAATAAGTTGCAAAATATATACATCATAGGAAGGGGAGCGAGGAACATCTCCATCAAGAAATGGGAAATTTACTATACTGAAGGACTTTAGAAACGCACCACCTGCTAAAAGGTTAATTTATTGTCAAAATGTAATATTTTAATTATGTGAAAAATAAAATTGACAAGTCCCTTCATTTAGCTTGCATTCAATAAGAAAATCTAAACGCTTTGGCTCATGGTTGCTGTGACGTCGCGATTATTTTGAGACATCCCAAATTTAAAAAGTCACAGAGTATCAATACCTCCATAATGAGCGCGAAAAAGTTTTCGAACCGATGTTTGTTCTTGAAAGCACAAGGAAAGACAAAATCAAATCATGAAGTTTTAGGCCTCTGGGAACGTCCATTTCGTCTAGGTGACGTCATTATTGTTTTTGACGTAATTGGCTGTTTATATCCTAATGATCAGGAATAATCAAAATGTTTTAGTGCAAAAAGATACTCCGCAACCCTCTGCGTAGAATACAAAAGTATCGCGACATGCGCGATCGTCATCCGCCTGTTATTACTTTTTCAAAAATTAAGACTGACGTTAGAAAAGAAACGCTGCGACTGGAAGTGTAATTAAACGGTTATTTCCGATTATGTCCGAAACTTTTCTAGTTTTTCGGTTGGTTAAGACATCTGGCTACCAGCTCAAAGTGTTTGATTTAAATTGAACTAATCTCACAGTTGTCAGACAACAATTGTTGAAAAACACTAACGTCAGTGTTACGTCAGAATGAACCGCATGAGCAAATCAAAACCATGGCAAATCATGGTTAATTGTGTAAGCGGATAAAGAGTGATAAAGAAAACATCCTCAAATCAACCATGTGGAAGAGACAATAAATTTATAACTGGTGCGTTTCTAAAGTCCTTCAGTATATTTCAAAATCTAAATCATTAGACTTCAAGCTAAATCCTATCTTAAAGAAAATTTCAAGCCGCATCTTTTAAGAGATGTTTGCACTCTGTGTGCCGGGGAGTTAGTCTCTGACAGCCTGTTACATATGTTACTGTAACAAACTAAGGAAAAAAGCAAATTGAAAGTTTGAGCTACAGAAAGAAGACATTAAACTATCTAATTATTTAAATTTCTTATGTAGTTTGCAAGCTAGATGCCTTAGCTACATAAAAGCAGCATTTTAAACAAAATTACAGCTTCAAATGGTGTTATATGCGTTACATAGATTTAATTTTCCTTTGAAAATTGAAATCATGACTAACATCATTTAATTTTACAGCCTATTTGTGCATTTTTCAAGTGTTTTTAATCTTAGTTTGCAAAAATACTCATTCGACTTATAGAAAAAAAATAGTTTTGCTTTTCTATCTCAAATAAATTGTTTCATATGAGCTATTAATCAACTCTACCCCCAATTTTAAGCATCCAATTTTGATATCTAGTTAGTTTAAACATGTTTTATTGCCAAAATATTTACAGCAATGGGGTTGGGTCACAAGTTCTCAAAACATTAGTTTCCTATATCTATTATTGAAGAAAAATATATGAAAATATTTGACACTGGTGGCTATCTTACATTTTTGGGACTGTCTTGCTAATGCAATAAAGAATCATAGATTTGCAAGTTTGACATCAGGATCAGAGTACTTATTAAAGTATGTAACGTATGTTACATGGCATAATGAATGAGCAAGGAAATTGTCTTGGAAGTAAGAGATGATATTTCAGAAAAAATACTATTTTTCACGTGTTTTCCTATTAATCTCTAGCCTTTGGTGCCTTAGTCTTAGTAATTATAGTCATTGCTAATAGCAAGTCCATAGACATGTGTTACAGATGTTATATATAATCTTTTTTTATCACATATTTCCTAATGTCTATAATACTAAAATATATAGACATACAAATAGAAAATAATAGTTCACATTTAAATGACACTATTTAATAAGTATTCATATTAAATATAAATATTCAAAAACAATCTTTATTCAAGTCAACCTCACAATGTCTATCATTTTGTCTGCTTCTATGGCAAAATAATCACCCATTTCGTCACAACCAGTAGAATCATGGCATAGTATAAGAACTGCAAACTGAGTACAATCCTGTTCCACTCCACCCCTTTGGGAATGTGCAGATATATATCTTACCTTAAAGAACTATCAAGCTGCATCAAATAAGAGATGTTTGCATTCTATTAACCAGGAGGTTAGCCTGTAACAGTATGTTACGTATGTTACCATATCAATTTAAGAATAAATGAATTGAAAGTCTGAGAAACAGAAAGAAGACATAAAACTATCTATTTATTTGAATTATTCATGTAGTTTGCATGCTGAATACCTTTGATAGACATGAAAGGTTTTTTTAAACAAATATACAGCTTCCTTTGGTGTTATATGTGTTACATTGATGAAGATTATCTTTTAAAATTGGTAATTGTGACAAACATCACTTATAAGCGTTTCGTGTAATCCTCATCTTTTCCCATTAAAGGACTTAATTTTCTTTGTATGTGTGGCCTGTCAAACAAATTGACTCAGCGATAACTTGAATCCTTAGCATTCTTCAAAAGCAGAAACAGCATGTCAGTGTCATGGGATCAAACACTTGATTAAATATGGGTTTAAAGCCATTTCACATATATGCATACAATGGAGTATGACTCCGGTATAATTCTCTTCCTGTGAAGTGGCAAGAGCAATCTTACTGCAACTGCCTCTGCATCTGTGCTAGTCAAATGATAACATTTGTTCTTACTTCTTTAGAAAAGACTCTTGCTCACTCGTTATGCCATTTAACATATGTAACGCTCTCTGATCTTTAAACCTTGGTGACAACTTGCAGATCTATAAGTCTTTAGCATACGAGCCAGCTTAAAGTCCCTAAACATGCAAGTATTTTCATAATTTTAGCTCAAACTTTCAAATTACATTTTCTTTATTTGATATAGTAACGCATGTAACAGGCTGTTTCAGACTAACACCCCAACTTATATGGTACAAACATCCTTTATTCAATGCAGCTTGAGTTGTATATCTACAAGGAATGTGTCTGCAACATTCCCTCAAGGAGATTAAAATATTTTAGGCATATCTTTCTTTCTATCTTTACTGGTTCGCTCATACATGAGCATTACACCAGGGAGTGCGAATTTGGAAATTTTGATAAAATAAAAACAAAAAACACACAAAAAAAAAACAACACAAAAAAACACAAAAACTTTTGGCTGAATTTTTGTTTAAATAAGGAGTGCCCTAAACTCCTCTGTGGACTGGACATTTGCCACAGAAGGAGGCAGACTATTCCAATGAGGAATAGTTCGGGGGAAAAAAGAATTCTTCAGGGCATCACTGTATGTCTGGTGTCTGCGGTATTGAGCACTATGTGATGACCTGGTAGTTTTCAAACTATGAGCAGGGGTCATATACTTGTCTTTTTCAATAGACACTGCTCCGCAATGAATCTTATGAAAGAGAAGCAAGGAGGACTGGTCCCTACGGGCCTCAAGAGATGGCCATTCAAGCTCATCAAGCATTTCGCCGACGCTACTGGTGGTTCGCCATCTCCTGCAGGTCCAGCGGGCTGCTGTCCTCTGAACTTTCTCAATCTGATTAATCTGAAGTTTCGAGTGAGGGCTCCAAATGGGTGCTGCATACTCTAGTTTATGCCGAACCACGTAAAGATTGTAAAAAATTGTAAAGATCGTAAAGTCTAACGTAAAGACAATAAGCTTGCCCATTTATTACATCAGGTAACATATGTTACAGCCTCTAATATTAGACATTTTGCAACAAACTTGCAGATTTATGAGTCTTTTCATATAAGCAAATAAATCCCAAACAATGAAAGATAATCATCAACTGCAAATATTTTAACTATTTTTACTCTAGTTTTAATATCAAATGTTCACCTTAAAACTGGGTAGGGGTAAGGTTGTTTAATTGCTAATTCCAGAAAAAAATATTTAAGATAGGGAAACAAACTTTAATTTTTCTGTTAGCTAATTGCATAAGCTAGTCTGACATGGTTAAAAACATTTTGCAAAATACACAGAGAGATTGTGAATGTAAATGATGTTAGCCACACTTGCAAATTTTTATGGGTTATCTGATTTAACGTAACGTATGTTACAGGCTCTTACAGACTAACGTCCCCATGCATAGAGTGCAAACATTTCTTAAAAGACTCGGCTTTTAATTCTCTACAAGACAGGATATGTCTGCAAAACTCCCTAGAGGGGGGAGCAAACACATTCTCAGCCATCTGTCTACTATGCCATTCGTTATGGATAAGCCCAAGAGGGTTCTGTTGTTGTTGATTAATTGTTTATGTACTCCCTACTGTTTGTGTGTGTGGTATTCTGTGTTTGTCTTTGTTTTGGTATGCATTACTTTGTGTCCCTTCTCGTGTTCCAATCATCTTGAAGAGGAAGATTATGTCTTTATTGTCTCACCCATGTCTTGCCGTTTAATATGTTCTGTGGCTCTTCCTCACGGTGCCATGGGTTGGTCTGCAGTGTGTTATGGTGGTATTTCCTGATCATACTCGATTACTTTTAGACTTCACCAATATCTAACACATCAAGATCAATTTCATATAATGTATTAGGAAAGAAATTTGACATTGTCACACTGAAGGCCAAATTCAACCTAGCTAGAATCATCATTATTTTGAACATTTTTTGGACCCATATCCCAAATACAATATACAAAGTCCGGTTCTCAAGAATATCTTTAAAGGGTTTTTACGCTATGTTAGCACGACGGCCAACTAGGTCATGTGATTTTAAGGTTCTCAAGAAAATTTTGATCTCTGATAGCATAGGCCTTCATCTTTTATAACCAAATTCCAGGGTGCACAGGAGTGCAGTGATTTGGAAGTCGGTTGCGTTGAGGGAACTAAAAATGGTTTAATTTGTCAAGTATATAAAAGGCATTCGATCATGCATGTCTGTTTAACAGACATCATACATTGAGCTGAAACTTATTCTGATATTCGCAGTAGCATAAGTTTCCATGCTTGACTATGCCCATTTTCCCTTAGACTGCTTAATATACTGGGTTGTTTAACTTCAGCTATGCCATCTTATGTAATCAGTGTGGACAACGCAGTGGAAATTGTCTTCTTTGTGCAGACAATCATATAGAAAAGTAAAGACACATGTGTACAGCTTTAAACCAATACGTTTGTTGTTGTTTTTGTTTGATTTGATTCACAGTCTTTCAGCTATAAAGGGGCGGGTCTTCCTGGGTTGAACCAGTACTAAGCTAGGATTAATGTTCTTGCTTAAGGACACAACGCAGTGACGCAGGTGAGGCTCGAACCCTCGGTCTCGAGTCAAGCACTCTACCACTGAGCCACTGCGCTCCCTTTAAACCCATACTGTAAAATACATTTCCAGTTCAAGATTCCATCAACTACGGGTAGGAAACTTCAAAAACAGAGCCGTCCCCAGGGGGCTCTTTGATATTTTCATATACACGTAGGCTCGGGTCATTTTTTTGCGTCCGAAATTTTGAATTTAATTATTTTTGTGGTTTTCAGAAAAATGTTTTTTTAGGTATGAAGAGTTTTTGGATGTTTTGAGGGGTCATCATAAAATTGGACTATATTTAGGGGTCATTTCTATGCATATTAGGGTCTTTTTTCTTAAGGTCAATGTACAGTATGGGGGATACATGTATTTAGTTGAGTTGGTAAAACTTCAAATATTATTTTGGATGCTTGAAATTCGTGATATTTTTGAGGTGAACGGTAGATGCTGGGGTCGGCCTAAGTATAAAAAAAACATGAGTGTACCCCCCGCCCCCTCGGAGACCAAGCTTTTGTACAAGGCGAGCGACTTAATCACTACACCACGGAAGTTTTTCTTATGGCTGCTCCGTAGCTGTACCAGTATAGTACTTAGCTGAGAGTGTTTATTGTTGTGTGTAACTTTAGTATGACAAGGAGCGCAGGGCCACAGCTTAAAGTCTCATCCGATACTGTAACACTCACGTGGAGAAGAGAATCAAACTCGGAACCCTTGGGCCAGCCCCTGGGTACAAGTCAAATACACCACGCCGACTGTTTTGTGTTGTTGTTTAATGTTTGTGATCGTGTTCCTTGGCTATAACCAGTACTGGTCGAGTGGGTTTATGTTTTATGTGGTTTTATGTCCAGAAGCATCCGAAGGCTCGCCGGCAGTTTATTGCGAAAGCCTATACTTGTAACACACATTCGCACTGTATTAAGAACTTATTCGAGAAAAGTATTAATTCTTATATCTATGGGTTCATGGTGAGAAGCAAGACGCCTAGATATCGGTCTTAACCTGCAACACCAGGCTTTGCTTTTGCTGTGTGTATGTAAATGCGAGAAGCGAAGGCTCAGACGAAATGCTTTTTAATAATATCTGTATGCTCCTTCGCTGCTCGCATATGCAATTGGTACGATTGTATAAGTATGGGTCTGATCACCATTGTAAGTCTCTATGCATGTTCATAATTTGAAACGCAGACCCGAATAAGAAATATAAGAAATCCGAGTTGTCTAAGTAACATATGCTCGAGTATTCGATTATTGTAAGTTGTTAGATAATGTACCTGTACACAGCCTGAACTCAACAACCACTCACTGTCAAAATTCAAAGTCACGGATATCCATAACCTCTACAAAAATGTTTAAGGTGACGGGAAGCCGTTACAATGAATGTACCTGTACACAGCCTGAACTCAACAACCGCTCCCTGTCAAAAATCAAAGTCACGGATATCCATAGCCTCTACAAAAATGTTTAAGGTGACGGGAAGCCGTTACAATCGAAAACTTCAAGGTCACGGAAATCCACGACTCGCGTTTCAAAACTTAGAAAATCACAAGTTTTTGATAGCGAGTAACTCTATATAAATGCCGAGTAACCTGAACAACTCGAAGTTAAGTTGAAGCTTGAGGCAGTGTTTTATGCAGTCGTAATTGTCCTGTTAGAAAAAATTGAATTTTAACAGCAATATACTGTCATCTTTACCAGCGTCTCAAGCTCCTTCCAACCACATATTTTCCTTCCCAGTGTTTTGAAATCACCCGGCTGAAAACTTTATCTTACGTCATCAAAAGATTGGTTACTGACACGCATTCCAGGAAACTTTTGTTTTCATAACACTTAAGATAAGTTGGGAAAACGGAAAAGTAGGTATTCGTTGCAAAGTCGCGGACTTCCGTGACAAAGGCTAGCCGCGGAATTCCGTGTGATTCCTGCCTGACCTAAGCAAACTTCTAATTATATCTCACGAAAATTCACGAATATAACGGAAAACCACGACACAAGAATAGCTTTTTTAGAAGAAGCTTGACATTAAAATACTTACGTTTTAAATCATACAGACCAGTACACAACAATTTAGCATATATATTTGCAACAAGGGAGCGAATTCACTTACATGTACGTTGTACAACGTATGCAAGGGTCTTGGAATTTATAAAACATATTGTTTTCTTTGAGAAGCCTAGTCACCGTTTTGCATACTTGTGTCTCGATAATGTTAAATGTGTTAGTAGGCAAAATTTGTTTAAAATATTCCATGTGGTTCAAGAGCTACCAATATTTCGTTGAATTTGAAGATTTTTTTTTTACGAAAAACGTCAAAAGTTATCGAGTGACAAAGGGGTAGGCACAGTGCATTGAGCCCTATGGAAATCTTTATAGTGATGCATATTATACAATTATTGACTATTGAGGCATTGGACATTATGTGATATCGACCTGAGAGTAACAATATTGACCCAGGCGGAGCCGAGGTCAATATTGGTAATCTCAGGTCGATATCACATCATGTCCAATGCCTCAATAGTCAACAATTGTTTTATTATATAATTTCTATATTAAAACAAAAAAAGCAACAACAACAACAAAATCTTGGCTATGGACTATGTCTTGGACAGTCTTGAATTTCTTTTTTTACAAAATGACTAACTGATTTCATTCAGTTAAAAGAGGAATGAATGCATACTTTATTTGTAATTACAACTTCAGACAGAGAAGATCCGGATTAAATGCTGCCTAATGTGGCATTTCATCAGGGTATACACTGTTTGCTAAGACAAAAATGATCTTCAGGGAAAAAACTGCAATTTTGTTTAGAAATTAAAATCTGTGACCCCTTGAACTATACAATGGACCATTCCAAGTTTATTGCATCAATCCAGAAGGAAGAATTCATTAGTTATTTAAGAGTTCTGCTAATTACTATATTCAACAGCAAAGTCTGAATATCATGTATATGATGAAACACCAAATCTTGTGAATTTCATGCTGCTGTCACTCACTGAATTTTATTTACAGCAAATCATGCAAGTTTCATGCTGAAAGCACACCTGTCATGAAAAGTTACTATGAAGTCTATTTTTAGTAACTAATATTGAATGGGAAAAAACAGCAGCCCATGTGATATGTAGTTTTATGGACCTGAGTGGATAGGCATCTGGGCCAATCAAAAGATGTTTATTTATAGGTTATATAATAACAAAGTTTGAGTAATATATAGAACGTTATATCAGGTGAAGATGGTGAGCCGTGTGTAATAATGGTGCGCTTACATAATTTCTCAGTTATTCATTTGAACGAACAGTTTGTACTGCTTATCATTACCCTTGGGTCGTCGGGGTAGGGGGGAACTTGCCATCTCCTCTGATTGAGATATTTTTTCTATTCTAAACAATATTTTTTTACGAAAAAAAATGGTGAATAGCTGTATATAATTCTTTGGTTAAAAGCTACATTTATACCCCCTATTACGGCGAATTCCAAATTGCCATTCAACAAATTCAACAAATATATAATAGTTTTTAAATAGTTTAAAGAGTCCATGTGTATGTATAAGCTATTGGTGAAAGTCCACCAGCCCCACAACATAAAATACAAAACTTATGCAAACACTTGTATATGTGTGTACAGGGTGATGGGATTTTCCGAACGCTCATGACATATAGACACCTGTTACGATTTTTGATACGTAGTTAAGATAATGATGCTTATACGACGGGGGTTCAATATGTAATGAAAACCCATTCATAACTCCATCCACAAACGCGTTAGGATTTTATGCCATATGCCAAACGAAAGATCAAAGCGTCGCCAATACAATGGTACATAAAACATTATTTTGTCTTTCCAAATTTATTAAGTTACAGACTTTTTAAAAAGCACACTAATATACACTGCATATACTTTCCTCCGAATTATATAGACTCATTTTAACAAAGGTAGAAAGGCATGCTGTATGTTCTAAAACAAACATTTAGCATGCATGAACCATATATTCATAGTTTTCTGACTCATTTCCCCTTTATCTGCTATAACGATACAAACTTTTGACCGCTACCGATTCCTCGTGCAAACGGTTTTATTACGTTACCCCCTCTTGACGTCGTTTAAAACAATGGACGTAACACTAAAATACGCACGGCTCTTGAAAATCTGAAATGTGGCTTTGTACTAGGAAAGGACAATTTTGATTGTATCGAAGTTTCATCACACATAGTGCACAGGCAGCAGACCAGTTAAACTGAAACCAATATCTAGGAGTATCTCATCTGAGTGGTATACCATTTTCGTTTCCTATAATTGTATTGTTTGAAATTAGCCAGCCAGATTATGTGCATGTAAATACGTGTAACAATGTCGAAATAATGCATCCGAATGCAAACATCGATGAAGCGCGGTATTTTGTCTGATCCATTTCAGTGTAAGCCAGAGATAGCATTCTTTTAAGTGATTTTCTTATTTCAAAAGATTAAATATGGAAATTTTAAAATCGGCTGTATAACTTGCAAATGAACATCAAAGCGACCAGAAAAAATATTACAAATGATTTTTGTATAAATTTTGCCTTTGTATTCGTTCACGCAAAAATTACTCTGTCAATGAAATGTCAGAAAATGTAGCATCAAGGAGGATTTTAACCAAAATGGCAGCCTCAGTATGTCATAGAATATTAAGCAATATCAAAAAATTTTGCAGGTATAAGTCACCAATATATGGATAATTACCACACGAAGAAGCAGACTGAAAACATCTCTCGTTCATGTAGTTATCTGCCTTTAGAAACATTGTTTTATTTCATCTCGCAGTGTACTTTAGAACCCTATCTTGAAAGTGGCTTGTGTAAATTAGATAAGGAGCTGGACGACTGCAAGTTTACATTTATTTGGCCAAGAAACAGACTTTTGATAAAAGTTATAATAAAGTGTGTAAATATAAAACTTTGGGATATTATATTGGGCTGTTTTCATTAAATATTGAACGTCCCTCGTAAGTTCTACGATATTCATTACCAAATTTGTGACTACTACTTAGATATAAATCTGATATATGTACCAGGCCCATGAGATAAGATTGCTTGTCTCACGTGCGTTATACCACTCTTTTGATTGGCATGTACAGCTATCCGTTTGGCAAGAATATAATGAGTGTGAGTTTAGGGTAGAAAAATCCGTCTCGAAGATCGCCGGTTGGCATCACTAGGCTTGCCGAGTGATGACAAACGGTGATCCCGAGGGACGGATTTTTCTATCCTACCCTCACACGAAAAATGGATTCTTTTTCTTGCTCACCACTGTTTTATTTATTTATATATTTATTTTAAAAATTATATATAAGCTTCCAGAAGTCCCTGAATACGCTAAGGTGCAATTCCACATGATGACGATACTTGACGTCCTACATGTAAGATATCATGGATAAGATAAGATTTTCTATCCCAGGGTAAAATCTCAGATATCCTTATCCGGTGTGCAAGATGTCTAGTTCTTGGGATGAGCCTCCATCTAATTCTATAGTTTAGGCATGCAAGTAGCTACTGCTTTGACAAGACTGCGCAGTTGTGCAATCGATCTCGCCTGAGCCAAACACTTATTTTACAGTATTCATATACTGGCAAATCTCGACGAGAGAAAACGATTCCGGGATTTCTGACCAGGTCATATTCAAACGAATCTGTCGATCTACATAGACCAGCTACAATATCGAAAATTTACATCAAGCAAGTTCAGCTAATATGCTTTCTAATTAGCGAATAACGAAGGCGCTGATCAGGCTACGCGGGTGCGCAGGTTGGGCTGCGCCTTTATCGTTCGCAAACCACGAATACATCTTTTCTCGCTTCGAGGTCCATATCTAAGTCCCTTTCAGGATTGATTGAATACATCTTCCATATCGGTTCATATCATCATATAGCAGCTGGTTATGTCACTATAGATAGTTTAGCAACATGGTTTATACCGATTGAAAAGCTCGCCCTATATAGTTATTTCGAAAGGTCGAAAAGAAGCAATTCACATAATTGATTTAGGAAAGGCGCTACTACATGTACTCTACATTTCATAAGAGCACCTTCTCAAAAGATAATAGAAGCATTGGAGTACTCTTGCCACGCAAAGTACATGTATATGTATAGTCATCCGTCTATAAAAATCTCTACATTCTAACTAGTCAGTGAGGCTGAGTTTGCTGATCGGAATCTACTATATTGCCGGACGCCCTCACGAGCATTATCGGCAGGAATGTACTTCCCCTGGTTGCATGATGAAAGCCTACACGTAACCATATCTGCTTTACCGTAAGGTTCTTTTTAGTGACTCGCACATGGAGTGACTTTCACTGCACAATGAGCATCAAGTTAACGTTTCGATCCGGAGGACGGCGCAATCTACTAGCTTGGCCCGAGGTTTTTAAACTTTTTTCATGCTCAACTTAACTGAGCATAAAATTGTAATTGCTCATAAAACTAAAATACCGACAAATGAAGAAATTTATTTCTTTAAGTCTCTCAGGTGTTGTATTTATCATGCTTATAAATGTTAAAAATTTGTTGGCATTTTAACATTTATGAGCAGGATAAATTTCGTGCTCAGCTGAGTTGAGCATGAAAAAAGTTTAATAACCTCGGGGCCTGGTCTTAACAGAGAGTCAGTTATCATGTGACGTCTCTTTAAAAAGTGATATGACAACATTATTCCGTGTAACTAAACGCCATTGCGACGTCAATTACATCGTCGGTTCGGTTTTCTTATATTCTTCAAAAGCCTAAAATCTTGGTTACATGTAAAAGGTCATTGGATGACCAGAATCTTAGGCTCATAGTTATTTCAGATGCAAGTTACGACATACGCGGATCCAGAGTTGGGGTGAGGCAGGGGTCCAGATCCCCAGGTGGGTACTGATATTTCATAAATACGTAAGCTCGAACCGTTTTTTGGGGTTTCAAATTTTGAATTTCAATATTTTTGGGGTTTTCAGAAAAATGAATATTTTTGGAGGTATGAAGACTGTGTGGATCTTTTGTGGGTCATCACAAAAATTGACTAGTTTTAGGGATCATCTATATACATTTAGCGTCATTTCTTAAGGTCTTTGTACAGAATGGGGATATTTTTTGGGGGGTGCTAAAATTTCAAATATTTTGGGGGTGCTTGATATTCCTGGTAATTCTTTGGAATACAGTAGATGCTAGGTCCCAACCTACGTATGAAGAAAACATGAGAGTACCCCCTGGGTCTAGACCCGGCCTCCCGGAAAATCACACGTGGCTATAGGTCTATAATGGTACGGATCCCCCTCAATAACAGAACCACCGCCTTAAAATGGGCAACAGCCGAAGCCACAGCTGGGTGTTTCAATTTTACTGACAAAATCTCCGCCCTAGAATATGCTGTATTAAAACACAAACATTTTAGCTCGCGTAGAGGCGTCCTAACTAATGCGATGCATCACCACTGTGAAACAATTAAATCTTAACATACTATGGCAAAACAAAGAAAATGCCTCCTAACTCACAGACAGTCACAGCTATGAGAAACATCAAATTGAACCACGGTGGGCCCAAACACAAGCATCAGGCACCAACCCACCGATGAAAATTTTAGGACAGCGTCGTCATTTAGTCATGATTTAAGCATTGAAGATTGAAGATTGAAGATGTATTAATATTCATGGTCTCCAAGGAGAGGTATGTGAAGAATAAACATGAACAAATATTATACCGAAAAGACATTAAATAGACTTCGAGCTAAAAAAGGTCCTGCTCCCCCCCCCCCTAGGGAATTTTGCAGACATAACCTATCTTGAAGAAAATTTCAAGCCGCATCTTTTAAGAGATGTTTGCACTCTGTGCTCCGGGGCGTTAGTCTCTGACAGCCTGTTACATATGTTACTGTAACAAACTAAGGAAAAAATCAAAATGAAAGTTTGAGCTTCAGAAAGAAGAAATTAAACCATCTAATTATTCAAATTTCTTATGTAGTTTGCAAGCTGGATGCCTAAGCTACATAAAAACAGCATTTTAAACAAAATTACAGCCTTCAATGGTGTTATATGCGTTACATAGATTAAATTTCCCTTTGAAAGTTGAAATCGTGACTAATATCATTCATTTTACAGACGATTTGTGCATTTTTACAAGTGTTTTTAATCTTAGTTTACTGAAATACTCATTTGACTAATAGAAAAAACAAAGTTTGCTTTTCTATCTCAAATACATTGTTTTATATGAGCTATTAAAGAACCCTACCCCCAATTTTAAGTATCCAATTTTGGTATCTATTATTGAAGAAAAATATATGAAAATATTTGACGCTCGTGGATATCTTACATTTTTGGCACTGTCTTGCTAATGCAATAAAGAATCATACATTTGCAAGTTTGACATCAGGATCAGAGCACTTATTAAAGTATGTAACGTATGTTACATGGCATAATGAATGAGCTAGGAAATTTTCTTGGAAGTAAGAGATGATATTTTAGAAAAATACCGTTTTTCACATGTTTTCCTATTAATCTCTAGCCTCTTGTGCCTTAGTCTTAGTAATTACAGTCATTGCTGATAACAAGCCCATGGAATTGTGTTACCTATGTTATATATAACCTTTTTAATCACATATTTCATAATGCCTATAATATTAAAATATATAGACATATAGATAGAAAATAATAGTTCTCATTTAAATGACACAATTTAATAAATATTCCTATTAAATAACATTATTCAAAAACAATCTTTATTCAAGTCACCCTCACAATGTCTATTTCCGTGTCTGCTTTTTTTGAAAAATAATCACCCATTTCATCACAACCAGTAGAATTATGGCATTGTATTAGGACTGCAAACTGAGTACAATCCTGTTCCTCTCCACCCCTTTGGGAATTGTGCAGACATATCCTACCTTAAAGAACAATTCAAGCTGCATCAAATAAGAAATGTTTGCACTCTATTAACTAGGGGGTTAACCTGTAATGGTATGATACGTATGTTACCATATCAATTTAAGAATAAATGAATTGAATGTCTGAGAAACAGATAGAAGACATAAAACTATCTATTTATTTGAATTATTCATGTAGTTTGCATGTTGAATACCTTTGATACATATGAAAAGATTTTTTCACAAATATACAGCTTCCTATGGTGTTATATGTGTTACATTAATTAAGATTACTTTTTAAGATTGGTAATTGTGACAAACATCACTTATAAGCATTTCATATGATCTTCTTCTTTAGCAATCAAAAGACTTAGTTTTCTTTGTATGTGTGCCAGTGCCAGCATCAAACAACTTGACTCAGCCAAACTTGAGTCCTTAGCATTCTACAAAAGCAGAAACAGCATGTCAGTGTCATGGGATCAAACACCTAATTAAATATGAGTTTAATGCCATTTCACATATATGCATACAATGGAGTATGACTCTGGTATATATCTCTTCCTGTGAAGTGGCAAGAGCAATCTAACTGCAGCTGCCTCTGCATCCGTGCTAGATAAATGATAACTTTGCTCTGATTTTGCAAAATCTATGTCTCTACCGTGTACCTCTAAGAATACTTTAAGATTTCTGACATTGGTCAAACAGAAATTTGCCATGGAACCTATCCAGTCTTTTGGTGCTTAAGTCCTCAAGTCTTAGATCAATAGTATTTTGCTGCGCCCAAAGAACTTTATAAGTTGTCTTTAGTTACAAAGTTGACTCTTGATGGTTTTGGCAGACCGTCTGAAACAATTTCTGTTACACCTTGAAAGTTATCTGGTATAAGAGAAAGAATATGAAGTTGGACATTGCCATCAATTATGTTTGCAGTTGGTTGTTTTTTATGCCAGTACATTGAAGCATGTCTTAAATAATGTAAAACCTATGATTTCTCAGTTTTTTGCAGCCATATCATTAGCTGTTGCATTCGAAAGAAGGAAAGTGGACTATAGGTAGAATGGGATAACCAGTAGCTCTATAGTATGCTCTATGGAAGCTTTATACAGAGCAAACCAGTTGATAAGGTGCCTCATTTCATGATCCATTGAAAACACTGAAATTGAAAACACTTGCCTCTGACTGTGTAATCAAAAAGGATGTCATGACAATGCCCTCGCTCATTTATTATGACGAGTTATATATGTTACATCCTTTAATAAGCACTCTTATCTTAGAAACTTAGTGAATCATTGAATGGAAAGGGTCTAATTTGCGCTCTGTTCATCCTGCATTTCATTGCTTTACCTGCTGTGATACATCTAGTTCGTTTATCTGAAGGGAAAGGGTTACCTCGGTTTCAGCACTTCAGAAGTACTAAGACTTCAAATAAGTTTTTGAATGCTTGGGGAAAGGTAATAAGTGCAGAGACATTATTAGATGAAAATATGTGGGTTGCATGTATGGAAAGGCTACATTTATAAAAGTTAACCAGCTAAGATATGATTCTTTATCACAGAAATATCAAGGTACATCAGTCCAGGTACTCATTGCTCTTAATGGCATAGTTTTCCTCTTTGTAAAGCTTTAGTCTTTCCCCTACTTGCAGAGTATCACTTGAAACACATACTCAAAGAGCCAACAATTAGGAATTCATATCAGTTTCCGAATGTTCCAAGCCATAAATGGCAAAATTGGAAAGTTGATAATGGCTCATCAATTATGAGTGGACTGGTGGTAAAAGTGAATAACAGTAAATGATTGAAATATTGTGTGATGATTCTACTAGTTGCAAGGAGGCGTGTGATAATAATGATTACCACAGAAGCAGACAACGACAAAAGTTAAACATGAGTGATAAATCGATGAGAAATAGTTTGGACCATTTAATTTATTGTATTTTCTTATAAAAATGTAAAACTATCTTTTCTATTTGTGGCTCTATATTTAGCATTATATGCACAGTATTAGGAAATGTGTCCAAAAGGTCATTGATAACATCTGTAACACCAGTCCATGGGCTTGATAATCAAAAATGAATATAATTTCTAGTGTTTTGGCACCAAAGACTTATAAGTACACATTAAGTGTCCTGGTCTTTAACTTAATGACATCTTGTACATATATGAGCAAGACAGACTAAGAAAATGAAAAATATCCACACACTGTAATCGCTTTCATGTGTTTTACTTAAACGGTAATAACAAAATTTGCTTCTCTGTAAAACTGGGAGTAGGGCTGTGTATTAGCTCCTATAAGACAATATATTTAAGGTAGAAAAGCAAACTTGGTTTTTCCTATTCATCAATTGAGTATATGTTTGTTAAATCTAATAAAACAATTTGAAACCAAGTCATAGTAGTTGTTTAACAAAATGACGATAGCCACAATTATAGCTTTTAAATTATAATTAGGTTCATGTAACGCACATAACACCACAGTTAGTCGAATTAATGTTAAATAGCTTCCATATGTAGTAAAGACATCCAGCATAAAGACTATAAGAATGTCAATTTATTAGATAATTTTAATGTCTTCTTTTGGTAGCTCAAACATTCAAATTTCTTATTCTCAAATTGATATAGTAACATATGTAACAAGCTGTTACAGGCTAACGCCCCGACTTACAGAGTGCAAACATTTCTTATTAAATGCACCTTGAATGGTTACATACGATGTAATTTGTCTGCAGAGTTCCAAAGGGGATTAGGATGGAGCAGGCCCTTACTCAGCTTGATGTCAAAATACTGTTTGATGATTTTACTTATCACGCTAACATATATAACACTCTCTGATCTTTAAAACTTGATGACAACAAGCAGATCTATAAGTCTTTATCATAGGAGCCAGTTTAAAATCCTTAAACAATGTAAAATATCCAACAGCTGCGAGTTTTTTCACAATTTTAGCTCAAACTTTCAAACTACATTTCCTTTATTTGATATAGTAACGCATGTAACACGCTTTTTCAGACTAACGCCCCAACCTAGAGAGTGCAAACATCCCTTATTCGATGCAGCTTAAGTTGTACTATAAGAAGGAATATGTCTGCAAAATTCCCTCGAGGAGATTAAGACATTTTTAGGCATATCTTATGCAAAGACAATGAGCTTGCCCATTAATTACATCAGGTAACATATGTTACAGCCTCTGATATTAAAAATTTTGCAACAAACTTGCAGATTTATGAGACTTTTCATATAAGCAAATAAATCCCAAACAATGAAACACATTCATCAACTGCAAATAATTTTTAACTATTTTTACTTTAGTTTTAATACCAAACATTTCACCTTAAAATAGGGTGGGGGTAGGGTTGTTTAATTGCTTATTCCAGAAAAAATATTTAAGCTAGAGAATCAAATTTTAATTTTTCTGTTAGCCAATTGCATAAGCTAGTCAGGCATGGTTAAAAACATTTTGCAAAACACACAGAGAGATTGTGAATGTAAATGATATTAGCCACACTTGCAAATTTTAATGGGTTATCTGATTTATTTAACGCATATGACACCTTAGGAAGCCGCAATTTTGTTCAAATGGCTGTCATACGTAGTTAAGATATCCAGTATGCAGACTATATGAATGATTTTTAAAAATAGATATTTTAATGTCTTCAATTTGTAGCCCAAACTTTCAATTTACTTTTTCTTAGTTTGATTAAGTAACGTATGTTACAGGCTCTCACAGACTAACGCCCCGGAGCACAGAGTGCAAACATCTCTTAAAAGACTCGGCTTTTAATTCTCTACAAGATAGGATATGTCTGCAAAATTCCCTAGGGGGGGGGGGGAGCAAACCCATTCTCAGCCATCCGTCTAAAAATGGAACAAATCCATATATTCAAAAGGAAGTCGGTGCACCAATCCGTTTGTAACATTAACCCTTTCAGCGTCAATCGCAACAAAAGTCGTCTGCTTTTGTCGTCTGCTGAAATATTTTCGAAGCCTGTTCGACAAACAGTAGATCATGATCTACATGAGCAGTCTGATCTGGTTCCGCACTTTTGCTCCTACACTTAAATTATTCAACTACTGCTAGCAAAATTGTACAACAGACGACTTCCCCAGACGTCATTTTAAATGTAGATTGTTTGCTTGAGCTTTGAGGGTGACTGGTCTGGAATTTCTTTATTTGCTGAATCGGCTACTTTGATGAAATGTCATGTCATCAAGATATTTAAATCTTCGGCTGCAAATCATGACTAAATGTCTGGGCCCGGAATTACAATGCCTCCTTAAAGTTAAGCAAGACTTAAGTTAAGTATTGATATTTCAACATGCTATATTAAATGCTAAATAAATTGCCTGGATCGATGTGGTATTTGTGGTCAAGGATATCATTGAAATCTTCAGAAAAATCAAAACTATTTTGATTTTAATCAGTTTTAAACGTTATTTTTCGCATCCTGAAAAATCAATTCTTAACTTAAGTCTTCCTTAACTCTAAGGAGGCATTGTAATTCCGGGCCCTGGTGTATCGTTTGCTAGGACATATGAGCCGCAGCATGTGATTTCTAACCATGTCGCATTTTGACAAGTTTAGACTCAGACGAGCCCGTGCAGCCACTTTTTAAGCTTAGAAACACTAAATGATTTTCAGTTAGTAGCTTAACACTCATAATATAGCCAAGCGACTAGCAAAGGCTCTGATCAGACTGCGCGTATGCGCAGGCTGATCTGAGACTTTGCTGATCGCACATACCACATTTTTGGAAATATCATGTTGTGGCGGCTCACATAAAACATCTCTGTAGCAATCTGACTGCTGATCTGGGTCCACACTGTATGTAGATAGGCAGGCAGTATGTATGTATGTATGTATGTATGTATGTATGTATGTATGTATGTATGTATGTATGTATGTATGTATGTATGTATGTATGTATGTATGTATGTATGTATGTATGTATGTATGTATGTATGTATGTATGTATGTATGTATGTATGTATGTATGTATGTATGTATGTATGTATGTATGTATTAGTGACGTCAGCATTTACATGCGGCAGACGAATTCATCAGACGACATTTTCGGATGCATAATTCGTAGCAGGCTTATGATAGTCTCCATTATTACGACGCTAAACAGCAATGAGTTCTGTAACTCTGCCTACTCAATGGGTTATTCTTCATGTTTTTGTCATCGGCTGATTCTTCTTCAAATCAACTTTCCTTGACAATTTCTTTCAGAAATACCCTCAGAGTGTCAAACAGTTTGGATCCAGATCAGACGCATCATGTTGTGGAGCCTGATTTCGGGGCAAACTGATTGTTAAGGTTATCAACAGACGACACTAGTAGGCAGCCTATAGGGTTACATGTAAATGGCTGCCAACGTATATGGTTAAAATGAGAAATACTTTATTACAGCCATCATAACTATCATGGTCAGATCTAAAGAAACTCATAAGTCGAACCATATGTTGCTTTTGGCCAAAGACAAACTATTTATGGACGTTAAAAATCACAGCGTCATTTTCAATCTGGGTTCGACTTATCAACCAATATCATTAAGACATACAGACTGTCTAATGACATACGTTCATTTAACCCTTAAAGCGCCAAGAAAAAATGTTTCTGGAAATGTCGTCTGCTGAAGTCGTCTGTTGCATATAATTGCCTTACATTGCCGACGAATAAAGTATAGAAGCATACAGCGTGAACCCAGACCAGACTGCTCCTGAGCAGTCTGATCTGGGTCCACACTGTTTGTCATAGAGGCTTCTTAAACACTTTAGCAGACGAGGAAAGCAGACGACTTTTGTTGCGATTGGCGCATTAAGGGTTAACTTTGGCCAGTTCCTTAGCTACTGGTACTTATCGCATATGTATACAGTCTCTTTTTTGATATGCATGGCAAGCTGTTTCGCGGTGCTACGATCAAGTATACCTAAGGAATAAAGAAACGCAACAGAAGGAAATATAATTCTTGCGTGTTTAAATGACGGTTCGGTGAAATCTCTTTTGAAAATTTCGTATTGAGTATTTATAACATGTGATAAAATACCACAATATCATTTTAACGCTATATTTTACGCTGCAAGATGAAAACCTATGAAAACGTAAAATGTGACATTAACGTCAGAATAAAGATCAAGAAACTCCATCTTTTCCATGCTTGGCTATTTGGCGTCGACTTGACAATGTGCAAATAAAACAAACGTCCAATCATATCCGTAATGCAGTCAAATATTGCGTTAAAACACGCTACTTGAATGACAAGATACACAATGGTAGTGAATAAGCGATAAACGTCACCTAGAGACATCAGAATATGCTTTCTTTGGAAAAACTGACTTTTCAGATACCATAGAAATACGCTGGTAGGGTGTTTATATTGACGTTAGCCAACAAAACACGGCATAATGCAAATGAAAATACCTGACTACATGCCAAGAGTGAACACTAAACTTGTTACAAATGTAACTGTAACCTAAACTTTGTCACTGGACCATTTTATCATTGGAAAAGCACATAAAAACTATGGAAATCATGAAAACGTATGATATCGAATTTTGACGTCAGAAATGAGTTTTTTTGACGTCTGAAGATCTAATGTCATACGTCTTGAACAAAACGTCATTGTAATGAATAAATCTCAGGCAGTTTACGCGTTTCACGCAGTATTCAGTGTTGACATTAATGACGTTAAGCCGTTTCAGAATCCTACAGGAAGGTCGCCATTTGATCCTTTTCTGGATTCGCAATCTATGCAAAGCCTTTTTATAACAATAAACGGATGGTTGATTCAAACTTTGCTTTTATTGGTCCTGTTTCAGCAGTTTACTTCAGGGGTCGGACTGCTTACGCGCATACCAAAATGATTACGTAAACGATAATTACGTTGAATCTGCTGTAGTTTGACGGACACATACTGCTTCCATGAAAAATATCATTTGCACTAAAAACTTGCTTCATAGTGTATGCTTACAATGACTTGAAGTGTGTGTTGCGTTTCTTTATTCCTTAAGTGTTTTTCTCTCCACCCATAGTTTGTATTTTTTTAATATACTAAAACCAAGTTCTAATCGGTCACCTTACATTTTTACGCTAGTTCAGAGAGTGAAACATAGGGTATACGAAATTCATGTTTTTAATTGGAGCAATACTTTGTCGAGACTCTGCAAGTTATTTCATTTAAATTCGACGTGTACTTCTTGCACGGACGAAGTTAGAGAAAAGGTACCCTCATTTGAAAAGTCACATTTTTTCTACGATATAAACCATAACACAGAGCCCTTATCAAGTAACGTTTTTGTTTGTTTGAAGATGTTACTGGCTACCGTGATATAAGAAGAATAAACCTCAAAAGTTTCGTTTCCATTGGACTCGTCGTTTTTGCTACTCAACAACATTAGACAAACACTTTTAGCAGGTTAATCATTGAAATTCAGCTTTAAGCTTGCAATTTAAATAGAGACTTTGCACTGCTCTGTACGCTTTATTATCAGTGACACGGCATTGAAATTTTCAGCGATTATTCGTTATCACCAGACGTCACCGTTCTTTTTTAAGAATTGAAAAAACATAAATATAATGCTACCAAATCGATTTTTAAAACATTGAAACCAGAAGTGTAAAGTAGTCGTAAAACTTTAATCGCCAAAAAAGGACTAATCAAGTTCTACTGTGTTTGGCCTACAGTGTTCAAATAAAACTAAGTGCATTTAACAATTTTACCAAGAAATACAGTAACTGGTAAATTTCAAAAATCTTGAAAAATTTTGATAAATGCAACATTTTAAAAATGCGTACAAAATCCACCATCCGCAAAATGTCAATTGTTTGGTGCTACCAAATCGATTTTTAAAACATTGAAACCAGAAGTGTAAAGTAGTCGTTTAAACTTTAATCGCCAAAAATGGACTAATCAAGTTCTCCTGTGTTTGGCCTACAGTGCTAAAATGAAATTAAGTGCATTTAACAATTTTACCAAGAAATACAGTCACTGGTAAATTTCAAAATCTCGAAAAATTTTGATAAATGCAACATTTTAAAAATGCGTACATAATCCACCATCCGCAAAATGTCAATTGTTTGGTGTTTTTCAAGTCGGACAGACCAGTTTGTACCCACATAAATGTCAATTTTATAAAAAAAAATACTCTCAAAAAAAACATTTTGCATTTTTAGCCAAAAAAACGTTGAAGTAAAACAAAAATGTTCAAAAGCACTGCTAAACGTTTGCCCATTTAAAGATGCACATATAAAGGCAAGAATTCAGTATTTCAATTTTAGTGACCGCTTAGAACTTGGTTTTAGTATATATGTGAACAGCATTAATGTTGTATTGGACTTATCGAAATGTGTTCAAAAAGCTATCTTGTTTTAATATGTTTCAAATAAATCAAAATTCATGTTTTAGGATAAAAATAACATGACCTTACGGACATCTTTAAAAAAAGATATTCAACTTTTTAAAAAAAATCTCATATATTAAACAATTAAAGCTGCATAATCTGTAACTTTTGATCTTTTAATTTTTGAACTAATGTTTCTATTTTTCAAGAACACAGTAAAAAAACTAAAATTCAGGTATACATTTTACCAATTTCGTAAATCTTAACAAATTATCAGTATCGAAACAACAGCATTTATGTTAAATTTAACTGTCTATAATTATTGGAGGGACGCAAATAATTATCGACACGAGTAAAACACACCTGTTTTATAAGATAATTCACTTTTCCGTGCAGTTTTCCGCTCTAGTGAACAGATTTATTGTGAAAATATAACTTAATTCAACTCTTACAAATGATTTAAAAAGAATATAAATTTTTTCGAAAAATGTTCATAGTTACAGAGTATGCAGCTTTAAACAAGAAAACAACATTTTTTTCTGAGATACACAACTTGCTTTAGGCTAGTAAATGAAAACAAAAAGTAGCAACAAATATGTATTTATCTTCTTTATTTAACTAAAACCTATTTTTTTCTAAAATATTGAGGCCAGAACACTCGTTTATATCTACAATAAATATGTCATATAATTATAATGTAACAAAAACTTATTACTTTGAGGGTTTTTTTGTTATAGAACTCACGATTATTCAAAAAGCATATGTCACCAAGCTCGTTTTCCCCCAGTAAATTTTACCTCTAAAATGAGAACATTTATGGGTTGTCTTTCATGTTATATACAGACGTAGACAACCAAGGAAAAATGTTTATTCAGAAAGCAGAAACGTTTGTTTTACTTGATGTGTTACGTCCATGAAAAAAAAAACAGTCATGTCGGGATGCTAGCCAATGCTGAGAAGTGAGGCGAAGTCTCGCAAATATAGAATCCTCGCCGAAATATCTGAAATTACTGCAACTTAGTGGTTTTGTATAACAGCGACATAAATGTAACTTTCTATTTAGTCATCATTTTTACAAACATTCTACGTATAAATTATGGCCCAGGGCACTGCATGCTCTACTTCCCAAAATGCCTAAGATACAAGCTTGGGATTCTTTTGCACGACTTGCTTATTTTCAAACGATTTTAGTTTCATATCGTTACATGTCACCACTAAGCCTCCAAAACAGGGATCATCAAGATTTCTCTAGTATCCAGCTTTTTACGCCCCACTGCTAGTCGTGAGAATTACATACCAATAACATATGCCTGGTGCCTCTCTCCCAGGAATAATAATCAGTGTCTACAGCCCCCCCCCCCACCCCAAATATCATTTAAACTTGGTCTGCAGTGACATGCTCGTGGAATCTGATCTGACAACTGCATGCCGAACTCGCCAGTATGGGATTTGGATTCCCCAATGCCAGTACTTGACTTCAATGAAAGAAATGACAAACCATCCACCAATGCCAGATACCTCGCGCCCGGGCTTAAAAACCCACGGAATCATTTGAATTGAGCTTTCAGTGTTGGTCTCACGGGATCTTATCCGTTCGGCCAACGGCAGGTTGACATCTAACTTGAACCAATCAGTCATGAATATACTCTGACATGAGAATTTTCCCAACAAAATATTAATGGTTAACCCTGATAACAACATCATTCTGCAATCGGAACTGCCTCGGCCAATTCCGCGAAATTCCATGGAATATCAGACCATGGATGTACATCGAGGATCTACTTTGATAACGCGGGTTATAACATGACGCTGATGTTATATAACGGGAAGCTGACGTCACGAAAACTATGCTAACACAATAACAAGTGTGCTGGCAGCAAAACAAACGGCTTAAATGAAGTTTATGTTTTTCCATAAAATATCGCTATAGCGATATTTTTTGGAAAAAATATAAACTTCATTTATTCTGCTAATTAAACTTGTCGGATAATTAGAATAATCGATTTTAGTAAAGCTGAATCCACATGCTACAGAACTAATTTTCCATACGCCAGTTCCGGCTAACAAAATGGAGCTTTTCGGTACATAGTACTAAGCGTAATGCTCCTTACATACACCCGAGCCATGCATGATTCGATTCTAGAATTGTGGCGGACTTTCCCGAATGAATCAGTCCGCTGAAGGTGACTAATTCCTTGGTTCTAAACACTTCCTTCTAGCACCGGATACTAATTTACAAGCGTTCAATACGGGTCGTGCATATTACTGTCAGTTGATTTATTGCTAGTTTTCTCATAAATGAAAGAAAAATGAATCCAGACTTTACCATTGCTGTATTGTATAAATAATTATGCTTGCGTTTCCTGACAGAGCAGGTGCGGTTTTTTGTGGATTTTCAGAGTCAATTAGAAGCAGTGTAGCTACTCGTAAGCTGTATTAACCCTTTGTGTACCAATGATTTATTCCTTCTGGTTTTATACAATAAACGTGGGATCATACATTGTATACACTGAGGGGTCACAGGCATTTAAAAAAAAAATATTGAATTAATTTTTCTGAAGATCGTGTTTGCTAAAGTATCTGTTTAGGGTGTATCCGGTCCTCAAAGGGTTAATGTTCTCAGAAAATAAATGCAAGTGTCGAATCAATTGCACGTCTTTAAAATCTTCTTAGACTTAGTGATTCTTCATATCACAATACGATTTGATATTTGTCCAGACAAATTTAGCTAATACATTAAGATTATTATCTGTATATGGTAATAAAATGTCGTTAATCTTCAATACTGACCTGGTCTAAATGTCTGAACGAATCTTTGACATTCCTAGATAAACTATTATTGCAGACAAGTTCGTTCAAATAACCTAAGCCCCATTCATACCATTTAATTACCTTGCGTCTGGGAGTGATATTGTCATCTAAACAGCTGGAGAATGCATGAGAGAAGGTCATTTTTTATGTTCATAGAATAGGGCTTCATCTCTACATGTATATAATTTACGGTACCATACGTATATTTATATTTTGAAAGGTCTATCTTTTGTCTATTAACTGATACAAATACATCATTAGCGCCTATTAGACATTTTTCAGTTGCACCTTACATTACGATTTGTCCGTCAACGGAGACTTACTTTGGACTCTATTTAAGAGGGGCGATGTCAGCAGTAACTGGAATCTATCTTTTTCGTCTGCTACTAGATATTATATTTTTTGCCCTGAGATCTTTTTTTACCTTAACAAACAGTGCATACCTTAATGAAAAGCCGCATGATGGCATTGCACCAGTTTGCAAGTGTAAAAAACATGTACCAAAAATATATTTCACAATAAAAATGCAGCTGAATACCTTTTTTGAAAGTTATTTCTTGTACCATACATGTATGCATTCACTTGTTGTTACTTGCGAGTAGGTAAATTCGATGTTTCTGCGTCCAATATGATTATTTTTGGCGTCAATATTTCATCAAGCTCAGGTTCATGGACAGTGGAAAAGCATAAGGCGTTCGCAACTTGTGCAAGCCAATATAGCTGGAACACAGTAATTGAAAATCATTTGAATGCAAAGGAGATATGGAGGGGACATGGAATTCAAGCATGAACGTCCTTATCTTGTTTTGATCATTAATGTACCGAACTACTAGGCAATTTGGGTTCCCCCTTGACCCTTAAGAGGACTTGAATTTTTGCACTACTCATTTGTAATTGGAGAACAGCGGGGACTTTGACTTTCTCCACCGTCTGTCATGTTTTACTTTATGCCACCATATTTGCCTTTGTTTATCAAATGCCGCACATTTTCCCCGCACTAAGGGACAATGGAAAAAGTTAATACATGGTACATTTGCCTGGCTTAACCCCCACCATGTCAGGGGATTCGGTGCGTGGTTAAAACCGACTGGTATATTAGACTTATAGAGAGGTTGCAGATGACATCACACACCTTGAGTTGTCTTTCTTGGTGGAGACCACCAGCCATGTTTTCTACTCAATCTTAATGTACTTTGAGCATATTTTTTCCCGCTATCCCTCGGGAAACTAAGATGAAACCTAAATTATTCAATTTTTAAGAGCCTCAAAATTAAACATGGTGTGGTTCTAAATCTCAGACTCTTTTATCACTGCGTAATACTTTGATAAAAATGATTAAAATTGTGTACAAAACTCTGGTTATTGTCTCCAATATGGTGGATCAAGGGAGAATAATCTTACAAATTTTGGCCTGTGCAACCTCTCAATTGGGAGAGAACTCACTTGCAGCAGAAAGCTGATGCTTGAGATATAAGTATCAGGCGCGTTCCAGGGGTATTTTATAGAGTTCCCACTCTGAATGGTTCTCCTAAATGAAGCCAGGGGTTTGGCCCTTTTTGCAGAAAATGATTTTAGAGCAAGCATTTCACAGGGCTAAAATGAGCTGTGAAGACACGCAGCATAAACACAATAAACTTCCGAAAATCAAATTGAATAGCTAAAACCCTATACTTGAATCGTCAAGTTGTACGCACATGCGTATTTTCGTAAGTAGGCCCCTGAGTATGCCAAAAACTTCCGCCTTCCGAGACGTCTTCACGGACAGTTTTCGTTTTGTCACCTTAACTGGTGTTACACTATTCAATTGGCGTCATCTAAAACTAAAACCATGACGCATACTTGGAAATTTCTAAAGTTAAGTTAAATCAGTGGCGGATCCAGAGGGGGTTCAGGGGGTTCTCTCGACCCCCCCCCCCTTTTAAATATCCTATGGAAATGAAATAATTTGCTCTCAGTGAGACCAAATTATTTCATTTTCATGGGATATTTAAGAAAAAATGAGTTAAATCAGCAAAGCGAACCCTGTGAAGGAGTTCACCAATCTATTAAAATTGTTATTAATCATTATTTCCCTCCTAACGAAAAATGCTAAAACTGTTTAATTCAATACACGCTTAGTTGAGCTCCCGTAGAATTTTCAGAAGGAGTAAAATACAAAAAGACAATAAGTGCCTTTAAACATATGAATACCCTTTCCAGAAATCCTGGATCCGCCCCTGTAAATACACCAAAAATGAACATAGTCTAATTCAGGTGATTCTAGCAAATTCAAAAGTCATTATACTCGTAACTATTTTACCACTAGTGTCGACTGTTGTCATCTATTGATCAGCCATATTTGCAAACAATTTGGAACAAGATCAGGCCTGACAAAATATTGGGCTTCATCCAAATCCAAATTTTTTAGCAGTCATGATATGCCCCTAGGATCTTTTTAATGAGTTAATTTAGATAAAAGGAAAGATAAAAGAATATGCAGACAATGAATAGGCATGCAAAATTACCCAGCATGCATATAGATAATTGTTGAGTCGATTCGAGTGAACTTTTCGTTCACTGACCGTTCCAAGGCGGTACTTCTTTTGTGGATCTTTTATGTTTTTGTTCTGTCTTGTGTTTGCTATGTTTTGTGCGCGTCTGTTTATATGTGCTTTTGCAACCTTATTACTTTGTGGTCACCTGCTGGGAAAGGGCTGACCTCTTGGCTCTCGTTTGTGGTGTCTTCTGTGAGTTTGTCACTTTCCCATTGGTATCCTGGGTCAGGTGTGGTACTTGATTGTATCGATTCCTGATCTTTGCAACCTTATTACTTTACTTTTATATGACATTGACTGTTCATGGTAGCGATCATAAAAATTCAGAATGCATCAAATATCATAAATGACTACAGGAGGGACAAGCAGGCAGGCAGACATGCTAAATCACGTTTGTGATTAAGCTGCATCCTATCATATCAAGCTCCTTATCTTCAACATACTGAAGGAGTTCCCAAATTTATTATAATTATTATTAATCATTATTTCCCACCGCTCGAAAAATGTTATTTAAAACTGTTTAATTCAATACACACTTAGTTGAGTACCCTTAGAAATTCAGAAGGAGTAAAATACAAAAAGACAATAAGTATAACTTTTTACCTCATGGTATTAATTTGGTGAAGTGGGTTGGGGTGGAACCACAGTTTTTTCATGACAAGCTTGACTAAGCGGTTTAACAATACTTCATCCACATACCTATGCTAGAAACTGACAACAACCCTTCTTGTACCAGCAGAACTCAGTTTTGATCTATAAAAATATCCTAGGAGTAGAGCTCTTATGAAGCCTTGATATAATGTAGCTCAATGCAAGGGTAGAGTGTGTGTCTTCTGGCAAACTATTTGCTGCCATGCTGCTGCATATACCATATTGTGAAAAGTTTATTGTTGAACATCGCCCCACCGCTAAATCCACACAAAAGATTGGACCCAGGCCTACAAACTAAAATTTGGCTTGATATGTTTCAATATCTATTGCACCTCTGCCTGCATACTAAAAATCGGTAAACAATAATTGCAACCTGACTTAGTTATTGAGAAATTATTTCATGATCCAATTCCATTACAGTATGGGACCTGGTCAAGGGCATTTCCAGCTCATACTCACTTACTATCCAATGATGTAAATCATGTTTCAAGGTCACAAGTCTTGTGGTTCATGTAAAGAAGGTATAAAGGGTATTTACAACCTAAAAATAGTAAGGCTTAGTGAGTATGATCAGCAAATACCACAATCACAAACACCAGACAAACCTATGGCACTGCGAGGAAGAGCCACACAACCTGTCAAGAAACAACAGGAAGACAAACAAAGCAAAGCAACCAGCTTCCTCTTCCCCATTAAGATGATTGCAAAACTAGAATGGACATAAAATAACGTACAACAAAACATAGAACAATTACAGACTCGCACAATGGGAGTAACAATTTACAAAAAGTCAACAACAACAGAACAACCGCCTTAGAATGGACAGCAGCCTAAGACACTGGGGCCTTAAATGCATTTTACTGGTACCAAATCTTCGCCCTAGATACTGCTGTTGTTGAAGTACAAGAAATGTCCAGCTCGCATGGCAGCCTTCTACGTATATCAGAACGCTCCATATTAAGTTCTACTTCAATCGGACAAAAATTCAAAACTGAGTCCTCTTGCACGAAAGGTCCAATCAAGCATCCGAATAAGAGTGTGCAAATGAAAGTGATTCTCCTTTATTTCTGCAGTCAGACTGAATAAATTGAATATAATTTTGGTTTCTAGTGCAGAAGTGGAGGTTGAAATCTTTCTTTCTAACAGAGCCAAACCGTTGCATGAGTTGCAGTCTGTTCTGGATTCATTACGTTTACTTCCATCATAAAATTAGTCCAGAGTGCATTTTAATATAATCAGCAGACATAAAAAGCATGCAACATTCTAACGACCACAATACATCAGCACTTTAAAAGAAAATATTAGTTTGCTGAAGTTGACTTTATTAAAGCACTTCATATGATTTCCTAACAAGAAAATAACCGAGTCGCAAGTTAAAACTAATGAAGTTGTTAAACGTTTCTGAATTACACTGCTGAGATAGTCCCTCTTAAATAACGTTAGTCTAAGGTGTGCTACACCATACATACCCTAAGGTCCGCGGTAACTGAAAAATGTCTATTACGGTCAAGATATATAGCTTTGAATAGGGTATAGTAATGGACACTGGCAGCTAAGCTAGGGTTCATACAGGCAAAGTTGTGTAAAATTGAAGGACTTTTCAAGGACTTCTAAAATACTTTCCTACTGTTTTCAAGGACTGAAAACTTTTAGAAAAATACTGATTTACACGTTAAAATTCTACTTCGGAAATGCTAGAGTCCATTACTAAAGATATTAGTTTAAGAAAATTAGCATATGCTGCACCAAATAAAGACACCACAATTTTATACTGATTTAGGTCTCCACAAACACTATTGAATTCTCCTGTAAGTAGTAAAATAAAAGGACTTTTCAAGGCATTGAGTGTTTTCAAATACTTATTTTTCAAGGACATTTCAAGACAGTCCTGTATATTCAAGTACTTTACAAACCTGTGCGAACCCTATATAAACTACCATCTTACTCGTGTGAACCTACACGTAGTTTTACAGTGTATCTGCACGGTCCATTCTATCCGGTACATAGCTTTTAAACACTTTCAAGTGCGGATCCAGAGGGGGGGGACAGGGGGTCCGGACCCCCCCCCTGGAAAATCACAAGTTATATGGGTTTCTATAGGAAATAAGTAATAGGACCCCCCTGGAAAAAGTTGCCCCCCCCCCCCCCCTGGAAAATGTTTGACCCCCTCTGGAACCTTGAAAAATGATAGAGTTCTTTGAAATTGACCATTTGACTTCTGTAAAATAAGCTGAAGACTAAAAAAAAAGAAAAGAAAAAAAAAAAAAAACGTTGTCAGATCTTTTTTTGTCAGTCTGACCTGGACCCCCCCCTGACGAAAATTTCTGGATCCGCACATGCACTTTAATTGGTTAATAGCTATTGGCAAGTGATTAATTGGTTTTAAAAAAAGAGGGGATGACCATAACTATTATAGGGACATGCACTATCAAAACCGCCCTATGTAAACTGGTTGAAGTTGAAGTACTGTTATGGCAAAGTAATCGTTTCCAATATGTAAGCAATATTGCAATGCAGAACTTGATACATTATATCAAATGTTTGACCATATCGCTTTTATTGGGCGAGTCAATTACCTTATTGGCCAACAAGAAAGAGTATTTCTTATATGCTACCGTAGCAGCCAGTTTGCAAAAAGTCTATCTATATTGTATAAACTTTACTATAAAGATACAATGAAACCCCTCCTATCATCACGACCTCCGCCATAACCCAAGCCGACCAGTTCTAAAGAAGTGGCTCTTTCGGTGTTGCATTTTGACCTTTGTGTATTCGATTCGGCGACTAAATATACACTTACATCGTAGCTTTTTTTTCAGAACACGGTTATATGATGTAAATCAACCTTATGTCTGAAGATAGATGCATCATATAGGTATAGTGAAACAGTCATGATATTTGCCAAATTATGTGATCGTGAGTGCAACAAAAAGCACATAGGGGTCAACTTATTTTCATTTCAACTTTGTGTACATGAAAAGATGTTGATATATTACGTAGTAATAAAAAGGCGCAAAAATTATTTCAATATGTTAGGGATTACTTCTTGAAGGTTCCGGGTCGATAGCTAAAAGTGTTGATAAGTCGCGGAAACTCATTATTTTGTTACAAAATCCGAATTTAACATGTATTCACAATAGACAAAGATTTTTCGTTTTAAATAAAATTTCTTCACGGTAGCTAGGAATTTGTTTCAGTAAAATATCAGTGGTGCTTAACTTTTGACGCCGTGTATATATGTCAACTCTTTAGTGCCAGAACCAATATGTAAGCGAGTATGACCAGGAAATGACACAATAATAGACCAGAGGCCGACCAACGGCCCCGCGAGGAAGAGACAGAGCACATTTACTGTAACAACCACAAGACAGCAATGACATACTGTAAATCCTGAAATTTTCGCGGGAATTTAAATTTCGCGAATAGCGTTAAAAGACACATTTGTGACGCTTAAAAATCGCGACTAGGGCATGATTTACACATATCAGTAAACGACTGAGTGATTTCGGCATTTCGCGAGGATTTAATTTTCATGAAACTTCGCATATGCGAAGTTTCGCGAAAATAAAATCCTCGCGAAAATTCCCGAATTTTCAGTAGTTAAAGTAAAACAACCAACTCTCTGTCTTCATCAGCAGAAAGGGCAATAAGCACTGCATTAAAAAAAAACAAGGACCAAACACAACCCAATCCCTCCACCCCAAACAGTTGGAGCAACAGTATACAATAAAATCAACAACAACAAAACCACCGTCTTATAACAGACAACAGCCAAAGCCACCTGGGGCTCGGAATTTAGACAAATTCACTAGCCAAATCTTCGCCCTAGATTCTGCAAATGTTAAACACAAAAATAATGTTTCACTCGCATGGAGGCTTCCTAGAATATGCAATGTATCTCAGAGAGTCAGTCAAATCAAATTAAGAATTTAATGAATTAACATTTAGAGAATCACCGCCTTCGAACACGGACAGCAGCCCAAGACACCTATTCTGGTTAACATAAACTATTGTTACTGAAGTTCTTCGTCCTAGAACCCACAGTATTTAAAACAAAACAAGTAATATCTTAATATACTCGGCTGCATATATTTCAATTGTGGAATTTGTTTTATATTGTAATGCTGTTTGTTACTTAGGGTCATCCGACTTGGGAACATATAGTTAATACTATTTCAATACAAATAGCCCCATAGTTTTAGTATTGCAGTGGTTTTAAATCAAAATCATAATTCTGATGCACTTGCTAACTCTGATGCACTTGCTTAACAAAGAACAACCCCTTTAAATGTCACTGACGCCTCAAACAAGCCCAATCTGCAAACTATGTCAGAAGTTTGAAGACGACAGGATATTGAATGTATGAAAATATTGGTTTACAGATTTAGTGGTTAACAGAATTTCGGGAAACGTTCTGAAATGACGCTTTTGGTCAAATCCTAACGTGTTCACGCCAAAAATATGATTTCAAAATAATTTTCATGCCATATGATAAATAGATTCTAACATTCGTGCTTCTGTATTGTTGCATTTATTGAACTCGTTGCGAAAAAGAGATAAAATGCTCGGCAACCTCGCATTTTATCTCTTTTCCTCAACTCGTTTAATAAAAACAATAAAATATGAGCACTCCTGTAAGAACCTCTATATCTACATTGAAGCCTTATTGCATGAAGAAGATGGAACTTAGCAACTACACTTATTGAGCTGGGCTTAGCTTTTAACATTCTTGAAAATACATTAGGTTACCGGTTCTCATCATCCTAATTATATTTTACAAAGAAAACAGGTGTTAGGACAAGTACATACATTGCTTTGCTTTCATCCGCTCTGTTATGTTTTAACTTCTACACGCCCTACAAATACTTCTCTGACCGTTGTTATTTCTTTGCTTTCAACATATCATAATAATGTGACCGCGTCGCAAGAAAACCTGTCTTCGGGGTTTCCAACATAGTAAGGCTAAGCCCGGCCTGCTGACCTACCGAGACTAGCTAGAATATCTTAATTTTCCTTGTAGCAAAATACGATATAATACTTTCCAATATGCGAATGAATTAGGCACTGATCAGACTGTGCGGATGCGCAGGCCTTGTATATATGTCTTGTGTCTAACCTCTTTATAATTAAAATAAGAACTTTAGTCATTTATCTTCGAAAATATAAATTCAAACATTCCACATAGAAGTGGTTCTAAGTTTAAAATGCTTAAATTTGGATTACCATGTTACTGACATTACTTTAAAACAATCTCATGCTAAGCGACCACTTCAAGTTTCCAATCTTGTTCTAACCCATCTCATGTTTACAATATAGGCAAACAACATAACACGACAAGAAAGCATATGAGCTTCAACGCAATAAAACCTTCTTCGGGGTTGGCGAACAACAAAGGTCAGCGCCTTTGTTATTCGCGTATTGGAAAGTAAGTGATTAAAAGTTTTGCGTACATGTGTATATCAATTGGTGGTTGACCCCCTCCCCTCCCCCGACACACACAATGATAAACGGTATACATGTTGATGAAGGAGACGCTGGATGTAACCCAAAGTATCCCTTCCGTTGCATAACCCCCCCCCCCCCCCATTTTACTGGACGGCGATTCCGCTACGATTCGAAATTTTGGTCAAACAGACACGAATCGTAGCAGAAACGGCAAGAGCGAGCGCCCAGGTCGTAGTCCATGTAGAAGCGTATCGGAATTTCAGATTCTATATAGAAAGGATACAAAAGCGCAACGAAAGCGTAGCTCCATCGCCAAGGTCGTGGCAAGGTCGCAGCTACATCGACAACAGCGTAGACTAAGCGTAAGCAGATCTTCATTGTCGTAGTGGGATCGTAGCAGCAGCGTAGCGGAAGCGTAGTAGAAGCGTAGTGGAAGCGTACTGGAAACGTCAAGTCCCCAAATCGTTTGGGTGTCTACGCTTCCGCGGCGATTTGGAGCAATTTTAGAGAAAGTTCTACATGTAGATCGCCATAAGCGTAGCGAAATCGCCGTCCAGTGGAATGGGGGTTTAACAGTTATGAATTTAGATAAGTTTGCTCAACTATACCAAGACTTACGAGGGACGTTTTTTATGTTCGTAGAGAGGTAGATTTAATGAAAACGGCAAAAGTAAATGCATACATCATGCATATATTTGGAAAGATTGAGCTTTTATCTATACATGCAACCTAAAATTATTTCAGAATGCATTACTTTAATGTCTTCTAAGAGGCAAAGACATACCTATATATCGCACACTGGAAATATGGTAAAAATATGATATTTATGGACTTAGTCTCTGACAGAATGTTAGTAACAATTACATGAAAATGGGTCCATAGCCATACACAGCTTCTGAAAATTTGGCTGCAGATCAAGGAAACCACGTGCTACAATAGTATAAAAACATTATAGCAAATACGCAGCAATTATTGGATATGGAAGATTTGTTTTGAACCTCAGCAAATTGTACAGTAGGCATATAAACTTTTATTGTAAAAAGTTGACACAAGTGGAAGTTGGATACGGGCTTTTGAATGTGGCTTAATATGTTAGCTGTAAAGTAGTATTATAATTGCTCTTGTTTATATGGTAGATGGAAGTGTTATGGTAACTTTCATTCCAAATCAAAGTTAATGCTTTTGTTTTATTAGAAATTAACTGCAAAATAAATAGCATTTGGGGTACTAAAATCCCTTATTTTGTACATGAATGACGTCATGGAGCGTTACTATATTTAGAAAATACATCATTAAAACTGTTTTGTTCCTGTAAACAGGTGTTGAAATCACTGCAATCAGAAAAATATGCAGATCGGATTGTTATTGCGTTTTCTACGCGGGGTTGATTTACCCCTCCCACTTTTTATAACATGGGGGTATGCCAGTACCGGAAGCTGCCAGTTACACACTTAAATCGATACATCAATATAACTGCTGATGAATGATTGAGTATATCATGTGCTATGCAAAACCAGAAGAAATTTTAAAATTTGTTCATAATCGTTATTTTAACAGATATAATAACTTGCACATGACTGTGATTATTTTGGTATATTGGTGGGTGTTTTAAAATTGTTATAGTGAGCAAACAACATGCTTATAGTTTTGCTGCACTTGTCTACTAATAGCGTTTGAATAATTAATTTTGATGGTGCAAAAGAAAAATCGGCTTGAAAAATGCTTATATCACCATAGCGAATGGAACTTAACAACGTCTAATTTCCTGCTTACTGCGTGGTTAAAATGGCATGGATTTCGACCAGTGTCCTTTTCTATGCCTATTCAAAGCTTTATATCTTGGCCGAACTAAGCGCTAATGATGTAAGAATTACATCAGTTGATAGACAAAAGCTAGACCTTTCAAAAGATATATACTTATGGTACCGTAAAATCTATATTTGTAGAGATACAGCCTGATTCTACGAACATAAAAAATGACCCTCGTATATTTAATTACATTTTGCTATGTACAATGTATATCTATGTCATTATGTGAAGATGCTGTTCTATTCTGTTGTGTTCTATTCTGCATTGGATCAGAATAGTAGTGATGCCAGTTTGTTCTAATTGCAATAACCTATTAACAGCAAACCGACTATTATTTAAATGGTGCTGATTTCACTGATCAACTTTAGATGAAGGAAACATCACCAAGAAAAGTGGTCCTTAGTTCGCGCCTTATTTATTGTAGAATGGAGAAAAACTGAGGCATCATAAAAGAGGTTTATTGTCTATCTACAATTCTAAACTCTTCAAAAACACTTGTTTGGGTTTCAGTGTAAGCGTCTGGAGACACTACCAAGCAATAGCTAACACTTGTATGATTTGCGAGATCTGAAATCGCATCTGCTCGCACCGGATAGGAGCAATCGAAAACGTTAATATTATCGACAAACGTAGATAAAATCC